>JAYJLV010000046.1:8549711-8575017 GCA_036873485.1 Torymus texanus
TTTTGACGTAAACGCGATTGTAGGGTATAGGTTTGCGTACTTTGTATACTTTCAGCCTATTTTAGCCAATAAATAATTAATATATATATATATATATATTCTAAAACCCATCAAAAAATAAAATTAATGAAAAAATATATGGGTCGACAGATAGTGTTCAATATTAATGACGAAAATTGAAAGCTAATGCGTGACGTATAGCTTTTTTAAATTTCTTAAATTTTCTCATTTCATTGTGTAAGCAAATTTTATATTTATTTTACCTGTAAATCGATTAGTTTATTTTTAATTTAGACTTTAGATTATTTTGGATAATATTAATATTGAAAGCTAAAAATATTGGGATCCCAAGGGAACACCCATTAAATATGATCCTTACTGAATCTACCTCCTTAATTAAAAATTTTTTCAATTATAAACATACGTCAATATCAGGTATGCGTATTTAAAATAATAAATCGGTGATCAATGACAAAAGTTTTTCTTTTCTATAGGGTATTCTAGCACGGTATATTTTAGCAATAAATACTATCGATTTTGATTACTGAAGTTAATTGCAAGACATGTCATACCAATTTTCATTCATCATATAAGCCATTTTCAAATCGTACAGGAAAATGGATGCAATCCTGACAGACTGTAATAGGAATCGTGACGTTCGAATAATAGATGCAGTGTCAAATCCAGTTTGACATATTCACATAACCGATTTTAAAAATAAAACATTTTCCTTTTCTATTTAATTTATTCACAAAATCTAATTTCTCTAAAATATCTTTATATAAAACAAAATTGAGTTTTTTGTTTTTAGTCTCGTTCTATTATTCAGAACTGGCCAAACTCAAAATAAATTATTCAAATTTAAAGAGCTATAGATAGAGAGTATAAAGTTAGTAACTACAACCACATTCGACCAACTTTAGTTTATTACTTTACTGCCATTAAAGTACATATTGAGTATCTAAAATATTTAATTATACGATTTGCAGTTATTTTGAGATATAGAATATTATTACTGAATAAAGTATTAAGTACGTTGAATATTGTTTTAATCAAAACCATTGAAAACGAGTGTTATTAACAAAATGCCAATGCGACGAGGTTGCGTAACGCCGAGCGAGCGACGGATATGGTCTCGCTAATAATTGTGCTCGAGTTTCGCGCTATAGCACACCTATAGCCTATAGCTGTATATTATACATACACGAGAAAACATAAATATATACATATACTCCGCGATTCACAGTTGGCGCAATATAATTTTCAGTCTTACTTACGTAATCTTTATTGCCTTTTTCACGCGATAAATTTTCGGAAGCTTGTTGTTCAAACGATTGACGATGCTCACGTATATATAGTTGCGAATAAAATGAGCTTGCAAGAAATATTAAAATGCAGTTATAATATTTCAAACTTAGTGAGATTTCATTTGCAGTTTTAAAAATTAAATAATATTTGATTATTTAATGTTATTCTACACTATTCTATACACAGTTTCCTTCTTTTATTTATTTATTTAAACTTTTTCAGAGGAAACTATGCAATAGTAGTATTCTATTGAAAAATCCGAGGAAAAATCTTAAATGAAATTTCATCTGAAATTCCATTTACCTAAAGTCAATAGGTATTCCTTCGTATACAACTATTAAACTTTCTTTTAGAATTCATGGTTTTTACCCCTAAATAGGTTTTGTTGGATGGACTACTAAAGATTTATTATATGTTAGACAAGTATAATTTTTGTATTCTTCTGAATATTACATGTACAAATAAAATATGGAAATTAACATCACAAAGAAATTTACAACATTAATATCAAAAAATTTCTTCAGTTATAGATGTATAAAAAATATCAACGTTACAAACTGTTACGCCAGAAAGTTAAACACTGCCTCGACAAATAGAATAAACAAATAATTAAATAAATGGATATTTGATCGCAAAAAAATGAAGCAAAAAATTAAGTTTGAGACAGTGCCAATGAATTAATATCAATTTTATAGTTTGAACATTTCTTTAAATTAGTTTTTTATTTTTGGACATATGCTTATTGTCGATTTAAAGCACAATACAAAGTGATAAATTTTATTATACAAAAGTAATATCTAAACTGGTAGCTTGCGACAACATATTATATATTATGTCATTTTATTTTTAAGAAAATAATAAAAATTCTTTGTTGCTTAAGAAAGAATAAATTTTGGGTGTCACTCTAAATGTAAATATAAAATTCATTTCATCTTTATTATAAACATATAAGTATTATTTTTACAGTAATAAAGACCTCAAATTTATAATAACAATTTTCAACGATAAACATTATATATAGTACAAGGTAACATGGTCACAATTCATTTACTGCCACTTGTCTTGATAAATATATGAAGCAGACGTCATTTGAATTACCCGCCAATAAACGAACAAACGAGTGTCTGACGTTTATTCGCCGAAGCCACTTACGCTTAACAACGAATTAAAATCAAAATATTGCAAAATAAACAATTCAAAACGCAATTGCAAGATAAAACAATCATAACACTCAGTTATCAAAATGACAAAGACGGGGCGAATAATATGTACATGGGTATGGGTATCGGACTCGTCACTCGTCAATCGTGACAATCTTTTTGTGTTCCTCTAGCGCACCATGTGCTTCTTCCCGGCAATTCTAGCGGGCTACTGCTGGACACTGGGAAATCCCCGTTTCTCGGCCGATCAACGCCAAATAAAATTTAGATAACATTACCCCTGTCGCAAAACAATTTATAACTTTCAATCAACTTACCTCGGTCGAACTTCTTGCCGTCCGGATCAATATCTTTGACGTTGAAAATATCCTCGAAAAGTACGCCCGCCATCTCATCAGCTAGCTACCACTGAGACTGACGCAGCGCTGCAAGCGACGCTAGCAACACATGGTCACTCGTGTCTCAAGTGCTCCAATATCGTGACGGTGTGTCGTGCAGAAACGCGTGCTGACCAATCAGGCTTGAGCTTGAGTGGACGAACGTATAAAGTCCTTTCGGATCAAGCTGGGATTGGTTGGCATGCGCACCAGCATGCGAAATAAAGTACACTGTCACGGTATTGAGACTGCAGCCTGGAAGTTTCGCGACGTGCGTCAGTGCCGTATACAGTGGAGGCACTAGCTCGACTAAGCAAAGGCGTTGTGGGAAGATACGGTTTGCATCAGTTGTGCATGATAAAATTAGATTTATTTTGGGATGATTAGCAAGGAAAATTATATGATTGATTAATAAGTAAAGGTAACATCTATTTGCAAATTTGGGAAATGTAAAAGTAAGAAGTTTGTCGTTTTTGACTGTGACCTTGAAAGCAGGTGGTGGGTTATCCGGTACTGCAACTCGGCTGCATTTATTACTTTTTCTCAAGTCTAGTTTTTATACTAGACAAGTGTTGGATGTATATTTAGCCGTAATAAATTTATCTTTTTACGAATTTTATTGTAGAAGAAGATTGTAAAAAAGAATTTCTTAATATTTACTTAAAAGTTTCGATCGTGTAAAAATATCCTATTCTTTCTTTTAATAACAAAATATTTCTAAATTTAGTAAAATAAAAATTATGCTTATTTAATTAAATTTAATTTTTGTTACTCTTTTTATATTTTGGAATTCGCTAATAAAATATTTTTTTTAATTTTCACATTAACATTTAAATGTTTCAGGAAATGGAATTTAAGCTAACCTAAAAGAAGGAACATTAGGATTTTAGGAACATAAGGAAACTAACAAACCAATGGAACATTTGAAAAACAATGTGCTTGTGATCTTGTTTTGAAAAAGTAAATAAACCATATATTTTGTTACATCTGATCGTTATATAATTATTAAAGATGAGTGATGACGAAGCAGAGACTTTACTTGAACAAGATAAAGATCAGGTATGAATAATCTTATTTTCAAATAAAGTAATATAAGTTTTTTGAAGCATCGTAAGGATTGAGGTTATGTTGTTTTACAATTAGATTATTTAAAGATTGTTTTATTTTGGAATAAGTACATATGCTTGTTATATAAAACTTGGAGAAAAATTTCTAAAAAAATCATTTAATGCTTGTTGTTGTTCGTCGACCTAATGCTTTAACAAACTTCATTTCACAATTATAAAATGGCATTATTCTTTATCAATAGTTTAATAAGAAAGAAAAACAACAAACTTCTATTAATGCATATAAATATGTAAAAAGTATATATAATTCTTTGATTTATTGTACTAATATTGTAAAACCATTGTAAATAAATATATTTTTTCTAATCTACTATTTATTGACAGGTTGAAATAAAGAAAGAACTATCGCAAATGAGTTTTGAAGATTTACAAAAGCTCAAAGAAAAATTAGGTACTAAAATTTATAATGCTACGGTATTTGGAGTACAAAAGGCGAAAACCACTAAATTCAAGAGAGAAAATAAAAATAGACCTCGTGAAGAATCTGCAAAGAAACCAGTGTCTCGATTCCGTGAAATAATACCTGTTAAAAAGAAGATTATAAGAGATCCCAGATTTGATAGTCTTTGTGGAACTTTTAATGAGAAAGCTTTTAAAAATTCTTATTCATTCCTTAATGAAGTTAAACAGAATGATTTGAAATCATTGCAAAAGGAATTGGAAAGTGAGGAAGATCCTAAACGTATAAAGAAAATAAAGTATTTAATACAGAGGCTAGAAAATCAATTGAGAGAAGAAAGAAGAAAGCAAGAAAAGGAAGAAAAACAGAAAGAAGAAAAAGAAGAAATTGTTAATGCTATAAAGAGTGGTGAAAAACCTAAATTTAAGAAAAAATGTAAGTATTGTTTTCGTTTAACACAGATAAAAGTTTGTTCTAAATATTAGTTTGAATTTACACATATATTTTTATTTACAGCTGAAAAGCGACTCATGGATCTGGTATCTCAATATGAAGAACTTAAAAATTCTGGTAAATTAAAGAAGCATATTCAAAGGATACGAAAGAAGAATTTAAAGAAAGATCGTGTAAGATTGGAGAACTCAACTTCTGAATAACTTTAAGATATTATTATGAATTTGTATATAAATATTTAAGGCAAATGATCAGTGAATGGAAAAATAAAAATTAGAAATTTAATCATACTATTTATCATTTAGATTCTACGTTAAATGTACATTCTGAGTTGGAAATATAAGTTGATGAATTTTAATCTTTATATAATATAGAAATAATCACAGCCTATCTCTATTACTCAATGAAAATTAAATAGATTAGAGTTACCAAAGAAAAGACATTAATATTTAGAAATAAATAAAATACTAGCGCTAATTAAAGAAAAAATGTTTAGATTAACCATTTTTTTAATGCAAAATAGTATTGAATTTACTATCAATTAGAAATAAAAAGAAGCTAACAATAATGCTGTACTTGAAATCTAGTTTTATTGATAAGAATTTCTTCAATTCACATATGCAAAATATGTGTATTTTAACTTATGTAAAGTCATTTAGATTTTGTAGGGTACACAATACAAATTAAAAACGTAAAAACTCGTTAAATTTATTTTAAAAAAAAGCAAACAAAAACTTGGTGAAGCAAAAGTATCCATTCACTGGTCACATTAAAGACTTGTTAAACTCCTGTTGTATTGAATAGTTTTTGTAATAAAAAAAATGCAAATTTTAATAAGCCAATACCTACCGTTGTCAATTAGTTTCTTGCAGCTACCTCGAACTCGCCAACAAAACAAAAGTACTCAAGCAAGTATACACATAAAAGCAAATAAAGAGCAAAAAAAAGAATAAGTATCGTTCGGGGAGGATGTGCGTGTGTGTGTGTGTGATAAGGCTCCCCGAAGAACACATACCTCTATTAATTATGTATTTTTTATTTAACATCAAAAGTAATGACACTTGGGTTGGACAATGTCTCTCGTTTGTTTTTTTCATTATTTTTTTTTTTCCTTAATTTATTCGCGTGTGAAAACAGAACTTATCGATATAATAATCATACGAAAGAAATCTCAATCAGAAATTACAAGAGTTCGGGTATAGAGCAGTGTACGTGTTTTTATTTTTATCTCTCTTTTATCCTCTTTCTCACTCTCTCGCATTCGCAAATCATCATTCTCCATCGCGCGCGCGCTCTTGCTTTAGCATTTTTTTCCATATATTTTTTCTTTTTAGTTTATTTCTTTTTCGTCTTTGCCACCTCTTCACTCCCTATATCCTCATCATCATCATCGTCGTCGTTATCCATTCTCTTTCTTTTTTTTTTTTTTGCGTCAATTAACCGCCATCACACATAACTCTTCATTCTCTCGCTCGCCCGCGTGTATTTTATACATACGTTCGACTGTATATATATATACATATATACCTGTACGTATATATAAATATGTTATCCTCTTTTACCCATTTATAACGATCGAAGCGTCTCGCCTGTTTCTTCGTGTTTCGAAGAAATGCTTGGAAAACGTCTCCATTCTCTCTTTATCGGCAAGTACAAATCACAGCCCCATGTACTTACGCGCGTTCTTCGCGAGTTCGCTGCGCTCTACATCGTTGGGTAATGATCGAACGATCCGACGGTATTGTCCGTATATATATATATATGTGAGCGCGTGTACGATTCACCGTTTGTTCGCGTTCCGAGAAATATCGTTACGCAAAGGCGTCTCGCCATGGACTTCCAAGTGTATACTTGACTGCAAAGGAGATAAGGTTCGTTCACCTACTGGATATTATCCACGCAACGTGCAAGACGCTTCTCTCGTTATTTTAAATATATTAGAATAGGACTCGTCCGTGTTATATACCTTTTGTTCCTGTGCCCTCGCGACGTCGTGTGTGTGTGTGTGTGTGTGTCTGTGTATGTGTGATTTTTTTCTTAATGAATGTATATAGGTGTGTGCATGTTATAGCTCTGTGTATCGGTGTTATTACATACCTTCTTACGATTTTTTTTTTGTTTTATCTCGGCATGCTAAAGGCGAGCAATGACGCGTCGCGCGCGCACTTCGACACACCTCTCACGAACGACGCAACAAACGCCTCAAGAGCGATCGATCCATACACGATCTCATCATCACGATTATCCGTCAATCCCATATCGAATCTTTATCTTGTACCGTATAGCAACGCGCATAGGCGCGGAGCTTATTAAACTCTATACCATCAAACACGCGAAAGCGCGCGCGCGCGCACGCCCGGCTCCCCCCGAATATGTGTCACGCACGACCTGTCTGTCCGTTCTTTCAATTATTTAAAATATGTACAATATTAATAAAACATTATTCAATTTGTTCTCTTCTCATCTCAATACCACTCTCGCTCGCTCTCTCTCTCTCTCGCTCTCTTTCGCACCTTGCTCTCTGCGTTCTCCATCTCTTTCTCTCTGTTTTTCGACCTCTCGTCATTATTTTCGTTTCACTCTCTATTTGTTTATACTTCTTTTTCTTTTTTTAGATTGTTGGTTTTTTTGGGTTTTTTTTCGCGTTTAATCGTCTCAATATCGTTCAATATATGGATTCCGTCGCGTAATGTGTGTGCAGAATGTATATGAATGTTTGGCGGGCTGTGCAGGGCCGACGTTTTCCGCTGTACCTCTCGTCATTTCTCTTTGATAATTCTCACCCCCTCCCGAACCGACACTATAATGGGGAAAATTATGGGGGGGCATCAGAACACCGCGAAGTTCTTCGTTGATCCGCGTTAAAAGAGAATTTTTTTTTTTTCGCACATACGTTGAACTATGATCTTTATCGGCAAATCAGCGTCATTAGCTTTATTAGTTGTTGTTATTTTTTTTTTTGTTTATTACTCTACAGTTATTATCATTTATAGGTATTTTCATATCGATACGTTCACGAATATTCGCTAATACACGTAGGTAGCTTAATAAGGTTCTTATACTTGTTGTCCCCTTATTTCTTTTTTTTTATACTTTTGCGCGCGCGCGTACAAGCGTACGAAGAACAGTGCGCGCACATATGAGCATCGGTGGCGATTATTATTAACTTCCCGCGTATATATAGAATTCGCTTCAGTTAAACCGTATACAACGTGTATGTTACATTAATATATGCACACAATGAAGCTTGATTCGTGATCCGAGTTAGAAGCATTGATAAAAAAAGCACCTTCTCCACCCGTTGTCTATAACTCTTTCTCTCTATCTCTTACCACGCTCCAAATCATCAAAGAATTTCACGGCTCGAACGCTTTTCCTCACCCTGCCTTATCCAGCCATTCTCTGTCCTCGCATCCTATCGGCCATATACTTTTGTCCGCCGATTTCACGCGACCAATATTATTATCCTTTCGAAACCTGCTGCTTTGAGAATCCCTATATTTTTTTGCTCGCGGAAACGCGTGGCGCGCATCGAACACAGTAACGAATATTTATATGTAAAAAAAAATACGAGTATGTATATATTATATCGGTATAAAAAAAGGACGAAGAGCGGAGGTAAAAAAAGGGAAGATACATTCGCGTATCGCTCACAAATATAAATTATAATACGATCAGATCTCACTTTAAACGACTCACGAGAAGGAAAAGAAAACAGAGGAATAATAAAAATGAATAAAAAGCTTCGACTCACGGTAAAGGGAAGCAAAAGTATACACGTTACAAATACGCATAATAATATCAAGTGGAAATAATCTCGCGCGCCTCGTCATCCCGCTCAGTCCGCCGCAGAGGATCATCGTGTGTCTCGTTACTTATGGTCTCAGGACCGCAATAAGATAAACCTCGCGTATGCTCTGTTTTTTAATAATATCATGTTCGTTAATAGTCGTTTGTATATTTTTGTATCTCATTTATTCTCAATTTCTCTGTGTTCTCGTCGTTTGTTCATTTATTTTATTTTTGCATTTTTTCTTACTCTCTTACTCTCTTTCTCTCTCTCTCTCTCTCTTTCTCTCCTCACACTCTCTCTCTCTTTTTCTCTCGCACCTTTCACCTCATCATCACCTCTGTTTCTTCTTTTTTTTTCATTTTTTTTTGTCTTATTACATACTTTGTTTTTATTTTTTTCTTCAACAACACGATCTAGACTAAACCATATATAATAATTACATCTAATAATATCTTACTGTAACATGTATTATATTATCATTATTATTATTATTAATGTTATTATTATAATTATCATAATAATTATTATTAATCATTATATCGTTAATGTTTAAATTATTAGCCTAAAGTGAGAGGCGGCGCACGACGGCAAAGCATTGTTTTTTTTTTTCCTTTTAATCATTATTTATTTATTATTTTTTGCTCATATTTTCCATTCCTCTTGTTTTTTTTTGTGGGCTTCCGTCGCTCTGTTATTTTTTTTTTTTTTTTTTTGTTCTCTTTATATACGTGTTTGGGTCCCCCGGGTCACGGAACACCCTGTGCGTCGCCGACACCGCGGGTTCGTCGCTGCGCGCGCGCTGCTCATCATACAAAAATGTGTACCTGGTATTATATATCGGTGTACATATGTATTTTGTGTGTATCTGTGTGTATATGCATGCCAGTGTTTAATCGCGAATGGTATGTGTTCAATGGCGGACATGTCGCCTGACAGCGTGTGCGGTACCGCGCATTAACTCATGCAAGGTCCCCTGGTGCATATATTTATATATTTATATATTATATAAGCGCACCGTGCGCGCGCGCTGGCTCGCTTTATATATTAATACGAGTACCGTTATTTTTTTTTTTCTCTTTGTCATCCTTCAAGCACCTCCGTCGTCGTTCGTTTCATTTTGCATCATTTCCCGGCTCTTACATTTATCGACTGGAGAGCGTACGTAAGAAAGCAGGGGTAGGGCAGTAGGCCCGCTCTGCACGTATAGTATAGTAATATAGTAGTGTATATAAGTTCGTTGAGTTTCGAAGAAACGGAAGGTACTTTGTTCGTTTGTTCTCTCATTATAACATAGTTCGTCTCTGGGTTGGTAGCCACGTGTCACGGTTGTAATACGACCGGTCGCGAAGGAAGGCTCGCGCCGGAGAAGAAGAAGAAAAGCGAAGATGTAGAGCTCCTGAAAGCGCGGCACGCGTTATTTTTCGCCGATTAGATGTACGGGTGTCACAGCTCTGTTTGCCTGATACGCGTGGATTGTTCCTGACGTCGGTGACACGAGGTGGCCGAGAGTAAATACAAGCGCGAGTTCCTCGGTGGTTTCACGCCTGTTACTTATTTTATTTTTTTATTTTTTTAACTCTCTTCTCAAAAGTTTGTTGTATCCCGCCTTCGGTTTTAGCGCAATCTGTCTGTCTCTCTAATGAAGCGGACCTTTAAATCGCCAAAGACAGGGAACAAGAAGGGCCGGTCTACCGCCGTGAGATATCGTGCGCGCGTACCGCAACCCTCGTCCGAATAAGCCCCCCTCTGGCAAACGTCAACAAGGAAAATGTCGCGGGGGAGAATCGGTATCACAGGGTCCCTGTTAATCACCTAAGACTTTACCTCTGCGAGCTGACAAGAAGAATCATGATGACTTGCGTCCACGCGTGCCCGCGAAAATCCAACAAGAGCGTCAGCAGGACGTTGGAGTTTCGCGTTTTGTTCGATCCCCGTTATTTTGTGTTTTGTTATCAAGCTATGCTATAATAATACATAGGTAGGTGCAGCGCGCGTGCGTATTGACAGGTGCGTCGCGCCGACGCGATTTCGAGCCGTGCCACACGGGTGAAGTTACTGAATCTCGAATGGGGGATGAGAAAACATGGCTAAGACTTGGTCGTTGTAACGAGCAGCTCACGAAAGTTACGCGTGGAACGTCGTTGCGGGAATACAGCGCCGAGTGAGAAAACCGGTGGTTACCGTAAAATCAACGGAATCGATCTGCCTGTTTAGCGTCGGGACAACGTCGACGTTACGGAAAACCATAGCGGAGGCTTTCCTGTTCTCGACTAATGAGAGCACGCGTTTTATACGAGTACACCAGTTCGGTATTGGCGCACCGACGATGGGGTTACTTCGCGCGAGTCTGGTATGGTTTCGACGGCAAAGTATATGATTTCTCTTTCCCATTCTTAATGTCCGGCACTAATGTGACACCCGTTGCGAAAAAAATTGCGCGCCGCGAACTGGACTCTCATCGGATTCATTATTTCTCTTTTTCGTTATCTTGTTTTTTTTTTTTTTTACTAGCGATGGAAGAACACGTGCGTTTGTTGCTTGTACTGCGCGCCCTTCGACGTCTTTCTCTCATTCTACCTATTACGAGTTTTTATTTATTTTCGTCTCTATGAACACTTTGGGTAGCCTTGCGATTGGCCGGGGACGTCGCTGTCGCCTTCCCCTTAGAAATGATCAGTTTGACGATTTCGAAGGTGAGGGGGAATAGCGAGTCCCCGACCGCCGAGTCACACGATGGCAGGCATCTAAGTCACTTTTGTCACGAGAGCGTCATTCGAATTTCACGTCGTTATTTTAGCATATGACAAATGCCGCGCGGAGTCGCGAGACAGGGCGTTCAGCGTTCCGGGGTCTGATGAAATTTGTTTTCCCTGCAATTTTTATTTTTTCAACATTTCTGGTAATACAATCGTTAAAATGATATTTAATTTAAATAGCGAGCTGGCATTTTTTATCCGCTGGCATTAAACCTATGGAAAAAAAGAAACTAAGAGAATGTACGTCTGTTTTATCGTTACGTTTAGCATGATCATTTGTTTATCCTACTTAAAGAATGTGAGTGTGTATTTTTTTGTTATTTTATTTACTTTTTTTCACAATCTCTCGTTTCACCCTAAAACAGCGTTAAACTTCGTATGGATAGTTAAATCTTATTTTTGCACGTAAATTTGCTTCGACGATCTCATCGCGCGATCTCATTTTGCTCTACTTTTATAATTCTCAATTTTTCATATCTACCATCGCATGCTGTCATTACAGTTTGACCATTACTTTTTTTTTTGTAATACCGTTACTCATAATCAATAACATTGTTTTCGCTATACTCCTGCTTGTTTATACTTTAATATTATTTATTCATTTATTTAATTTCATTTTTTTTTTTTGTATTTTTTTCGCTATTTATTATATGCGGCCACACATTGCCCCGCAACACACAGTGTCCATTCTGGGAATCGCTCGCCATTAATTAAATAACGTATTTTTTGTCTCTTTTCATTTTTTCCTTTTATTAATTAATTTAATTAAATCGTTCTTATGTGGTAGTGATGTAAGCGCTAAATATTTATATACTATCCAACGTCGTTCTTCATTCCTCGTCTCTTCGTCTGTGTAACCTTCCGCTCCTCTCGCCCGTCTTCGTCCAAAAAAACACGTTGCTGTTCCGTTCCCGCTCCTCTTTCGTGGCATTCCAGTATAAGAACTCCAACAAAGACTTAACTATTTGAATATATGCATGCGGTCTGATGCGATAGCTACTCGAATAAGACTCAAACCGAACAACATTATACTTGGATTTTTTATTTTCTTCTTATTCTTCGCTTTCTTATTCAATTAATTAATAATAATAAATACTGCAAACGCGATTTTTGCTACTTCATTAGATTCTTTCTTCGACATTATTTAACATGTCAGTTTTGTCAACTAGAGCGTGCCGATCTAGCGTACTGTTATTTATTTATTTATTTTTTTGTTTCTTTTACTTCATTGTTTTAATCGATAATTAATATTTTTGCCTGCATGAGTATCGTTTGGTGTCAAGTGATGTCCAATAATGGTAGTGGTCTGTACCATATGCTAAATAAACCAGTTACAGTATCCCTGATAATGATGTTGTACGTGAACAAGTTTTGCTGTTGTTTGTGTCAAACTTGCAAGAATTCTGAACAATTACGGATCGCTCGGAAAATTAAATGACGCTCTTTTACTTCCAAATGTCCCGGGCTCTCCAGTTGCTATTTTATAATTAATACGATAATTTCATATATTATTATTTCTTTCCTAGGGCGTGCTGCCAATGCTCTACATAGCAAAAACCAGTAATATAATTTCTTAAAATTTGTCAACGTCTTATCATTTCGCCTCTCTTAACCAGCTTTTTAATTTTTTTTTTTTTCATTAATTTAATAATTATTAAATTCTCCTTTCACTCTTGTCTAAGCAGTTCGTCAGTATCACAAGCCGTCTATATAGAATTGTCTCCGCCGTTGATGCTCTCAGCGCTTGTCCACTTCGCTTCGATAATTCTTCTCCTGCAGACCTTCCTTCCGTCGTTACCTCGTACACTACCATTTCTCATCTCCCATAACTTATTATCACGGAAATGCGTGCGACGCGAAGCGCGTCCGCCTTGTCCCGGAGATGTATTTATATATCGTTACATTGTCCCGTCGGGGCGCACGCTCGGTGCACCTTTGGGGGGAATTAGAATACGTCGTACTCGCACACTTGCCGGGCTTGAGATCGAGTCCGATGTTCGAACACTTGTGTTACTTTTATTTGTTTATTTGTGTCATCCTCCTCTGCTTCATCATCTTCTTCATTTTGCGTCTTTCGCATTATTAAATTTGTCTGTTTCTTATTTATTTTATTTCTTTTAAAGTAGTTTTTGCTCTAACCACCGACTCCAGTGTTCACTTTTTTATTTTACTTTATGATGGCGCATCTGATTTTTTGCCACAAATTTATAGCTTAGTTTATTTTTGTTTGCTTCGTCTAGTATAACTTGTTACTTTTTTTTGTTTTCTACTTAGCCACACGCCTCGACATTTTAGGCCTTTCTACGTAATCTTTCGCTCACATTCGCTCTCGGACATATTCGTCGTCGCGTTCTCTCCCTCACTTACGCTCGAGTCTCAGTTACGCTCGTACGTAGTTCATCGTTCCAACGTTCTCTCTCTTAGTCGGAGTCGAGAGTACGATCGTCCGTTCGACGGGCCTGGTGCCCACACGTTTGGGCTGGGCCTCGCACCCCCGAACTTCCAATCCTTCTCCGTTCTCTTCTCCGCCTCGTTGCGCGAGCTAAAGATTCATAGAGATCACCAAGAGGCACACTGCGAGTTTCTCGTTAACCCCGTGAAAAGAGCATGGAAACGACGAGCACCGCATACCCCACACACAAATTTTTTTGTGGTTTTTTTTCAACGTTTTTTAGCGTTTCGCTTCTGCCATTTTTACATAATTAATAATGATACTTCAGCGCCCTAGTGTAGTTTTCTCCCGACCACGGCGTCGTCGTCGAGACGTCGGCACTGCTGCTACTGCTGTTGTTGACGCACTCGGCGACCAGGTCGTCGTCGTTTCGTCAATTAATCTCTTGCTTCTGTCTGCGTGTATTTACTTATTTGTTTGTTTTACCCTTAACTATCGATGAAGATGTAGAACCTAAAGCCAAGCGAGCCGAGCTAATATTTTTAGCTTTATTAATTATTTGTATCCCATTATTACTGGCCCATCGGACGACAGGTTCTCTCCGAAGGGGGTTGTATGCTTATTTATCATTTACTTTTTTTTTTAATCTTGGATAAGCACGCTCCGTGTAAAATGTGTGATTTCATTATTGTTATCAATTATATTATTATTAATATTATTATTATAATATATCTTCCGCTGTGTGTGGATGATGTATATAATAGTTGTTTCCTCGTTATTAACGTTGACAATCTGCCGCTGGGTGTGATGGTTTTTTTTTTTTGGTGGGTGGTGGTATTTTTCTTTTCTTATTTCTTTTGCTCCTGTTGTTTGTAGTAGTAATAGTAATAATAGTAGAATAATTTTTTGTAATTTTTTTGCTTTTTCTGCGTGGGTATGCGTCTGTCGGCTCTCTCTCTCTCTCGCTCTCGCGCGCGCGCGTTCTGCGTGTTGCGTATTTAGTAGTAAGTTTCCTGTTCGAGCCAGCCGCCTGGGTTTCGGCGGAGGTAGAATCGTCTCGTCTCGTCGTAGATGAAGATGGCGAGCATGAAGGGAATGGCTGGCAGCCACCAGACGAATCTGTAAATAATGGTTTGTAAGTTATAGAGACAATGGTTTCGATGGGTAAATTGATTAATAATAGAAAGGATAATAATACTCACTTGAGCGGGAACATTCTGAGACCCTTGTCCATACCGGGCGTGTAGCTTAGGAACGCGGCGAGTGCGGTCTCGAAGATCAAGCCGAAGTTAAGGGCCCAGTTTCTCATACCCTGGTGGATGATGGAGTTACGGCGGGTCTTGCAGACAATTAAGTCAGCCCATTGGACAATGACGATCGATACGAAGAAGGCCGTGTGGCAGGTGAATTCCAACGTTTTGCGGTCTCGGTAGGTCTGCGGATCAGAATGAGAAAGTCAGTCATGTCTCTTTATTCATACAATATATACATAAAAAAATCCAAGTATAGATAAACTCGTTAATTTTCATCTGAGCTTTCAAGTCTAGAAATGTTGAATTGAATATAGCTTGGGTTGGTCAATACCAGAATAGATTTCTTAACAAGGATAACTTACCCATTCCTGACCGTAGCTATCCGTCAAATCGTTGATAGCCTTGGAGTCCCATTGTTTACGGATGCCGAACAGATACAACGGCAGGAAACCATTTTCAGCCATGATCACGAAGTAGACGAAGAAGCCGGCGGCAGCCTGGATCATACCGATCTGGCCATACGCCATGGAGATAAGCCTGTGAACGAAGACGAATAAGACGTTAGCAATGTTTTATTTGCAACTGATAATTTCATATGCGATCTGTGTAGAGTTCTCGAAGTATGCTAACACAAAATTACTCATTTCTCCTTCTCAGAGATAATAGCTTTTTTACTTGACATTGACAAGAAAGTCGTCGTGTGTTAGGATGCTTAGAGAAGTCGTAATAAAGCGTTTTCGAGTCTACTAGGTTTTAATAAACAACGCCTGGTTTCGTTAAATGACGCTCAATGGCCTATAGTAATATGAGTCGAGTGGTTTTTGTTAGTAAAATACAGAGAAAAGCCAAAGGGTAGTCTAAAAAAAAATGCCACTGTGAGACAGTTTTTTTTTTATGCAAGTTTACTTACCGGATTGCTCGGTGTTTTTTTTTACCCAGCGATTATTTTTTTTTTTTATTACAATGTGCACAAAGGACAGAAAAACCCTCACGCTGCATGCTACACATAAAAATAGTTCAGCATTCCCAGGCTTTTAGCGTTTCCTCATGGATATACAATTTAAATGCTCCCTATGATAAAATGTTTCCTTTTGGAAATTAGCAACGTGTTCATTCAAGTTCCATTTCAATCATCACGTTATCACGATCGACAGTATGTTCTATTAATTAGAGAAGTAACGAGCGTACTTTGCAGAAACTAAATAAAAAGCGAAGAAACTTCGTTCTAAAAATAAGCGAAATGATATTTCTCGGAGCTTTTAGATCGTCTTTCCATGAGGGACCGCGCTGTACAAGTATATAAAGCACACGTGTAAGATGACATTTAGTTCATTATTTTTTTATTTTTTAGTATCGATGTCCTCCACCAACGGCAAGATCGAGTATCGTTGAGCACGTTTCTTCCCATCTTGTTCGACGTAGAAAGATTGAAAAAAGAGAGACAGAATTTCGCGTAAGGCGCAAGCAAGATAAATAAAGTGCAGACGTATGAGAGACGTATATATAAAAAGAATAAGATGCGAAGAAACTCGATTTTCTATTTTTCATCATATATGTTAGAGAAAAAAGCAGGCGCGTAAAAGCTTTAAGCCTTTTTTCCCGGACTCTTATTTCGTTGCGATATCTTGAGGAAGGACATTTCGTTGCGACGGGAAATTACATCGTCGCTAGCTTTCTTTTTTAAATTGGACTCTTTTCTCGTTAACCCTCGCGTGCTATTTTCGTTTGCGGAATTTCTCGAGAAATAACCGATCGATTGCCATATATATATATATATATATATAGCATAAGTACGTTTGTATAAGAAATGAAGTTACTTATCTTTTACGATTACAATATCAAATTGGAATATAGTAACAAAGTTTTACAATAAGAAATCTATACGTATCGTTAAATGTGCTATTACAATATTTTAAAATATACCAAGTATACTGTGAAGGTACATCAAGAATATAGAACTGGTATATATAGCAAAACTAGATCCATTTAGATACAACCTACTGCAAAGTTTACCAATAATATCAAATTTGCAAAAAAAAGCTTACTTCCTACATAATACAGCCAGCAATTGACTTTAAACTCAAAACTTGCAAAATAGCCAAGTAATTTTACACCCCAAACCGGAAAATAATCACGCCAGGAATTACTTATACGGCATACATATGGAGTCCGCGATATTACCCAAGTCTTCGAAACTAATTTCCAGATAATTTCCTTATCCAACATCATCTGCTTCCCGAGAGTACTGCAATAGGGCGCGGCGCGTTCTCGAAAAGTCCAAATTAAAATCTCGGGCGACCTTCCGGTTTTCCGGCGGCGGTAACGGCGCCGCTTCGCGTATCGATTTTCCACCCTCGAGATCGACCTTGACCGCAGCGCGCGCCCGGCGACTGTGCATATACGCGAACAGCTCCCTCTCGTTCTTCTGCATATGTATATATATGTGTGTATATCTATATACATACACGCGCGGGAGGATTCTGCGCATTTCGCAAGCTCTCTGAGCTAGAGAGAGAGAGAGAGAGAGAGAGAGAGAGTATATACTGTGTGTTCAAGGAGCTTTAACAGTCGTGGCGCATGTGGTATATGTATATATCTATATAGAGCAAAAGTCCTCTCTCTTTCTCCATTTCCTGTCCGTTCCTTCTACACGGGTTTTCCTTCTTTTTTTCCAGAGGATAAGCTGTCAGAGAAGAGAGCGATGTATTGCACGCGTAGCAAGCGACAAGCGAGAAAGCTACAGCAGAATGCATGCGAGTGGCAAAAGCCGAAGCAGGAGGAAAGCGAGCTTGAGCAGTATATATAGCAAGGTAGGGCGCGGAAGCGAGAGGAATAAAAAAAAATAGTAGAAAAAAGAATAGGCTTTCAGATTAGAGCTTAGCGTAGTGGGTATAGCAAGATTTCTTCCATCGTTTTTTTTTCGCAGATTTCTCGTACAACTAGAGAGGACTGAGGGGGAGATTACGTATATGGATTGCGGCGGGTTTTCTTCTCTTCAACGTTGCTATATTTTTCAGAACGAAAAGTTTTTCCAGCGTTACTCAGTTTTTAACGAGGTGCCGTTTAACATGTTCCATTTATCCTCGCTATTTTATTTATATATAATTGGTAGACATTGAGGAACCGATAAAAATTCTTCAATGAAATTAATACGAAGTGATAACAAAATTTGACTATTAAAATTAGGGCGAATTTGTAATGTTAACGTTTGTACGTATTTAGTATACCTAATTAATAAGTGGTAGATTTTCCTTTTACGAAAATTTTACCACTCATTTAGTCAAAGCTGAGTTGTTAACACGACGCGGAAAAATGATCGTTCTGAAAAACTCAGATTAAAATGAGCATAAAAACAGTAATCGGCAATTTTTTTTTTACATTGACACATTGAGATTTGATTCAAATGATCTTCAGTGCTGCAGTTGTCTTCAGTTGTCACTCCGACACTGTGTGCATGCGTCTCTAACAGGCAATGTTATTACGCTTTTAATTTTTAAACGACTATTGGTAAAAACTCCAATTAGACAACGAATTAAAAGTTTTAACTCTATCATTTCTGTGCAAGATTTACGGATGTTACGTCATTTACGGAGTTTTTTCCACAGTGCAAAGAACAAAGTGCTTTCTCGTCTGTATCAACCAAGTTTTTCTCTTCTCCATCATTGCGTCGTGGTGTGCAGTGCACACACATAGAGAGTTTCAAAAAAAAAGGTAACGAATAATATAACACTAACAATTGTAACGTAAAACAAAAAAATATAAAAAAAAGTAAATTTAAAAGAGAGAAAAAATGTCACACATCTACAAACGAGTTTTCGCTCGTCATCCAGGCCAAAGATTAATTATCAGTGACGCTCGCTGACGAGTTAGTTGGGTGGCATCTATATTATATAGTCACACAGACGCGTGTTCGGCAGGCACGCTCACTTGTGCGCCTGCGCGCAACACTGGGCGATCGTGTGACGATACACATCGGCGTTACATAAAAGACTCTAAGTAAGACTAAAGCATTCACAGCATTCTCGACATCGTTAATCCTCTAGTAGGCGATGCCACTTGTGTATATATGTATGTGCGTGGATATGTATGTACGTATGTAAGTATATATGTGTATGATATGTATATGAGTGAGTGAGACAGAGCGTAAAACTAAATTAACAATTCTGTGCTACACTAATTTGCTAAAGTCCTAAAGACGGGCTCAGAGGGGCGCGTGCGTGCGTATATGTGCAAAAGTGTGCGCGTGTGTAGATTTGTATGTGTGTTGTGTGGATGTGCAGAGGGAGAGAAGAGACACTAATGGCGACGCGCTGGTCGATGATGAGAGGGTGCATTGTGTGACTATACGTGTGTGCGTTTAATGTATGTATATGTGCGCGCGCAGCAGAGACACTATTGTCCGAGTGCATTATTTTCGTGCGACACGAGAGCTTTTCTCGCGCTCTTCCAAAATAGAAATTTCGATTGCGTGCTGCTTTTTAACAGACTGGGATTTTTTTATTATTATTTGGTATACGAGAGAAAACGAGCAAGTGCATCTTTTCACTATGAATGTCTATTCGCGTTTTTACATACTTGTCGTGCAATACTTGTCCCGAGAGTTACTTTATGAAGGAACAAAAGTTTATTAGGAAAATGTTGTTGAACAAAATTTGAAAGAAAATTGACGTTAATGGTATTTGTTTAATTTAGGAACAGCAAAATATTTAATACTCTGAAATTCCTATTTGGAATAGCGCATGATATCTAATGTTATATATAGCTGATGTGGTCGTTACGCGACATGAAGCATCTTATTTTTAAAATGAATCCCGACAAAGAAAAGTTCTTTGATAAAATTTCATAATTAGTTAATCTTTCATATGCGGCATATAATTATTAAAGCATATTTTTCTTTTTATAATAAACTCGACTAGAAATAAAAACCCTGCGTAACTAATAGATTTCACGAAAATTTAAATTTTAAATATTACATTTTAACTTTAAAATTTTAATATTTCTCTTCAAGATAATTAAAAATCTATTAAAATAGTTGACAGTCTACATTTATAATCGTATAATTATCACGTATATATAAGAAATTAAGCAAAAAACTGACGTAATTAATTAAGAACACCGCAGATAACATTAAAATTTCATCTAAATTGTCAAATAAGAAATATAAATACTAAGTAATTTAAAATTTTAAGTTAAAACATCGTACACTTTGTTATAAAGAACGAACAATTACTTTATTTTATATTTTACAACGAAATACTCACAATCTATTCTAGAATTAGTGAATCTCAAGACAATAAAAAGTTCTATACATGTCAAAAATAAAATTCTCTGGTTGTTTTTTAAACATACTTTTTTAATTACACAAGTGCAAAATACTACTTTCTACTCTAGGCTATAATTTAATCAAACCACGATAAACTAAAACTCAATCAATAAGAGAATCTACTATGAGAAATTTAACAACTAAAGAAATTCAAGTAATTTACGCACAAATGCCACGTTAGAGAATGAAGTTTAGCGTCGCGCATGAGAATGAATTAAAAAATAAATTACAAAAGATGAGTTTAGCTAGAAAATGCGAAAATTATTTTTCTTAAAGAGAATTATGAGTATTTGATCAGGGTTACGGGGTTTGTTGCAGGTCGCTAACTCTTTGTTTATAGTGCAAGAGGTGTGTGGCGTGTCTTTTGGCGTGTACTCAAAATTCACAATACGGTTTTGATAGTGGGTAATTATTATTATTATTTTTATTTTTTTTGTTGGTTATTCGCTGTTATTTGTTAGCTCAACGGGGGAGACCCACCTTCTGTTCACAAGATTGTCTCTGTAAGGATCGCGAGGCTGCCGTTTCATAATGTCCGATTCCGGTGCTTCGTAGGCCAGCGAGATGGCCGGCACCTGCGTTATCCCGTATCAGACAATTAGAATTAACGTGTCAACTAGATAATCCCTAATTTTTATTTTTTTTTTTTTAAATTGTTTGCTTTCTTATTCTGCTTTATTTCGCACTAGCGCTCGCGCTAAGCGCGATACGGGACAGAGATTGATTGTTTCTCTACTAGTTTCGTTCTACATTATCCGTTGGGCATTGGGGGAGAAAAAAGAGGGAGAGTATTTTTGTACAAGCTGGTCGTCGTTGCTTTGGATTAGTTGTGAGTAACGTAGCAGCAGCCCAAGATTCATGATGAGGTTCGAAGATATAATAATTTGCAGTAACAATTAAAGTACAATAATGGTGAGATAATCAGTAGTAGTATAAAAAGTTAATCAGTAGTAGTATAAAAAGTCATCTGGCTCTAAAAAAAGTTTTTTTTTTTTTATTTTAGCTAAAAGAAAAAATAAAGTAGGACGATAAAGTAGAAGAAGAGAAAAAAGTTTGTGGATGTAAAAAAAGTGGGAAGAAACAGAAGCGGGCGTGACTTCCTGACGTTTTGTGGATCCGAGATAAGTCACAGCGGCAGATAAGTGGCAAAATTTTTTAGCACTGGCCGTTTCGTAAAATATATAGTAAATCTGCTGTTGAAACTTCTGTCGTTGATCAGTCTCGTATATTCATGCACTTGCAAGGTAAAAAATCTAGTTATCGACGCTTACCCAATCTCGGACGTTTTCACATCTTTATTTATATCTTACATACAACAATCTTTAATTTTCAATTGAAAAGTCAATTTATTTTAAAATATTACGTAGTCTTTTAATAATTGTGTTTTTACATTGAAATTCAATTCAATCATTTATTAAACTTTCAATGGAACTTCAATGTAGTGAGAATTAGGTCGGTTATTGGATGATAGTAGCGCCAGTAACATAAGTTTTTACCTTATTGGATAATTTTAATATACTTTCCACGCCTATATTCCAAACACTTAAGAATACTTTAATTTCTTAAAAACTTTTTCTTTCTGTAGAAACGAAAATTTCTAGATATTTTGACCTTGTTGAATCGCTTCGCAGTCAGATATCGTAACTTATTGAGCACCGACCAACGACAGAAAAGTAATAAAAAAAAAAGTAAAGTGAAATAAAAGAGTAGCATATTATCGATGCCATTCTGAAGCAATCCATTTGTCGCGTGATAAAAGGGAAAGAAGGATGCGATAGCGCTTCTCGCGCTCGATTCCATTTTCTTTTTTTCTGAAAAATAGGAGACAAAAAAAATAATAAAAGAAGAAGAAAAGAGACGTGCAAAAGAATTCAGTGACAAATATTAAAAAAGAAATAAGGGTGAGAAAAATATATTTTTGTTTTCAGGACACAGCGTCTTTGTGTGGCAAGCAGTTTTATGGGCTAATAAATCTAAAGTGAAATAAGAAAGTCGTAAGAATTGCAAAAAAGTTGAAAGAGCGAGAGATGCGTTTTCACGTAATGTTAACTCTTATTTGTTATGATTGAATTTCAATCCTTCTATTGAGAGGGCAAAAAATATATTTCAAGGGACTCAAAATGAAAAATCCAGATGACATTGATGGTCCTGTTGCTCTACGTAAAAAAGTATTGTTAATTATATCTACTTTTTGTTATTCTGCCTAAATATCTAATTTAAAAAGTGAAAATAGCACGTCCAATTGTCCTTTAACAGATAAATCCTTGAAGTATTTTACTTATAAAAAGAAGTTGTTTGTGTTACGCATCCCTATTCATATATTAAATATTTGTACATTCTTTATTTATATAATTGTAATATATAAATACGCGATAACGCACACACAGTAGTAGTTTATGTACAAAAAGTGTATTTTATAGGTATAACATTCTAAAATTATTTTGAAATTTCAATACTATCTTCTATCTTTTAAGAGTTAGCATTACATTTTACTATTACATCATAAGACCAGAAGTTAAATTGTTGTGATAAAAAAGTCAAGGCCTCTCGCTCTTTTTTGGATTCCTGTTTACTATTTTTCTGGCTCTAAGCTTATTTGTGAGGAAATGTTAAAAAAGTGAAGTGATATACGTCATTATAGCCCTGGACTCTCGTCAATGTAATTACGATTAAAAATTCATTGCACACAATATATATATTTTATTTTCTTTGAAACACCATAAGAGCAATAAATCTCAAGTAAAAATCTTGCAGTGAATTTCTAATTGACCTATTAGGATACATTCAGAGAGTTCGAGACAAGCGATAGACGTGTCATACAATGTAAGAGTCATAAAACAGTAGACATAAAGGACGTCGTTCAAAAAAGATATTGCAGATGTCATAGATAAATTCGTGGCTTCCGTGTGTCCAGGGGGTATTAACGTTGAGAGATAAGACTCGGTCGCTTCCGCAGATAGAAAGAGAGCTTTTGCAGCGGCTCAGTTTCGTTAAGTGGTTTAGTCGTTTAGCAGTAATTTAGTAATAAAGAAGTCGTAAAAATAGCGTCGCACAGCTCTGGCTCGCAGAAAATAAAAGAATGGTATAATTGCATATCGTCATTCAGAAATACAGATAGTCAGACATGGACAGAAAAATATGTTTTGAGAAAATATCATAGATTAGAGAGAATTTTGACAGCATCGTTGCAGGCCAAGTTGATTGCTACTCTACCAGACAGTGTCCATACCTCACTGCAGTATTAAATATAAACGTGTCATTGTATCATAAAGTCATCTTAAGAAAGTAATACATAAGGCTAATTTAAATATAGTATACTAAAATATTAAACTACGATAGATATATGTCAACCAATACAGATCATATAGTAATTTTACTAGTCTATTGATATAATATGAAACTCACTAGATATAACACAATATATAAATATAGTAATAATTATAATCAACTGTGGCGCACTCAGCAACTTTCGTACGATGATGTATAAAAAATACCACAACAATTATAAGTACTTTAGAATAACAAGTAATATTGGACTATATGTACAGGTACAGACGCATACAACACACGAACGTCGTCGTCGATGGTGGAAGTAGCAAAAAGAAAGAGCGAGAATGAGTATGTAGCAATAGAGGATACGTGTACCCAAGTATAATTGACGAGATGAATAGAGAGCGTATACGCATTAATATGGCGAACGTGTGCGCACGTGCGGCCCAAAGGTCCGCGCAGGAATTACGTAACTCATTGCCTCGCTCTTCGCTATACGTTCAAGGACGTGTGACGATCTCGTCTAATATACATGTGTACGCGTCCAAATATCTCTTTCACAGTTCTACCTCTTTCTTTTAGCTCGTCCACGGTCAGGTATTAGAAAAATCAAAGTGCCATAACTGTAAAGCGAGTAATTTCTCGACGAACTGATTCTCGTCCAGGGTTTTGTTCGGACGAGAAAGGACGTATTAACGTACAACACAACAGATGCGGCATAGCATAGTGTGTCGCATGTATGCTAGTGAGATGCGACATATTTTGTCGAAAATATACGTGAGCGAGGCACAGTGATGACTATATTTCTTTTTGAACTTTTGATTTTGAATTTTTTTTCGTTTATTTTTCTTCTTTACTTATGCAGATAGCGTGAAAAGGCGAATTTGGAATATACGTGAAAAAGATAAAATGTGATAAAAGAATCAATGCTTTTTGTAATAGTTGGTAAATTTTGGAAAGAAATCCAAATAGGAAAAAATAGCGTGAGCGAAATGAATGACATGATACGATTTTATGAATTGTTTGTCAATAGATTTTCTGAATTAATGAATTGAATCTTTTACCGTTTTTTCACTTTGAAACGCTTTTAAAACGTTCGTGTATTAGTTATATTTTTTGCTAGCTATATGTTAGTATTCTTAATATTCATTAAAAGTTTTTCAATTATTTGTTATTGATGTTTATAAATTTTTAAAAGTATTTTTTTAAAGTAGAAAATAAAATGAAAGTTTCGTTTAGAAGATAGATGTTGGCAATCAGTGCAAATCTATATGTTAGTGTTTGAACTAGAATATTCCAAAAAAGAATTTTCATGATTCAGCAACTGTTCACTTAAAATTTCTGAAAAAATCAAAATAATGTGAGAATATAAATTTAATGCAAACATATCAAGTACATGTATCATCCTGCAACCGCATGGACTTTTATGGATGCAATCTAATGATGATATGAAAGAAGTAAAATTAAAATAAAGTGTGATATAATGAATATAAAGAGACACAGTGATACATAAACAGTGAAAAACCAAAAATATGTAAATGAGATAAACAGAGAAATATTATGAATAATACTGGTAAATGTCACACAAACGATCATGCGGTCTTATTATGATAATAGCACAGGCACACAAAAAATAAAAAGTGGCCTGTTCCAGAAGACACATCATCATATCCTTATAAATTTAGATGCGCTGA
>JAYJLV010000046.1:8575117-8588500 GCA_036873485.1 Torymus texanus
AGCGCATCTAAATTTATAAGGATATGATGATGTGTCTTCTGGAACAGACCACTTTTTATTTTTTGTGTGCCTGTGTAGTTAATGGTAACCCATTTCTTGTTGAATCTTTCGAGGACATGATCTTCAAATTTAGCTGAATGAATGAATGAATGAGAAAAGCAGACATAAGAGAAAGAGATGAAATGATAAGACGAATGGTTTTAGCGAGACTCAATAGAAAATATATCATAAAATAAAACTGTTGCATTGTAGAGACGAAAAATAAATAATAAAAAGGGAAATATCATATTGAGTGTAGAAATATAGAGGCTAAGCTAACAAGAGGAAATAAATAAATAAGTACATGATAATAGGCTTACCTTTGGCAATAATGATTAATGATGGAGAATATTTGACAGAAAGACAAGAGATATAACAGTGGCAAGATAGAATAAACGAAAGCGACGAAGAAAGGAAAATATACGTAAAATAAATTCCCAAATAAAAGTAAATACCATTTCTCGTCTTCTCAGCGATTTACGTAAAATGAATAGGTTTATGATATGCATTGGCAATAAATTTACTTTTCCACTGTTACCAAAAACAAGCAATGACGTACGAAAAATGAAAACCATTTAGAAAGATTATCAGCCTGATAACTTTCAAAACCAGAAATTTCAAGCCACCTTTGACGTTTCGTGCATAGACCCATTACCTTTAGTACCCTACACTACAAAAACGTTACGTAGATATTGATTCTATTTTCACTCGAAAAATTATTTTTTTTTTTAATTGTAAAACGTATTAAAACTATATGAGTAGGTCCTTATTTAAATCATGTACGATCTAATTTAAAAATGCTATTTGAAAATCATGTTGGTAAAACAATTTATCGAGTGATTCAAAGAAATCTGGAAATGAAAATAGTTCTGTTCATGAAAGGTAGAAAAATATTCAGGTTATTGCCACGTACTGCAGAAGCTAATAATACCTTATCCTTAAATAGATAAACACAATATTCAATATTTAATACAGAGCGAGACAGAGAAAAGTAATAGAAAGATAGAGATACCGCGGTTGACGAGTTGAAGCAAAGAATATAATTAGATGAACCAAACGTATTACTGAAGTAACCATAATTAATAGTAGTAGACCAAGGCTCGTCGAGAGGAGATGTACTACTTTGCATCGCCCGGTCCTGCCATGCTCACCCATTGGTACCCGCGTTTGAGTAAACATCACCAAAAACTAAAGAATATCTACTTTTATAAAAAACAATGTGTCTACCATAACTATCATAAATATCGACTAGCTACACATTGAAAAAAATTGCGTGTACCAATGGTATATCGTCAAAATATGAACGCAGAACAATGCAAAGTAGCACGTTATTAATGTTAATAGTACACTTGGACATAATCCAGGAGTACACGTTTTAACTCACCGTTACGCATTCCTCTAACAATGAAACCTTTTTTTTAAATTAAAAAAAAAAAATTATTTATTTGGCTCTATTAAGTGTAAACATCCGAAGAGATTGCGTAACAGAAAATTGAAATGGGTGTACTTTTGAATCACACTGGTATACATTATTCCCTCGGCCTCAAGAGCATTGACGCGCTTATATTCCGCGGTGGAGATTGTGGTATCGTGTTACCTTTCGTTAACTAGCTTGTCAGTGAAGGGGTTTCGTGGCTGTCGCTTCATAATATCACTCTCCGCTTCCTCGTAGGCTAGCGAGATGGCTGGTACCTAACGTCATATTATCAAGAAGCTCAGTAAGAATGCCAAGAATACAATTAACAAAAAAATAATCATAATCCACTGACTCAAGCACAAACGAAAATGCAATAAATCTTGTTGTGTTTTATTTGATAAAGAAAGTTTGGAAAAAATAATATGTAATAAAAAAAATTACTTTAATAAACTTAAAGGCTTCAAGAACAAGATTTCTTTTAACAACAAGATTTGGTTATCATTTTCATGTGCATTATCGTTTGGCTTGTAGACGATGAAACGTAAAAAATATAAGCAAATAAGTATAAATAAAAGTAAATTAAATAAACTCATAGGATTAACAAGATGTGTGAAGTGAAGGAAGACAAAACATAGGATCGATGAGGGTGATTTACTTTTTTCGGTTTGATCAAGAGATGTTTTTTTTTTTGGAGATTGTCAAAGGTTAACTCAGAAAATGTCTTTCAAAGTTGAATTTTCTAGGATTCCTATCACACTATGGAGATTACATACAAGATTTCGACGAGGTGAGTTGCAAAAATATCCAATCCACACCATACCAAAGATTTTCGAAGGATTGAACGAATCTGAATGAGCAAGTTTGGCCAACGAAGTTTGAAGACTAAAACGTGATTGCAATTATAAATAACTACATATTACGTAATCAATAAAAGTAGTTCTTGACGTGTTAATCGTAAAACTCTGTAATCACTGGAAAAATGGTCGTCCTCACTCTCGTAGCCTAAAAAAGCCTTATTCTAAGAAAGAAGGAAAAAAGGAAATGAAAAAGTGTCTTGTTGAAAACAGCTTTTCTGAAAAATGGCTCCGCTCTCTTGCAGTGTTATATCTCCTCTGCTTCCGCCTCTTCTTCCTCGCAGCGATGCTTCAAGTGACTAAAAAAACTTAATAAAAAAACCTGCTGAATATTCAAAATGAAGTGAGTGCGGCTTCATCGATCCGGTCCTCGTTCCAACCTCTTCTTGTCCAGTTCACAACGTGCCAACTTCTACTTTCCTAGCGATTACTGCTGATGAGGAGCTTGTGTACAAAAATTACTCTTACGATACAAAAGCACTATTATCGAGTATCATTTTGGGAATATACGATGGAGCACAACTTTAGTGGAACTCTGGCAATTCTACGGGATCGGAATAGCCGAGAATGTCTCAGAAAAAAACCTTTCATTGACGAGATTATCGTGCCAGGGATCTCGCGGCCTTCTCTTCATGATGTCCGACTCGGCTTGCTCGTACGCCAGTGAGATTGCAGGTATCTGGTCACGATCGCAGCATTGTCAATGTTTATCGAGAGGAGAACAGAGCATCATGCAAAATTTGGTCAATTGGAAAATCGATTATTATCTTGGAAATTACCAAAGTAAATGTGGAATTTGGTATTGTATATACATCTCCTAAAAAAGAATTCGTTAAAAAAGCAACGACCGACACTCTTTTTTTCTTTTACTCGATGGCTCAAAGACTGTCGCTCGAGCCACGTTATATACTTTTCGCGCGTTTTATATATTGATCAATCTCATCGATGGGGGGTTTTACAATAATAACAGTAACAGTAAGAATAATATTGGAAATCGAGAGTAAAAGGATAATAAGCGAACTTACCATGTCAGTTCCCAAGTCAATGCAAAGAATGGTGACGGTGCCGAGCGGCAGAGGAATGTCGCAAAGAATGAAGGCCAAGAAGGGCGAGATCTCGGGGATGTTGGAGGTGAGGGTGTAGGCGATGGATTTCTTCAAGTTGTCGAAAATGAGACGTCCCTCCTCGACACCGGTGACGATCGAGGCGAAGTTGTCGTCAAGGAGGATCATGTCGGCTGCCTGCTTGGACACGTCCGAGCCGGCGATACCCATGGCGACGCCAATGTCCGCCTTCTTCAGAGCCGGCGAGTCGTTGACACCGTCGCCTAGATTGGTGAATTATTGCGCTCGGTTAGTCACGAGTGTGTATGCTCTCTCTTGCTCCGTGTCTCGCGCACGCCCGCGTTATTGAGCCAGCGCATACGCGTAAATTTTCCATACAGATATTAACGACTATTTTAGTCTTAACGTTGTTGTAGCTTATGATTTTCAGTTGAAACATTAGTTTAACAAATATTTGATAATTAATTTAAACCGTTTCTGCTTTCTGTAAAGCTTTCTTTTTTATTTCATCGCAATTAATTAACTACTAAGAATTAAATTTTTATAATCAATTTATATAGATATAACAAACAAGTTGAAGAAGGAAAACCTACCAGTTACAGCGACAATGGCACCCATTCTCTGGCAGCCCTCGACGATGATGAGCTTCTGCTGGGGCGAAGTACGGGCGAACACAATTTCGGTGTGGTACCTGAGGATATCGTCCAGCGCGTCTGAGCCCAACTCCCTGAGCTCGGAACCGTGAACAACGGCGGCCTTGGCTTCCCGAGGGTTCACCTCGGAGACGGGAATGTTCAGCCTCTGGGCAATGTCCTCGATGGTCTCGTTACCTGTATGAATCCCAGACGTAATTAGTAATGCAATTTGAGAGACACTTATGAAAACTACTGAGTAAAGTAAAAAATATCTGCCTCTGAAGGAAAGTATTAAGATGACTAGGGATGGTTTTCAAACGCTACATAGGGGCACTAATTAATTGAGCACTTAAATGTGTATCGTAGTTATTTTAGGATTCTATAACTTATTCAGTTCAATTTTATGTTGACAATACTACTGAAAAAGTTGAGATATTAATTTGTAAAATAACTTTAAATGAAGTAAGCCGGAATTATGCCAAATTAAAGAGATAGTAGGATAAAAAAGTGCTCAATTGTTTTCTAAAAGAAATAAAAAAAAATAACTCAAGGGATTCATTCTATATTAACAGTTTATATAAAAATCAGCTAAATTTTCGTTGACTAGAATCGTCACTAAAGTAAAGAATGGCGAGGCACTAATAAAGTATAAAGCGAGAGAATTCATGACTACAAGACACGAAAATAAAAAATAAGTAAAAGAAATAGGTCAACTAGGTAAGCCACTCTTCTAAATATATTAGCGAGAATTTACAGATCAACAGAGTTTACCTTGTGTTTTACATTTGTTCAGAAAGTATGCCGTGTAATAAGTTAGTCGTAGTGGATGGAAATGATTAAGAACAGAAACATAGACAAAGATATACACAGATACGGACGCAGATAAAGGTTGTTACGACATTTACATGGAAATGTAAGAAAATTCTTGTTTTAGTAGTAGAGTTGAATAGTGTAGAATACATGGATGAATTGTTCGTCAATAGAAAATGCAGATAACATCAAAAGTATTATTACAAAGTCTAACAAATTTTTGTTCTAAAGTGCATTTTACATACTATACTGTATGCAAGATGCAAGAAATTATCTGGTGACACAGTAAAGAAAATTCGTTACGAAAGATTTACTCGAATCTTTGTCTTGCTCCCGATACAAACGAATTTCGCTGCAAACCGTTATTTTGTAAAATTATATTATTTTAATGCAATAACGATTGAAGGCCATATTTCCATGTTTCAAAATTGGAACAAAAATTGGAGCAGACCGCCTGTAGCAAATTTTCTTTACTGTGTATTTCTTTTATTTTCTGTGTAATTTACTGTTCTTGGTCACGCAAAGAGAGTATTACACTTTCGAAAAGTTATTTCTTCCAAAGGAATTTATTGCAGTTCAGCTTAAGAATTTTCTGAACATTACTGTATTTAAAACATTGTAACATTACTCGTTCTGTCATTGAAAAAACATTCACTTTTTCTTGATTTAACAGACAATTTTTCTGCAATAACAATTAAACGAGCAGTGGAGTTGCAGCAGTCCTCTACTTTCAGAGTCTCTGCGTGCAAATCCACTGTAAATCCTGCAATCCACTATATATGGCGGCAAATAAAGAATGCAGAAGTAGACTGCACGATATCGCGATTACAAAGTTTTTCCCGTTGAAAGAACGAGTAGATCATGGCAAGACTCTCTTTACGCAGACATTACCACAAAACACACGCTTTAGAACACCAAGAGCAAAGTGATATGCACATCGAGACATAGAAAAATAGAAGGGAGAAAATAAATAAATGAAGAGTGGATCTCTTGGTCTTACCGTCGGAGATGATGCCGACGGATTTGGCAATGGCTTTGGCAGTGATCGGATGGTCGCCGGTGACCATGATGACCTTAATACCGGCCGAGCGGCACTTGGCCACGGCGTCGGGCACGGCCGCACGGGGCGGGTCAATCATCGACATGAGGCCGACGAAGCGCAGGCCCTCGGTCGGGAAGTTCGGGTCGTCGCAGTTGAACTTGTAGCCCATGGGGAACTTGTCGGACGGCAGCATGAAGTCGCAGAAACCGAGCACTCGCTCACCGAGACCGCCGAGCTCGAGGTAGGCATTGTTGAACGCCTCCTTCATCTCTTCGTCGAGGACCTTCTCCTTGCCGCCGATGAAGATGGTGGTGCAGCGGTCGAGGATTCGCTCGGGAGCGCCCTTCATCACCAGCAGGTGACGCGGGTCATTAGGATCGTCAGACTCGTGAATCGAGACCTGCGCAATTGGTTTATTAAATAACGTCCCGCGTCAAGTTAGAAAGTCTTATAAAAATGAGGATGTCCACTAACCTGATACTTGTTGGTCGAGTTGAAGGGGATTTCGCAGACCTTCTTGTTGCGTCTGCGAATTCCCATAACGTCACCCAGAGCAAGCTCCATGCATTTAAGGAGCGCAGCCTCCGAGGCGTCACCACTGACCTCGCGTTTGAGGATCGGCAATCCATCTTGGCCGGCTTTAAATTCAGCTCGGTTGCAGAGGGTTGCGATCTTCGCCAGCGCTTTGAAGCCCGGCGACGTACGATCGTATTGGACGCCGGACTGGTCTTCAGTGGTATCGGCCTCGATGATCTGATTGTCGAACCACATATGCGCGACGGTCATGCGATTCTGGGTTAGTGTGCCCGTCTTGTCGGAGCAAATGGTCGAGGTCGAGCCAAGCGTCTCGACAGCCTCGAGATTCTTTACCAGGCAATTCTTGGAGGCCATGCGCTTCGCCGTGAGGGTCAGGCACACGGTGACAGTGGCCAGCAGACCCTCTGGCACGTTAGCGACGATGATACCAATGAGGAAGATAACGGCGTCGAGCCAGTGATAGCCCAGAATGAAGGCGATAACGAAAAAGGTGATGCCGAGGAAGACGGCGACACCGGTGATCAGGTGGATGAAGTGGTGAATCTCCTTGGCAATCGGTGTCTCACCAGTATCAAGGCCGGACGCCAAACCAGCGATCCTTCCCATCGCCGTCTGATCACCACAGCAGATCACCACACCCTTGGCCGTGCCCTCGACGGCGTTCGTCGAGAAGAACGCGAGATTCTTAGATTCCAGCGGGTTCTCATTCGTGAACTCGGACGACCTCGACTGAGGCTCAGACTCACCCGTCAATGAGCTGTTGTCCACCTGAGCGCCAAATTTATTGATTTAACATTTTATATTATTTACTGTCATTCGAAAGAGGAAAAAGAAGAAATTGAATAAAAAGGATGTATTTGTTCAACTGAATTTTCTTTTTAAATACGAAGTGTAAGTTATCAGTGATCATACATCATATACAAGTGATTATGAAGCATTTTTTTCAACAACATGTTTTCGTTAACTAGGATAACGTAAAATATAAAGATCTTGGATTTTGGGATTGGATTTAATAATATAAGCAGCTGTGCAAAATCAAAATCATGTGCAAAGAAAGAATCCTTGTAGCACAAGTAGTGACTTCACTTACCGTTCTGGTAATTTTAGAGACACAATAAAGGTATATTATTATATATTAGTTTTATTGAACATTTTTTAATTAGTATTTCATTAATAATTTTTGTCACTTGTTATTAGTGGTAGTTATTAGTTATTATTTTAACATGTATCTTTATTTAAAAAAAAAGTTGTGTGGTATATATAATTACAGATATATTATAAGATTTATGTTGAGTTCAAAGAAAATAGTTTGACATCTATTATGAGATTTTAACGACGTAAGAAAATTTATTGAATAACTCAAGTATCTTTTGTGTCAAATAAAAGAAAAAAAAATAGTTTTGAATGCCTGCTTAAAAAGTTTGGTATAGTTTTTCAAGTTTTAACAGCTTTAAGACTTAGACTTTACTTTTGAAAGATTTGTAACTTTTTAAGTAAACAAGCTAAACTTCGAACGAAATGCCACGAAACTTTAAAATGAGATATTTTCTTTTTAAAATCTCCATACATATTAAAATGTGACTTAAATCTTAAAAAGCTAATCTTTAATGAAACTAGAAATATTAAAAGTTCCGTAGACGTTAGAACACCTTCTCCAGAAGACTTCCGTCAAACCGCCAGTGCCCCGGTCACACTATAAAAATGTTCATATACTAAAGAGAATCCAAAGTTTTACCTTGAAGCCCCGGGACTCGATGATCCTAAGGTCAGCTGGAATCCTGTCGCCGAACTTGACATCGACGACGTCGCCAAGGACTAATTCTTCGGCCTTGACGGTAAGTTTCTCTCCTTCCCTGATCACAGTGGCAAATTGGGGCACCATGTTCTTGAAAGATTCCATGATTTTGCTGGATTTGCTTTCCTGATAATACGAGAAGATACCCGTGACAATAACTACAGCCGCCAGCACAACGCCGAGGTACAGGTTGTCGTCGTTGGGTTCTTCGCTCGTTGACGCCTGGATCGAGTATGCGATGAAACAGAGGATCGAACCGATCCATAGCAACAACGCGAAACCTCCGAAGAGGTTCTTACAGAACTTCACCCATTCGGGTGTCTGCTTGGGTGGTGTCAACGCATTTGGACCGTCGCGCTCGAGGTTCTCCTTTGCCTTTGCATGGCTAAGGCCCTGTACATAACAGAAAAAAATATTAAGCATGGTTATTGCAATATCGATTGTGTTTGTTGATATATTTCAGTTTAATGAAACTTACGTTCTCCGGGTGCGTTTGAAATCTCTGGTACAGTTCCTCCGCGGAGATTTTGTGAAAGTCGATGACCAACTCCTGTTTGAGGTCATCGAGGTTTCCCCCCTTCTTCTTTGGGTTCTTCCGCCGCGACTGTAGGACAAGAGAAACAGTTAATCATCGATGATAGACACAGGGAGTGTATTTATATAACTCTCAAAACTTTCAAGACAAATATTTTAAGCTATAAATTTCGATTACGTAAAGTTGTGTACAGCATAACAAACTAATATTTCAAAGAAAGTAATTAACGAGTTTGCATTCTCCGATTTTCCGTTATTTTCCCTGGTGATAAGCAGCAAATTTATAAAGTTCGTATTTTATTATTTATGATTCTTTAGAAACGTTTAACAGTTTTCTTAATAGGCGTTTAGTTATTTATCGCGGCGTAAATTATATTAGCTATACCGTTATGACAGAAAAATATTTTTCAGAAGAAAACTTTGTTATGTTGCAGACTTTTCATAGAATTTTGTTGTTTATAAATCTACGGTATTACGTCATAAACAACAAATGCTCAAAGAGACAATAGACGCGTATATTGTCATCAAACGTTACTTAATTGATACATCGATCAGAATGTCACAGAGTAAACCGAATTCGTCGACAAACATCTCTTTTTTTACTTAAAAAAAAAAAAAAAAAAAAAAAAACGAACGAACGTCGTTGAACGTCCGTCGGTCGAGGAATGCGCGTCAGCTGACCAAATATCGTCGCATCAGTCGCGGTTAGTCATCGCCTCTCGTCGTCGTTGATGCGGATAGCCAGTTAATGAATTAGCCCCGTTAACCCTTTAATTAGAACGAGTCGTATACGAATGTCTTTCATTCGTTTGTTATGCGACGCGGCGTCAGTCCTTCGCTCGTGCGCCTCGGAGAAAGATATACACAAGTCGCGTCGATCGTCGTCAGCTTCCATTCCGCGAATATTAAACGCGTGAGTTGAACGTCCGATGTTGATAAATTTTTGCAGAAAGTTTTGAGAATTTATTTTTCCAGAATATACATTTTCTTTTAGTGAAAATTATATTTTGTATAACAACCAACTATAGCATTCTAAATAATTCATATTGCTACGTCGCAATGCACCAGTCAACTTAAAACTACAGCTTAAAACTAAAAAGATGTATATTAACGTATATGCGATGAAGAACAAGCGGTTTTTTTACATATGAAGCTGATAGATGAAATGTAAATTAATGAGTGAGTTCGCTTAAGTAAACAGAGTAGTTTTAATATCAATTAATGGTGAGTTATTGTCCCTTTATATATATATGTACATTATTACGAGAGAGAACTCGTCGAGCAGACCAAATGAGAAAAGTATGTATACACCAGTAAAAAGGAAAGATAAATAGTAGAAAAGAGAGAGAGAAAGAGAGAGAGACCACTCCCAGTCGGTCGGTTTACCCCCAGCCCCCAATTCTCCAACGAGATCCAACGCTGAAACTTCGCCGGGAACCAGATGGAAAGCCACCGAGAAAAGGAGAGAATAAAGCCACACCTTTATCGAGAGCGCACAGAGAAAGATTGAAGTACAGAGCGGAGACGCAGAGAGCAAGTAATACCAGAGAGAAAGAAAGAACCTCCGAGACCCAAAGAACCACCAAGCTTTTGTTATATTCGCATGTAAGGTAAGTTATAACAGAGTATTTCTATAGAGTAATATAGTTAGAGTTGTCAGTAATTTCAGTATAGTTTAAGTGAATAGTATTATTGTGTAGGAAAGAGTAGGTATATTAGTGTGTTTTTAGTAAAGAGAATAGGTGTAAGTTTTTCTTGTGTAACCAAGTTGCAACGTATAAACGAACATTTGTAAAAAAATTAATATAAGTAACAGGAACAATCAAGATTAACATTTTTTTCACGTAAATTTTATCATCTGTACGTTGTAGCTTGGTTAGCAATTCGCTCTTTTCGCGCGGCTATTACACTAAAGCTTAGTGCGCAATTAGATCACGCGAGCGTGCACGCGTTCTCCTCTCACAAAGCGGGAAAAACGAGCGGATAAAACGGAGGTAAAAAAGAGAGACGAGAGTATGAAAGAAGCGCGTGTGCGGCGCGCGTGAGACGAGAGATTAAAGGTGCCAAGGTGGACAGATTGGGAAGGAGAAAAACGCGCGAGACAAAGGGACGAGACGACGCGGGGAAAATTGAGATTAATGGAGCTCAAATATTAAAGTGCCTGAGGAGCCGGTTTTTAAGGGATGTAAAAAAAAACGTTCCTAGGGTTGGAGTAGATAATCCGTTTCATTAGGCCGTAAACCGTAGTAGATAAATCAAGATTTGCTTTTATTATTCGAACGTGGATACAGGATATTTAATTATAGTTGTATCGATTGATTAGATATTCTTTAAAAAACGACATTTATTCGTGACAAGCAATATTTTTTCCGTAGTAATATTGATATTTACAGGTACAAACAAAGAAATATACGTAATTAATCGAAATAAATGTCGAAAGCAAGTAGACAGAGAAAAGTATACATTATGTTCGCGTTACTTACACTCGATCAAGGAAATACAGAACCTCTCATGTAATATATATACAGACATATACGCGAAGAGAAAAAAAAAACAGTCGAGTCCATATAATAGAAAGCTCGGTGAGAGTACGCGCGCGTGTTTGTGATATATAGATGGAAGCTCGCGAGTAGACAGTGCACACTGCAGCGAAGTAGAGCGAGAAAGCTCGAAGAGAGAGAGAGAGAGAGAGAAAAAGAGAAAGAAGAAGAAGCAGCTTGAGGATTATGCGCGTTCGCGTGCAGTGCACGGAGTATAAGGCCTCCGTGCACGTATCTATATACACACACACGCGGCTCAAAAGAGAGAAAATAGAGAAAAAGAAAGTCCCAGAGTCAGCACACCAGAAGGCGAGGAAGGAACCAAGACGAGGAGATATTATGTATAGAAAGAGAGAGAGATAGAAATTCTCCTCAAATTTCCTCCGACGCCGTTGTCGTTTCTATACCTTGTACAATCCATCGGCAGTTCGGTTGTCGTCGCGAACATCGGGCAATGTGGCGACTCGGTACGAGTCTGAGCGACCATGCTGTAAAATGTGTAAAAAAAACAGGGTAATGATGATGGACAAATAAAAAAATAATAACATAAAATTAATATGAGCGGTATAGTCATATAGTAAACTTAATTAAAAATAAATTTATGTTAGTGTGTGTGTGTGTGTGTGTTCGTATATTTGGGGAGATAAATGAATGCTTTGTATAAAATTTTAAAGTGGATAACGATTTTCGACGATGCATCGATTCTATATATGTATATAATTCGCGTTGCTCCTCGCAACAGTGAAAATAAATACCAGTCGATTGGAAATTCAGACTACTACGAATGTGAATTGCAAAACAGCGTAATGGGACGAGCGAAGAATTCTTATGTAAAATTCTTCCTTTGTCCTAAAAATATACTCCTCTCTGTATAGATTATAACTTGAAACATATGTACGTCCGCATCGTAAAAGATTCTAGGTCACAGATAATCCTCCCCCTTTCCACCCTCCGATCGATTTCGGAAGAATACCCTCACGCCCTCTTACTCTCCCCTTTATACTCTTTCATCACCAAGCTGTACACAATTAAACTTTCTAAACCATTCCCACACCCTGCACCTCGAAATTCCACTGCAATTAGTGAATATTCAGTAATTCAGTACGATAAGCTCCCGCATACACTTATACAATCCTCCTGAATCATTGAATATTCAAGCAACGCCGTATATATAGTGAAATTTAGCGAATCCGCTAATTACGTTTCACCGCAATGCCAAAACTCTCTCTTTTGTGAATCCATCTCACAAACCAACGTGCGAATAATAAATAAATAAATAAATAATAAACAACGACAACGACGATGCCAATCGCCGAGGCTCGTTCAAAGTAGAGCGCACGGCGAAATTGCACGTTCCTTTGTGTGCTATAGTGTAGCTCTGCACGAGACAGCTGTAGCTTTAATAAGCGAGCGAGTATGCCGCCGTCGCTACTACTACTGCTGCTGCTGCTGCTGCTGCTGCTGCTGCTGTGCACTCTTGTAAAATCAATATACAAGGAGAGAGAGAGTGAGCCCTACGAGTACACGCGACTTTTACATCGAGCCGTCGCCGTCGTCGTACATAATCGGGAGCTCTGCCAAGACGAAGTATGAGAGAGCGAAGTGTGGTATAGTGTATATACTCGTGGCTGCTCGCGTACGACGACGTCTGGCTAACGGGCTGTGGCGCCAAAAATTTTCAAGTTCACGTTCGTCGGATAAAGTTTATCCGATGGTCTATTAAAAGTACCCGAATTTGCCTACTTTCTATCGAGATTAAGCCCTTTTATTACTTATAAGCTTAAATGTAGTTTTGTCGAGATGAACGATGATGTGTGTGTATGGTCTATATATATATAATTCTTACAATTTTCTAGAATCTAATTCGATAGTTTTATGCAAGCAATATATATAAAATTCATCTAAAGCTCTAATTATCTAATTAATTTTTGTTAAAACTCAGAAATATCAATCTGGTGGTTTACTCCCTGGTGGAAATCGAAACCATTTTATAGCTAATAAATGACCATTTTTACTAGTACTGGCTATAAAATGGGAGGTTTTCTTGTCCAGTTTCTAGCTTCTGATGAAACGCTTTTTCTCCCATTATTTGGCCATTTAATGGATTGAAAAATAG
>JAYJLV010000046.1:8588600-8602287 GCA_036873485.1 Torymus texanus
CTCTCTCTCTCTCTCTCTCTCTCTCTCTCTCTCTCTCTCTCTCTCTCTCTCTCTCTCTCTCTCTCTCTCTCTCCTGCTTGTTCCTGGCGCGGCGCGCCAGCTATTATTGGCGCTCGATCGATTTCCGCCGAGCGAGAGAGAGAAAGCGTCGCGGAAAGGTGCCGGCGCGGTTTTCTCCAAGCATTTAATAAACGCACGAAATTAAAGTCGTAAGTTCGTGTGGCGCGGAAGGAGCACAGAGGTGCCTGCGAAAAATTGTCCGAAGTCGCGAAGAAAAAGTTGCTACTCCTGTACAAGATTGAATCGAATTTTCGAAGAGTGTATAGTAGAGAATATGCTTAGACGTGCTTTTTCACAATTCCTTGCTGTAGTATGGATTAGCTGCGTTGTTTGCGCCTAGACTGATTTATATCTCTTTGAGAATAAGTACGCCTAGCAGCCAGTTGGTTATTTCTCAGCAAGGTACTTTTGTCTCCCGGTAAGCCGAGCTGAGAAACAAGAGGGACGAAGGCATCCATCTCTCTCTTCATTATTGGACACCCGATCTTTGTATCATTATGACCGCGAACAACGCATCACGTCGTCTCGTTTACAATTAATTATGATAAGGGTACCGATGTAATTTCGACGTCGTTGAGATTGCGCGAAATGAAATCCTACTGGCTCTAGTGGATATTATAGATATTGAGTAAAATATAATATGACTTATTATAGCAGAATGTATAGTATAGGTTACTCGAGCATTCATTTATAATAACTGATGTATAATTAATTATGATGTTTATACAATAAAGCTTTGAATAATAAATCACCATTAGCTTTGATCCGCGCTCAAAGCATTATAGGTATTATTCTTCCAAGGTAAAGGGGTCAGGACGGTATTTAAGCTTGGTCTCTTAAAAGGCCCGCTACACTAGTTTACAAAGTACTCCAATGATGATACATAGGTTCTCGTAGTTTCTCAATCTATTCGACAACTATATACACCTCTTTATCTCAGACAAGGGAATGCCCAAAGCATCTTTGCGCTTCTCGCCTCTTGAAGCCTAGACGAGTACCCCAACTTCGAGAGCTAACTCGGGTTCATCCTTTTGTCTGCACACTCGCCAAATTTCCGATTTCCTTTCTTCCTCTAAATATGGACTCCTCTTTCTCCGATAAACTCGCTTGCACTCTCCTCTGCGTCTGATTTTGATCAAAGGGCACGACGTGGAAGAATAGGTGAGATGAGGAGCGAGTGGATTCGAAAATTTAGCTAAACCAATGTCTTCTGATGCTGGGGATTGAAAGCTCTGCTAGGGAACGAGGAGCGTTGCGCCCGGTGGCTCGCTTGCGTCGTGATTGAATCGACCGGATTGGAAAATCAAAGTTCACGTGAAATCAAACTATATCTGGGGATGTTGAATCGTGGGATAGATTGTATTTGAAAAAATTTTGATGTTTTGATCATTTTTACCCTTTTGTTGTTTGTATCCGTCGCTCTGTTTTTTCTCAAACTTTTTAGATGTGGTTATAATGAATAACCTTTAACTTTTGGTCGCGATCCAATTAGATTTTTACTTTCGTATTCGGTAGTGAATTTTCATTCTGAGATTTTTAATCTTTTGTTTATTAAAAGCAAGTTTCAATGAGGAAAATTTACTCCATTTCAAGGAGATTCAACCAAAACAATATGCACAAATCAACCGAAACAATGGGCTAAATTCGACACTCCAAGGAAGCAAAACCTTTTGTCGTAAACGTTATTAAATTTGGAAACCACAATTATCGATATGCATATTTTTTGTTTTATATTTAGAATTTAAAAATGGAACATTGAACAGTTATGTTCCAAATGATTCGTGTATAGTAGAATTAGACCCACAGACAATTAAACTACTAAAATAATATGAATTATACTTGTATATTTTAAAATGACTTTTTTTGCCATACAAGACATATAACATTGTTTAAAAAATATTGAAATATCGATTCGATAATGAAATATTCTGTCTCCAAGCTTATTAAAATATTTATCGATTATCTATGAATACAGATTCCTATCAGCTCCATCGAAAGTGTTACTCTTTTTAATTACACTGTACTCTAATTTTCCTCATTTGTAGTACCAATTCTTGATGAACAGCTTTAATCGTCTGCATTCCGTAACATTGGTGATACAAATCTGTCTCACTAGAAATTCAAATGGCGAAGTCAAAATATGCTTCACCGCGTGACCTAGACTTTACGTAACAGCGCCGCATTACCAAAATAATCTCTAGAATTTGTACTCCATGGAATCCAAACTTGGCTCAACTCATAAAAGCGAAGCTCGTTTTTTATATTGTTTACAACAGTGGTATGGCGAGAATAATCTTTGTTTATTAAGAGTAAGTTTAATCGGGCAAAATTTACTCTATTTCAACAAGATTCAAGCAAAACAATAAAAACGAATCAGCTCGACCAATGAGCTAAATGCGACCCTCGAAGGAAGCGATCCTCAATAAGAAGGACGAAAAAAGGCGAGGATTAAAGAGGGATGATGCTCTCGAAAACCGCGCGCGATTGGGTCAGGGAGCCCGGATATCGTCGTAGATTAAGAACCGACCTGTCGTTGCTAAAATAGGATGAAAAACTCTAACTGCCTTCCATCGATTCCGTTTTTTTTCTTACTCTTTGGAAAATACCCTTACAGTATTGGAAATCGAGTTGGGCCAATAAATGACAAAAAAAAAAGAAGAGATAGAGCTAGAGAGAACTTGAAAAGAAATTCTTCGAAAACAGCTGAAATATTCTTCATCTAAATAACTATATAAAATTGAGAAATATAATAAAATAAGAATTTCATCATTTCATTTGTCAGGTAAAAAGTTATCCTAAATATCAACTTTGAATCTATCAAATTTTCCAGAAACAATACCCGAGTACTTTCCCGGTCCGTTCAGTTTCAATTTTCCGCACATTCCGTACTTTCACCCCTACAACAAAGAAACACTAACCCTCCTTCGTCTGGACGAAAATCAGTCCTCCGTATCTATATCTCTTGTCGCACGAGACGAAATAGTACCTCTCTGAAATATGAAAGATCGGCTGAGCACGATAAGCTCGTGTACAGAGAAGAAGGGAGACCAGAAGCAGTAGTAGCAAACGCATAAGAAGAAAAGCCGCGTATGGCACAATAGAACGTGGCGGCTGCGGTAGCTCCGTAGGCGTCCGTACGCGCCTAATGACTTCCTAGGATGACTCACGAAGCGACACGCGCACAGGAAGGAGATGAGAGAGCGTTGCGAATACGCTAAGGCGCTGCTCTCTCGCGCATATATATATATATATACATGTATACGTACGTGAGTCAGAGCGCAATACGATGATCAGCGTTAAGTGCGCGCTTAGACCTACGGTTTTCATCTGTCCCAGACGAGAGGAGGGGGGGGGGGACGAAGCTATATAAACTTTCGTGAACGTCGCGCGCGCGTACGCAGCTCGTGCTTTTGCGGAGAGGTTTGTAATTGAGACAGGCGCGCGCGGAGACGCAATTATATGTGGAGGGAGAGAATAGCCAGAGTATAGGCTTACTCTCAAAACAAGATTGATCGCCCGCAATTATGTAATTTCGTATTGATTTTGTTTTATAGCGCGTGTTGCACGTGTGTGATATACGCGAGAGATTCAGTTGGATTATTATAGTTCTTGTCTGCCTGTAATAGCATGATATGAATAGAGGCCGATGGACGATTGATTGGTAGAAATGGTTTATTTTATAATAGTTAGGTAGAAATTAATTATTTTTTAATTCTCTTCTTGAATAAAAAAAATCATCTGTTCCTTTTAAACTCGCGTATGTATAAGAAATTCTCCTCTCGACCAACCGTGCATATAGTTTTTTCCCCCTCACTTTCTTTCTCCATCCACTATATTACAGGGAAATCTGCAGCGATGATAGCCAGCTCAAGTATCGCGATATCAGCGACGAACGATAAGGAGCGAACGAGAGAGAGAGAGAGAGAGAGAGAGAGAAGTGTCACCCGCTCTATCTACTCCAACAGGGCTGTCTTGCTTCACGTATGCGTGTATATGTATACATACACATGCACAGTTCTAACAATCGATATCGCAGCGGGGCGGAAGCGCAACGAACGCGCGCGCGAGCTTACATCGTCTCCCAAGGTATATGTGTACATGGTTATTTTTTTTTTATACGCGAACGCTGTTATATACAACAACGAAGAGCCTCTCCAAAGGAGAGAGAGAGAGAGGTTCGACCCATTAGCCGCATCAAAGTTGCTTTTCTAATTAATAACGCCACCGAGCGCTGATTTTTTGCACGTCTCGGGGGCGGTTCTTTTTTTTTTATGTGTTGGGTGGGAGAGATGACCCGCAGCTTGAACGTTGAGTGCTCGGGTTTCTTTGTACGAGTTTGATAGATGGACGGTCTATTTTTGGAAAACCCGCTCGCCTTTTTGGATTCTGTGTAGTAGTGGTGGTGGCAACGGAGCTGGAGAGCTTTTAGAGAGGGTCGTTTTGCGGTGCGAAGGTAATATTTCTAAGTGGTGTAATGAATGAAATTTGGTCGAAGAGAGGAGTGGATACGATGTATTACATGTGTATATAGAATATAGGTATACAAATTTGTGAATTTGTTGGTAATTTGAAGGATCTGCACTGAATTTCTTGATTTGAACTGAATTGAATAGCTTTATTTGCTAATAGGATCAAATGAAAACTTTTACTAGTTACTATCATAGAGTCTGAAGATTTGTTTTTAGTATATTATTATCTTATATTTCGAACCATGCAAAATATTCAATTAGTTCGTTTCAATTGAAATTTTGCTTTCACCTAGAGAATGCTTTGAAATATTAATTGTTATAAACTTACTTAATTTTCAAATTCATTCAAAATTACCTCTACCTATCTACTTTGTATTATACCTTCTGCATTACGAGCTTTAGACCGTATAACTTATCATTAAATAAGTAGATAAATAAATATGTTAATACCCGCATGGTTTGGCAGGACTTTCCAGAACCTTTTGCGTATGAACATTTCGAGATTGTTCAGAAAGTGATAAGTACACAAGTTTCGTTGAGAGTTCGTATTTTCGAAAATCAGCTAGGAATTCAACATCAGTGAAGGCTAAACTTCGCTTTACTTAAATAAGCGACTTCCTCATTATCGCGTCATGCCCCACGCATGTTAAACTTCTACTTTGCTAAACAAAGTTTGTAATTAGTAAATTTGAGTAGTGGCTTTCGAACAAAAACCGCACTTTTAACGGTTATTAAGACGTTAAAGCTCTGTTTTAATTTAATTTCCGTCTCTACTGCACGAGAAAAAGAAGCGTCGTGTCCGTATCAAGTTAACAGCTCATCAATATTCGTAAATCACTTTGATTCATACAGTATGTGCTACTGCTGAGATTCACGCGTTCGCGCGTTCATGGTTCATCAATCACGCATCTGCATCTTTCTTGCCCCCCCCCTCCCTTCCTTCTATAAAAATGATATTCATGATCGCGTTTCTTCGCTATCGCGCTTCGACGTTCTCCTGTCCATCACATGTGATGTCACGTGTCTTGTCCCATTCCACACTAAGCTGCTATTAAAAAAAAAAATCCATACATATCAACATTGAAGAAACAGGAACTTTGGTATCACTTTCCACCTAAACGAACAAAAAATTCCAGCTATAGTTAAACTCTCGAATTTCGGCACTCGACGCCGAAACTATATACTCTTGTTTATACCAGAACTCTCTCACCGAGCTTGCGTTCATGTGTACCTCCCACTTCCCACCATCCAAGCCTTGTGTCAATTCGTCCCACAGTCCACGACACGACTATATATATATACACACACACACACACACACACACACACATAACACACGACACCTCTCTACATACACACACATACACACACTTGCACGTATAACATTCTTTGCTACTGCTGCTTCTCACTCGGATAATACCCATCAGGAATTTTCGTGCAAGGTCGAACCAGTTACGGACGGTTACAAGACGCTGCTCATTTCGTGAGCCGTGCGAGCACACAATGAAGGAGCAAGCAACCAGCAAAGTATAGCAGCATCACGTTTACGTTATCACTCGTGCACACGTAAGATACCCGCGTCAATTGCGTGCCTTCTCAATTACGCGTGCCGGTTCGGGGCGGTTTCCCCCGCGTGGGTCGAGAAAAAGAGAGCCCAAGCTATGTGCAGTGGCCAAGAGAAGAAGGAGGAGGAGGAGGAGATGAAGAAGAATGAGAAGAATTCGAGGAGCCTCGACACATCACGTTCAGGAAGTGCGTCGTTAAAATTGACCGGCAGCGGCGGCCGCAGTGGTGAAGGCGGCAGTGGCCAAGAACTGTGTGTGCCAGTCCCTTCCAGGATTTACAAGCCATTGGGAATATATATCGCAGCACACGTGTGTACGTGTGGATAGAGGATTTATCGAAGGAACGCTGAGAGTAAGGATTGTAAGGGTCTTCTCGGGATTTCAGGGTCGATGGTTGCGGGTGATTAGATCGCGTGGTTTGTTTATCCTGACGTTTGTAAAATGAATATCAGACGATTTAGTGGATCCGTTTGTTTTATGTCCTTTACCAAGATTGCGTTATTGTTAATAAATCCAATCAGCACAAACTACGAGCTGTTTTAAATAAATATATAACGTGCCAAACCAAACGTTCGTCCAAGCAAAATCAGCGGAATTAAAAATCTCCAAATACCGCAGCAGAATTATATATATATATATATATATACACACACACACACACACACACACACGCTCGGACTAGTAATTAAATCATGTATACGTTGAAATTCTGAAAACTCCACGCGGCACTTCTGAGATAGGGCCAATAATAACGACTGCCTGCGAGCTTGCGCCGGAAAAATAAAGCACGAAGGGCGGAAAAAAGTTGCCGGGGTAGGAAACTTGGACGCTGGCCGAGGCGAGGCGACCACTTGAGCTCATTTTTTTTCCCCTTTCCTCCCTTTTCCTCTTTCTCCCTCCTGTGTCCGCTCTTCTTCTCTTTTTTTTTCCTTCCTCTTTTAAGCGCCCGCCGACTTTATACCAGCCGCGTGTGTTTCCCTGCACGTGTATATATATACACGAGTATACGCGTATAGCCATTGTGAATCCCCCGCACGACGAGAGAGTCGAGGACTAAAGTACTTCTTCTTCGCGGGGGGGGGGTGAGGAGGTATAAAGCGAGAGACGGCGGCCGGCGCTGAGAGAATTCGAGGTCCCTCTCGTTATTTAAGAAGTTCTCTTTTTGCTCTATATACGCTCCGACAGTCGAAACGTACACACGTACACGTATACGTATAGAGAAATGTGTGCACGTGTATAGAGAACGAACGTTTTCACTCGCAGTCGTGCACTCGTACGTGTATATATATTTAATGCCATAAATTGGCGGATCCCACGCGTATAACGGCAGCGCGCGACGGCCCGTCGTTATACGCCCGTCCTCCACTATCGACTTTTAACGTGAAATATTAGCGAACCTTTGCGTCCCGTATATACGTATATAATATGTATACCTTATATTGCAATCGACGTACATATATAGATATACAATATATATAAAGTAAAAGTGTAATTTTGAGAAGTAAGAGAAAAATTTATGGGAAAATAACGCCGTGAGTAACGCAAGAAGCGCTAGTAAAAAGGTAAAAATATTACGTCACATCAAATGGTAGAAGTGTTATTCGATCTTTCAAGTCATTTTAAAAGTTAAAAAGCTTAAATTAAACGTAAAACTCAAGAAGGAACTTGAATCTATCTCGAAATGATAATAATCAATGCATTCCTTCATCACAATGTGGCAATTTACCGCCATAATATCACTTCCTTCAACTTTTCCATTAATCCATCTTTATCGACATTATACCATCGGCGCATTAGAAGCTCGTTTCCACGTCCTCGAATTTAATCACTGAATCTCAATCTAGCAGTTCCTTCTTCTCCATCTCCTCCTTTGCCTGCCGTCCCTTACCATCCGCGATAACAAAAGTCTCGCGGGTATACACATCAACGCACTAACCGCGGGCACAATAAGCAGTGGCTATGGTAGTAACAATGAGCTGGCAGATTTCATCGAGGAATAGGAAGTAGATGGGTTCCTTGAAGCTGCATGATCTACGAAAATCTTTGCCCTTTTCAGGCACGCGTCCTTGAATCGTTTAGTGAGAAGGTAACTGTTTAAGCGTGGCATGTATAATAGGTAGAAAGGCGATGAAAATGTTTGAGCGAATCGTCAAGGGAACGGCGCAAGACTGCTGCTGCAGCTGGAAAGCGCGATAAGATGATTGCAATTGACGATGTGATGGTGGTTTATATAAAGGCAATTTATTCTTAAGTTCTGTATATGGTGATTACGAATTGCCTTAAGAAAAGTATTTTTAAATTACGTGTATATATAATGTGACTACGAAGTAACTAATCCTGTTAATGAAGTAATATACCATCCATTTTAATTAAAGTACTGAGAGAGAGAAAAAATTTCTCTTTTTTTGTGCACATTGATACCTTTTATCTAGAGATTACGCAAAAAAAAAAATGACGCAGGAGAGCACTTTACACGGACAACGAGGAACAAAACACGCACAATACTACGACACAGGGGGTAAAATGTATTTTAAATCCTATGCCCGCGGTGTCAACGGGCGCCATTAGTCACGCTATTTTCGCATTAAAGCATAATGTGAAAACGACTGACTGTTTACCTCTCTTCTGTTCCGCTTTCATTGTGACATGGTTTTACTCGACAAAAGATATACAAGCTTGCATATATATTTATTCGCGTTGAAGGATTCATTCGACTTCCGATTTGGCTTCATTTCGAGCATCGAACGAAGTTGTTTTATACTTCGTTTCGTTCTCATCGGTTTCTCTCAACTCTTGGCGCCGAGGTTGGCCTCGAGGCTGACTTCGTTATTATCGAAGTTTAACAACCACTGGGCACGCAATGGACTACATTTATTTTGGTTATAAATTCCAAAATATTTACCTTCTTATCGTGACTCGTAATTCTATGCTATCACTTTGAGGTAGTGACGAAAACAACGTTATTATGCTAATAACGTCATTTTGCATAATTTCTTTTCTTGTATATATAGCACCTTAATTTGTTGAAAAAATTAGAATGAGGTGGTTCGTACGATACATCTTGCTTTTTATTGTTAATTCAGAATTCACTAACCAACATGCATGACCTTATACTTAAAGTATATCTTAATTAAATATAAACATGTACTTTCCGTTGCGTAAAAAAAAAGAAATTCATACGTTATTAAATTTTGAAACATAATCAATCAAAGTCTTCTCTATACACGCTAAGCCACTCTCCAAAATCAGCTACCCCATAATAAAACCAATCGAATAAGGAGAAGAAGAAAAAAAAAGTTCAAACCACCATCTATATAAGAAGCCTTCGTATCCGAACCGTCATATAACCATCACTCGTCCTTGGTCGTCTCGAGAGATCGCGCCACAGGGGGTGGGAGTGGAAAATATTCATATATAGTCCAAAGTCCCGAGGAAGAATTTTCCCGAGACACGCGAGAGAGCAGTGACGACGGTGGTGGTTGGGGCGTCAGTTCGCTGATTAAATTCCCATTCCACACCGCCGGCGACTGCCACCGCCGTTATTACAGTCCACGCGCGCAAAGTCTCCCCCAGCGCGGCGCCCATATCGATGGACTTGAGGACGTCGACAACGACGACGACGGCGACGACGTGGAAAACGCCCTTCGCCGGTACGATGTAGATTCCAGGATCGTGACTGGAGCTTTTTTTTCTCTCTCGTCGAGGTGGTAATTGTTTTTAGAGATTGCGCGAATGACCGAGCTTATTTTGAGAAATATTTTTTTTCTCCACATGTGGTTTGGTGTGGTGATATAGAAGTAATTGCGTAAATTAAAACAAAATCATCGTAAACGGTATTAAATGATAGTGAGAAACGAGAAATTTCATAATTGACTATATTGAAAAATTATTTCATTCTACAACGTCGGTAGTAATTTGTTAATGGAAAGAAATTATATAGATTATTATTTATACTTTCAATATAAATATTCACAGCGACGACGCATTTCTCTCTCCTGTGAGGTTATTTTCAAACTTTAGCCACAAAAGAATATATTGATCTTCTCTGCGCGCAGGGTATTGTACGTACAGAACGTAGTGAATGTGTCTCTCTCTCTTTTTTATCAGCGTACATATATATATATTCCAGGTATATAAAAATGCTATTTTTACGAAGGACTATTTACAGTGAAAATGATTTTTTCGTTCCCGAGGCGGAAAAACGCAAGCGCACCGAGCACGTAATTCTGAAATATATGGCGCTAAATACGTATACACACACCTCTTCAATAATCAATAAGCTAGAAGCGTACGGTACTACTGTACAAAAGTAGTCTACGCTTGGAAAAATTGCATTTGACGTCCTCTAAAGATTTTCAATAGCAAGCATGAACATCGACAGAAGAATTCTCTGTATCTTTTAGGAACCTCTATCAAAACGGTTCTTATACAAAACAAAATATTCCTCATCCTCCCACAAGACTACATCATCAAACAACTTTCCTACCCCTTGACTACACTTCTACCGTTCACCTCAAGGTTCACTTTTACCTTTGCTATCAGCATACATCACTACGAGACGAACATCTTTTATAGCAAGCTACGATTATTCCGTGAGAGAACAGGTCTGGCGGAAAAATTGAAAATTTTTTATGGACCTGGCTTGCTCGGGTAGCGTATATACGGGCGGGCGAGAGCAGACGCGCGCGCGCGCAGGCGGGTGTGCCCCCTTCCCTCATACCGAGCGCGCGCGCTCCCGATCAATGCACCGCCGCGGCGCGCACTGAAAACGCGCCGGTGGTGGAAGAACGTGCCGGATGACGTAACGCGAAAGACGACGGCAACGGTGGTGGTGGTGGTGGTGGCGACGGGGGCGTGTGCACGATGAGAATTGTCGTGGTGAATCGAATGCCTTTTGGCTGAGATGGTGGTTACGGGGGTTGTATGTAGGGGATGGAAAAAGAAAGAGGGTTGTTGATATGGTACTCGAGGGTTTTGCTAGGCGATGTGCTTGCCTAACGTGTTGAATGGGAATTCATTTATTAAGCGGTTGCTGCACGTCATTTATGTTATACTTTATTCTCGTAAGGGAGAAGATAAAAGGGTTGCGCCAGGGTTTTTGCGAAATAAGTTTTAACACGAGGGATTATAGTTTATACACGATACGTGTAGGGGTCACTAGTAAAATGAAAATTCGAGTGAAATATTCATAGGCAATTTGTATAAATTGTAACCTAAACCAAGGGATAGTAGAACAAAAGAGAAAAAATTTGAAAAAACTTATGCAACCTTCTCTCCTATTCGCCGAGCTGTCTCGTTGCATATTTACGCATGCATCCGGAAAATTGTCTTGCTCCTAGCAAGCGAATAAAAGCGTTAAGAAACTTGCATTTCATGAATGATGTCGGGATCAAGTTTGCCGAGAGAGACAACCAGGGAATATAGTAGTTGAAATTCGGTCAGACGCCAAGTTATGTATATATATATGTATACATATATATATTTAGTTGAAAATGACATGCGAAAATTGTAATGGAGTTTGCTTGAGTAGCTTTCCAACTTGCAACGACTACGGGATTTTAAAGTCCGCGTGTAGAGTACTTTGTAATTAATTTTTAAACCGGACATTATTAAATCTTGTAGGTTATTCAGAACAGTAACATTTTATTTGGTGTGCTAACAAATACATTAGCGTAATGTATATATATATGTAAATAATATATAAAAAAATATTATCAAAAATTTCGTATTTGTGATGTCTTATAAAAAGTTTTATAACGTAATATTTAGTTAAAAATTAAAATTTTACTGAAATCTGTATTAGTAAAATTCGTAGAATCCATTATTTTATATTACAGTATAGAGAATGTACTATAATCGTTTTTCTCGTATTCTGCGAGTGTAATTTATTTTTCATTTCTACGCTACCATAAATGTATTTTCAGAAAGTATAGCTTTAAAAATTTTCCGACGAATAATCAAAAATTTATTTAATCCCAATGCCACATCTACTAACAGAAATCGTAAAAACTCTCCTGCGAATTTACAAATATATATACAGAACGAAAAGTAATTTCGTTACGGCATCTCTCCTCGTCGTCGATTTACATACCGAGCGTATAGCAAGCCCCATTGCTCCTCATCAAATCACAGAAAAACATCCTCGCCAAACTCAATCGAATGGTCGATTCTCTCCTGTAACCTCGATGTATACACTGATTCCCCTCAGCTCGTATACCCCTCCTGTTCCTCCTTTCCTCCAGCCCCTCGCTTCGCACGCCTCAGCTGATGAAGCGCGAAATCAGCACGAGAAGCGGGGTAGAGGCGCGCGTGCGTGGCGTACGACAAGGAACCCAGAAAAGAAAAAATACGGAAAAATCGCCCTAGAAAGTTTGGAACGCTTCGCGTAGCATATCTCTCCTTCTTCTTCTGACGCGCATACAGGACGACAACGACGTCGCCTTCTTCCTCGGAAATCGAAACGAACACACACATCCTTTACAAGCTCCTGAGCTGTAGTATACGCTCAGAAAAAGCAACCGATGCTAGTAGTATACACACACACATACGCATACAAGAATACAAGGCAAAATTCCCCCGGAACCACGACGGCGCAGGCGAGCGGCAGCGGAGGAGTAGAGAGCAAGAGAGGATGAATGGGCTTTATGCCAAAGCCGAGGCCGGGGAAGAGAGCGAGGAGGAGCGAGAGCGCGCGGTGTACAACGCCGATGTGCGGCGGTGGCTGCTACTGCTGCTGCTTCTACGGCCCCCTGACACACATTGACTCGTTAAAATAACGACATAATGGCTAATTTAGCGATAATGAGCGCGAAGCGTATCGTTCGAATTAACGTCGAAGGTGAGACGCGTGCTACCGCCGCCGGTGGCAGTGCTTGAGAGTATATAGAGCTTGCGAGAACGCGCAACTCTATATGTTAGAGCAGTATCACCATACCTCGTGTCTATGTGTGTGGGCGCGGAGATGAAAACGATGTGCAAAGCGAGCTACGTGCGCATTGCCATTGCCGAGCGAGTTGTTATTGCCGACGATGCTGCTACTACTACTACTGCTGGTACTATATGATGATGCGCGAGAACGGACTATTGATGCCGATGTTGATCGTACTGGTATACATGGCCGAGCTTGATTACCGGCATTCAATGGTATATGTATGGATATGGCAAGGCTGAGGATTGGAGCGAAGTGATTTCGTTCTAAATTATGTTATGGGTCAACGTGAAAAATGATTTTCAGACGATATATTGCGATGTGATTTTCTTCTATACTGAATTTTTTGTTTACTGACGTAACTGATTTGTCACTGAAACTTTTCATGTCACAAACTATTATCGAAATAATAAAATGTACAGAGTTCTTAAAAAATAATCCAGTAATTTAGAAGCAGTAAAAAAATGTATTTTACTGTCGTTTAAGAAACTAACCGACGCCCTTTCCAGAATGCAGTGTCGTAAAATTAAATGCAGTTCGCGTAAAGCTATACCGTGTGTACTCCAGAAACTGACAGAGAGAAGGCGGGGGGAGTGAGAGAGAGAGAGAGAGAGAGAGAGAGAGAGAGAGAGAGAGAGAGAGAGAGAGAGAGAGAGAGAGAGAGAG
>JAYJLV010000046.1:8610632-8623953 GCA_036873485.1 Torymus texanus
CAAATTTTTCTACAATTTTCAAGATCTCCAATAAAGTATTGTTCATGTAAAATACTGAATAAAAATATTTGGAAAAAGAAAATTGTATAAAGTAAAAGTGGGGGGGTTGGCGCGCGAAGCGCGCAGAGGGGCGAAGCCCCCCTAGTATATATATATATATATATATAAGTATACGTGCGGAGTTCAAGGTTGGTATACGATGAAGTTCTTTGTGTATAATATGGCTTTTCGCATTAATCTTGTTCAAACATTAATGTATCTCGAACGGTACTTGCAATTGATCGGCGAATAAACATATGCGGACTTGCAACAGGTGTGAAAATTGAAAAGAAAGCTCGTTATTATAACTGTGCATGCATATATATATATATATATGCTTTTGTCATTCTTTGGCAAATAAAGTGAATAATTTTGTACAAGGTCAATTTGGTTTTCATCGCGATGTTTTCAAATAAAAGATTACAATATAGGTGTGTGTGTGTGTGTGTGTGTGTGTGTGTGTGTGTGTGTGTGTGTGTGTGTGTGTGTGTGTGTGTGTGTGTGTATATATCGTATAAAAACGTTTCCAGGAATTCATATAATTTATAAAAAGAAAATCACGTATATTATATATAATTAAATATCTAATCGAATTCAGATAAAGAAATCAATCCCCCTACATACTATTGCAGAAAACTGCGCAACGCGCACTTATACCACTGTACTCTGTACTGTACGTATATGCAAACACGCATCACACGCAAGTATCAAACCGCGTCGCAAACTCTATGCGCTTCGTTACTTCATCGCTGATTCCGGCCTACATTACATGCGCTCTATACATACAGGCATACAAACATCTACACTATATATATCTATAAAATAATCCGGACGCGCTAATCGTAAATTTGCCTCAGCGTCGTAAATTTCACAGCGGGAAAAGGCCGTGAATGGAAATAAATAAATATATATATATATATATATATATGTATCAGAGCGACGGCAGCAATCGGCCCTGAGAAATTACATGGGGATACACTTAGGCAGCTAAGCCGCGCACTTTGACGTCACCGCGCGCGAGCGCTCGCCTGCATTCTTTTGCCTTTTCTTTTTCTTTTTTCCTCGAGTCACGTGCGCGCTGCAGAAGAGGACGACGAAAACGCTTTGTTTATCGGTCTCTTGTCGCGCGCGTGTATTTTCATTTTTCTTTTAATTATAAATGCGTCGTGCACGCGAAGTCTTTGTGTATATGTATATATATATAGGATATATACGAAGAGAGCGAAAGGGGCGAGATTTTTTATGGAGACGTAAAATCGAGTGGTTTATCGAAACCGAGTTGGACGTAAAGTTCAAGCTTTATATGTATAAGTTTGCTACAACGGCCAGGTGTGAGACTCCAGTTTGTTTTGTTTGTAAACGCGCGTGCACGACGATGATTTTACCGGCTAATAAAGGTATTTCATGCCTTTTTATGCGCGCTTCGAATTGGTTATAAATATATAACGGAGAACAATGCGACGTGATGCCGCATAAGTTTATCGAAGAGTGTCGTATCTGACATTGCACTTTTCAGAAACTTAGTCGTTAAGAATTTTTCGATGAAAAATAATATACTGCAGCGAGTCGAGGAATTACTATATCGTTTATTTTTTCTTCGTTACCTGTTATTTGCTTCCAATAAAGTAGAATTCAAATCGCACCGAGTACCTATATATATAATCATTAACTTATCAAAATTGCGAAACGCTCTCTTCCCATTAAGTAAGTATTGAAAGACGTTGTCTGTATAACGAGAACAATGACGACGACTACGATGAGTATACATATATATATATATATATATAATGGAAACGAGATACTTCGCGCGTTTATATATATACATTACTTTTTTCAACATTTTTCTCGTTCTCGCTTCTCTCGCCTATAGCGATCGACTATACCGCGCTCACGGATATTTTTACTCAATTACGCCATTAAATTCGCCTTGACGCTACGTCGAGGCTGCGGCGTCTTGCGAACCACATTACACCGTAAAAGGACGTGTATATATATATATACACACACACACACACACACACACACACGCACGTGCGTATATACGTGTATCAATACTATATACATACATATAGATTGAGGGAAAAATAAAAGGAAGATCGAGGAGCCGATAACGAAAATATCAGTCTTATCTCTGTCCAAACATCTCACTTCCATCCCTACCATTACAATACATCCAGTCGTATCCTCTGCGTACGTATATAGATATAGATACATCACAGAGGCCAAGACACAATTTAGATAAAAGAAAGCCGAATAAGTATACGGACACGCGCGTCCCTTCCTGATCGTCTCGTCGTGCGCTCCTTGCAACTCGACAAAGTCAAAACCGTGCTTCATTGCTATATAGACGCGTAGGAGAGATAAGAAGGCGCGGAGTAAGAAAGAGAAGCGCAGACACAATGGGGAGCACATCCCCCACTGGTTTCCGATTCTCTCTCTTTCTCTCTCATTGTTGAGCGTCCTGCGCGCGCGCGCGCCGAGATGTACTGCAACGACGCGCGCAGTATTGTATGCAAAGCACGAGCGCACAAGTCGTCGGGAATTATGTTATTTAATATTCCTATGGCGTATATAGCGTCGAGCAGCCAGCCGCAAATTGGAAATTAAAATGTTCGCGATCCTCGCCATCGTGGCGGTGATGGATAAATGCGATTTGTTCCCCTATTTTTGGTATTTTCCTGGATTTTTCTTGATTATATTGTCGGAGCCCTGCGTGCGTGCGTTGGTACGGAGTTTTATGAGCGAACTTTCCGGCTGCATACGAATGCAAGTTTTACTCGTTGTTACTGCTGTTGTACGTTTTTCAATTGATATTCAGTCGATGATTCTTATTAGCGTAGCGTGAAAAATCTTGAGTTATAAAGCATTTTGAATATATTATATATTTTCTTGGAATGCTCTTTTTGTAATGTAGTGTATTATATATTATATATATTTAAGAAACAAATTTTATATTATTGTATTTGCAGTGTAAAACAAAAATAATCGATTTGGTATTAATGCAGAAACCTGTTATATATTACAAACTTGTTTCCGCTTTAAATTGCATTTATTATTAATGAAAGCAAGCTGCTTAAAAATTACTTATGCATATTGATTTTATTGAAAATGCAATAATATTTTCACTAATTTAAAATTCGCAACTGCATGGCATTATACATTTATCATAAATAAATATTTAATATCAAAATTTTCTCGAAAGTTCGATGTAATTGTTATTAATGTAAATCAACGGTTTGCTTGGCATTGCAAAATCTAAGGATTTTGTTTGTATTATTAGTGCTTGTTTTTAATAAACTTGTCAAAATAACCGATAAAATTTATTTAAAAAATTTGTTTTTGTTTGCCTTTACTTATACCATAAAATATTATAATGTTTATCCCGTTATAAATTCAAAAATAAATATATAAATCGGTAGAATAAACGTAATTAGCAAAGTGAATTCAATGTGATATTTGTTCTTTGCAAATAAACTTGTTTCTAGAGCGAAGAGTCTTTGTACGTAAGCAAAAGAAAAAATGCTCAGGATTTCAACACTTCTTTGCTAAAGTAAAGTTGATACACCGGATGAAACAAAGGAAGAGAAACGATAAAGACGGAAATCGGCCAAATTAGGAGAAAAAATAGTGAGCGCAAGAGAAATCAAAGCTCATAACTGCACGGGACACAAAGGATTCGAATCTAATTGACGCGATGCGATTTTTATCGCAAATTACTCACGCTGACTGTCGCGTCTTATCAGCTGCTGAATGAGTAAGATTTCGCGGCTTTGTGCGCGTATAGCACTCGCGAATAACTATAAACCAAGCATGAGATAAATCGAGTAAACGCGCAAAAGCTTTCCTTTCTTTATATCCTTTCCTTTTTTTCTCACAGCTCTGTTGCATAAAAATACGAAGCATAATAGATGGACAGAAAAAAAAAATAAATATAGAATAATAAAGCTTTATTCGTTTCTTTTTAAGAATTATCAGATTTCTGCGTGTGTGTAGGTACATAGAATAACATATAACTTGAGATTCTTCTCAAAGGTTATGATAATATGTTAAAGCAAGTATAAAATTCCCATTCTTGCCGTAGCAACATTTTCTTGTTTACATGCATATTTATAAGTTAATTGATCGTTGCCTTCGGGAATACAAACTTCAAATATAATGGGTTATTTCAAGTGTTGCAAATGCACTGAATATAACACTAATGTATAGGCTAAATTTCATTTGATTTAAAATAATTTTAAATAAGTCACATACCAATATTTTTATAATAATAATAATAATAATTGTAGATAAAGCTCTTATAGGGCTTACATGAATCTAAAGTAAGTCAATAAAGTATATTTTGAAAGAGTATATTATAAATCTATATAAAATAGAGAGACTTAAAAACCAACAACTAAATATACCTCTCAGTATACTAAAAATAATTAAATGCACATATGAAATCTAGGTATTAATGCATAAAATGTAGAAAAATAGGCTAAAACTATTTAGATTATTTTTTACAATGAAAATAATGCAAATTTAAATCTATATGTACAACGTAGTATTTTAGAGTCAATATAAACACAATCACATTTCCTATCACTCTGCAATTGTCACCGAAATTTACTATTTGATATTTTATGAAATTTACTCCACTACCAGGTCATAGTGATCAATTTCATCAAAAGTTTTATTAACATTTTGGACCCATTCCCGCATTCGCTTTTCTTCTTCCTTATGTACTTTAGATTCTTTCTTCTTTTTTGGTTTTGGTTTTTCGAGCTCATCTTCATCACTGTCATATTGCTCTATACTGGTATCAAAGCAAACAGCCCGCTTTCTTTTGCAATAAGAGCGCCTTGGAGGCTAAAATTGTAATGAAAATAATTATAATATATCGACATAAAAGAGTAATTATATAAATACAAAATTTCTTAAAATATAAATTCAATTATTAAAATATTACCTTTGAAAAATGAGCAGGTTCCAAATCTACAAATAAGGGCATTTCTTCAGGTACTACTTTTTCAATTTCTCCAGTTTCAGATAAGACGTCAAACGTATCTGAAAATGATACTGCATCCAGAACTGCTTTTTTTGTATTTTCAGGCTCATTAGTATTTTCTGCATCATTTTTTACTTCGCCTTTTTCTTCTTCAATAATGTCAGCATCTGTTTCCTTTGGAATGTCTACTGCTTTATTTTGTGATGTTTTCTTTAAAACATTTTTCAAAAGTGTCTTTTTTACAGTATTTTCAGTAATTCTTGATGGTACAGCAGATTTGATTCGTGCATTTCGAAAAAGTTTACCTTTTACGCTCATTTTTACATCTTTTTCTGTAGCTATCATTGAAGTTGATTTACCGATTTGTGATACTTCATCTAACTCACAATCATCAAAACCAAATGCATTTTCTACATTTGGTTCTTCAGTCAACTGTTTGACTTTCCGTCCATTTATTGGAGTGGAGTGTGGATCATCAAAAATACCATGAACTGTGGAAATACGTGTACTTTCTGGCATTTCATCTAAATTTAAAAAGTTATTCAAATTTGACTGTCTCAAAAGTGTTGTTGGTTTTGGTTTGTCAAGCCATGATGGCCCTGCTTCTGGATCTGGATCTACATTTTCTTTTTTCGAACTTGATTGTAACGGAGATTTGACAGAAATTGAAACAGGTGATTGCATAGCTGGAAAAGTAAAAAAAACGAAATAAAATTTTTTCTATTCAAACTTAATTGAATTAAAATATATATTTCTTAATCAACAGAAGTACTTTTTACTCACCTATTCTTTTAGAAGACCGTATTTTTTCAAATCTAAAAGGACTTGGTGTGCTCAATTTCCTTTTCGAGGATTTTTGTGGACTAGTATGTGCTATAACATCTACATTTGTATTAGGCATTTTATTTTGTGTAATAGGCTCTTGTGGTAATGATTTTTGTATTGGTGATGTTTGTAATGGAGATTGTTGATTAAATTGTGGATGTGATAACCGATTAATTGAACTTTTAGTATTGTTTGAATCTCTAAAATCGTTAAATTGCGCAGGACTCAAGTTTGATATTACAGCTCCAAATGTTCTTGGTGACACTTCATTTTCTTTTTGTAATGTACTTCCTTCTTGTTTTTCTAAATTATTTGATTGTTTGTTACCAAGGTACGAGGATATATGAATTGTATCTTCAGAGCATAATGATTTCTCAGTTAATTTCATCATGGGCACTGGAATTTTTTTCTCTCTAGTAAAAGGTAATCTATTAATTTGTGGTGTGCTTTGTACAACCCGTTGAACTCGAGAAAATGCTTCATTTGGTCTCCAAGGACTTCCAACATCAAAATGAACATCTAATTTTTTTATTGGTGACATTGATTGTCTAATTAAGGAATGGTTCACCATGTTACTATACACTGTAGTAGGCTGAGAAGTGATAACATTTTTTGGTCCAAAAAGTTTTAATTCTGAAGTTATTGTTTTAGGCACTGGTGGAGTCGTTGTTAAACTAATTCGTTCACTACCTTCTAATTGTTTATCAGATAATATTCTAATTGTTGAAGCATCAGCAAATGTGCTATCTCCTGCATTTTGTAAATGTTCAGGTATTTCAATGTGAGTACGAATATTATTAACAACTACATTTTGTGGTAAATTAATCGGCTGATCACTTTGTTCTTCAAATTGTACAACTTTTTTGGCAGATTTTTTTTTGTTTTTCTGAATTGTAATTACTTTAGAAGTAGTAATCTTTTTAGGACGTTTTACAGTAGGCCTTTTAGCTACTTTCTTTCTTTTCTTATTTTTAGATTGACTTTCCTGAGAATCATCAGGAAAATCATAAATTTCTTTTTTATCTTCCACATTTTCATCAGTTAGTTTGATAGTTTTATAAATTGGTATTCCTTTCTGATCCTCTTTTTTTGTGGTAGCTTCTTCTTTATTTGCAGATTTGTTTTCTAGAGAATTAGAATCCTGAGATGTAGATAGCTTAGATACCTCACAGTAGTTCTTCACAGCTCTGGGGCGTAACTTTTTCTCCGAAAGCTCATTAGATTCTTCCACTTTTGGACTGAAGGTACTATCATTAGAATGTGTTTTCTTTTTATTCTTAGTCCATTGACGCATACTTTTTTTAGTTGATATTAATTGAATGTCGTTTCCTGGAACTATATTTTTGAAAAATTTCTTAGTAATTTTTTGATTTTCTTTAATTTTTTCTTCATTATTGTTTCTTAGAAGTTGGTGATCATTATTTTTACTAGATTGAATACCAGTTTCAACAGAACTATCTGTGCCCGTCTCCTCATCATCTTGAGATAATAATTCTTCTATATCTACTTCAGAGATATTTTTTCTTCTTAAACCTCCATTTTTTGTTACATTAGAGTTTTTAGATATTGACTTTTTATCTGATAATGATGATTTCTTTTCTTCATTGTCATTTGCATCTTTTTGCAGTTTGGAATCAGATGCTTTTTCCGAATCTTTTTTATTACTATTTTTTGATACATATTTTTCATCTAAAGATTTCTCTTTAATTTCTTTTGAACAATTTGTTAGCAGATCTTTGTGTTTAACCACATTTGTTTTAATACAATATTGTTCTAAAGATACCTGTAATTTGTCGTGTTTATTTGTATTTTTCCTCGTTAATTTCTTAGTTTCTTGTTTTTGTACTGATTTTTTATTTTTTTTATTTAATAGCACTTCATTGGAATTTTTAAAAGAAAGTTCATCTTTAACACATTCGCTAGTAGTATTCGTCCTATCACGAAGAGCAGGCGATTTGATTATTAACTCTGTACTCCTATATCTTAAAGAATCATTTTTCTTAGCTGAATGTAGTTTAGAGCCTAATACTGTTGTCTTTGATGGTGCATTCTTTCTACTAGATGTTTTATTACTTTTTACTGATGGTAGTAAATTTTCATCTTGATCAACTTTTTTTTTAATTGATCTTGTTTTACTAATCTTCTTTGTAGATGCTTTCTGTTTAGACACATTAGTTATCTTTTTATCTGTTTTTGCCTCTAATGAAGCAAATGCCTGTTTACTTCTTGTAAGTCTCGACATGGTACTGTAGATATCTTCCCTGAAAAAAATTTTCAATGTTAATATAGGCTAGGTAGTTAACTTCTTCAAGTTATATATAATCAAATACTACAATTACATTGCACATATTCTATTAATTAAAGTATTAAAAAAATTTTTTTTTTATCCTTATAATTTTATACATATTTTGTAATTTTGAAAATCAAAGAATAAAAGCTTTGTGATGTAAACGACAATGATTTTATTATTACTCGTTATAATAAAATTATATATAAATAAATTATAAAAAACAATACAATTGTATAAATACATTTACTTGTTACGATTCTAACCTATAATTCTGTTAACATCGCATATAATAATACGTTGAATGTTGCGTACTTATCGAAGCAGCTGTACGGTTCAAGTAGAAATAAGTAATCATTCAAAGGCTTTCTTCAGGTAGTGAAGCCTACCGCAAACAAAACTCTCTGCGTTTAAGCATTTTGTAATTCTACATCATCACTTTACCCGCGAAAATTATTAGAATACTACTCCTTTGTTTTTATTTTATTCGATTTTGTCCCACTAATGTCGTATAATGTCGTATAATGTCGTAAATAATGTCGTTACGAAAACGAACACAACGCGTCGTGTCCTGTCCTGACTCCTGAGCTTCTATTGGCCAGCGAATGGAAAGAAGCTTCTTAGATGGCGCTAGATGATGGTCTTTCAATGACAACAATGCATTGATTGGTTTTTATCTGCGTTGTCGACCAATCGTACGACTGTTCGTACAAATAACATTTGAAATCACAGCTCACTACTGGTGTACTGGTACTGCGGTCTGGTTAAAAAATTCAAATGATATCATTAGCAGCGTATGATATAACAAGTATAGGTATCTGCCGGCTGCAATGCTTTGGATGTTCGAACCTACCATATGGTAATATCTAAATAACGGTAAACCTTATTTCTGCCGAAGCCTTTGAATCTACCTCGATTCGATACGTATAATAGACATTTTTATAATATATTTTTAATGTATTTAGTAAGATGTATTGCCATCGTTCTTCTTCTTATACACTAAATAACAAACAGGGCGTATACAGGCTTAAGCAACTATTATTTTCAGGCCGGTGATGGCCTGACTTTTTTTTATGATTTGTATAGCAGTTATACTGTATTTATAGATAAGTCTTTAAGTACCAAGCATAAATATTAGTAAGGCTTTCTGATGTTCAGGGTCCGTTTCAAAACTCTAGATATGGTCATACTAACCGTACCCTGTACAGGTCATACACATTTATTCCGATATGCTTACTGGAGGAGGTATGGGAATGAATTCCTAGTTGAGCCTATGCGCATGCGTCCGCATTGCACCAAATATTATTAAGCGCTAAGTTTAAATCAATGTTTTTCAGTTGTTTTCACTTTCATAGAAAAAAAAAAGTTATATTAAGAAGATACTTATTATCGATATAACAAATTATTGGATAAGGTAAAATTGAATTTATACGATAAGTACTTATTGAAATTTTTAAACATTTTTCTATATATTTATAATATCCACAATATTTTACATAAAATATATATTACAATATCATTATTAATAAATAACGAACTTAATGTATTTAGCAGTTATTGACAAGTATTTTATTACTATTATCGTAATCGCAAGTATTGATTATAATGCATTTAAGTACATATAAGTTTACCCACATTTTATTTTAAGATACATACTCAAGTGACTTATTAAAAAATTTTATTTTTGTATTTCGAGCAACTAGTATCAATTTAAACATTTATTATCTATTTTATTTATACTGTACATCAGAATAGAAAATGTTAAAAGAAAATTAAATTATATTCATGTGATTCATAAGAAACTTTTGAGTCTATGTAATCACTATAAAAAAAACGTTTTTCTACAAAGTAAGCTTCTTATATGCCGTTATACTACATTTTTTGTGCAACATTTTTAATCTTATCTAATATTTTATTGACTTGAAATTTATATTGAAAAATCTATCTTAGCGCATATATTAACAAGTTTTAAGTATATTTACTTTTTTAATGAAGCCATTACTTCTATTATAAATTTTTTTAACATCCCAAAATCCATTCTTTAATAAGTCACTGTGGTATTTCCTTAAGATACTTGTACCGTCATTCTACTGTAATTCGCCTTCTGCTTTGCAATTTCCAACATACCTGTGTTTGAATTAATATGTTATGTATCATTCAAATTTGTAAAGTGCGATTTTTGCATTAGGACTAATTTTAGTTTTGTTGAAATTTTTCTCTTTTCAAGAGAAAGAATGAGACAAGTACAAATGTTGGTGCGCTAAGCTTATTAAAACCCATACCCCAAAATACCAATAGCAATCTTTAAGAATTTTTGAATATCACTAATGAAAATCAACAACAATAACTATAATATATTATAACTGTTTGTATTATTGAAACAATAATACAGAATACTTTGAACTTAGTACTGTACAAAACTCTATTAGACTAGAACATGGACCAAAGTTTTTAAACTTAAAATTGTAAAACCATAATTTGTCTTAAAGTTCTAAAGCTTTTGAATTTGGTCAACCAAAAAATAAATTATGTTATAACATGTATCTTTTTCTTAAAATATTACGTGTTTCATACAAAATTATATTAAGACATATCAACGTTGGGAGAAGATCGATTTTAAGAATCCCTATAACGCAGTCTATTTTTCAAAACACAAGTTTTCCTACTTCATGGCGATAAATTTATCGCAATCGTCCACTTAATAGTCTATAAGCGATTACCTCTAGCTATTAGTAAATTATAAGTACAATGTACAAAAATCCTGCTCGCGTTTCACGATTGACAAAAATCAATCTTTATGCACAATGATATTTTTGATACGCATTCAAAATCCATAGTCTTGTAAAGTGATAAAATGTTCATCAATTGCGCTAGGAATCACATGGTCTACGACGTTCATGGAATGTCGAACGCATTTCTAGATGCAATGAACAACGTACAAACAAAATTTTCTATTGTTATTTTACTCAATAGAGAATAAGAGTATTAAAATGACTTATACTCGGAAGAGCTGTACATTCAATATAGGCCTGAATACAGGTTTGAAAGGTAATAGTAGTTGGTTTTCATCTTATTTGATTGTTATTAAGATTGGGCTTAACTAAATAAGTTTATTAATTAAAATGTTAATAAATCTTACTCTTTAAAATATGGATTTGTTTTAAAATCAATTATTAAAAATGCTATTTTCTTATAGTATTATTCATTACATTATATTCTAAGAAAATGGTAATAGTTTTGCTGGAATTGAAATTCATTTTAAAATTAAATTTACTTTCAATATTAAAAAAAACTGTTATATATAAAATGTAATACTTTTAAAAAATTAGTAATAAGTTAAATATTTAAGTAATACAAACTAAAAAATAACAGTTACTTAGAGTTAAAAATTTTACTTTGTAAATAAGCAACCATAATATAATTCAATGCTTCTACAACTAGTAATCATATTGAATACTGTAAAATGATGTAATGTAGTATTATAATTAAATTCAGGACTTAAAAAACGAATTAATCGTTCAAAACAGTATAAGTAAATCATTGAAATTGCCCATGTGTTTGGAAATCATTAGTTGATCAAATACCGTTACTGTAGCTGTCTTTTGCCCTTTCAAACTTATATTCAGACCGACGTTACTCAGCCGGGCATTTTACGATTTATCATTGCACCTAAATCTGGAATAATTTGCTTTTGTTCAGGATTATAAAGCAATGTTCTTGCACTCAAAAAGGATATATCCGGTAACTGTTTCAATACCTTTATCGTATCAGTTCTTACAGTCATTGGTCTACCAAGTCTGTCTAAAACAATGTGTTCTGGGTTCTGCAGATGCTCTCTTTTATTAAGTGATGACTTTCTATGTTGTTCATATCGATGTACTTCAGACCTACTTGATTCAGCCCTTGCAGAATCTAATTTATTAGCATTACTGCTTACTAGGAACGGTTTACTAGTTTGAGAGGTTTTCGAAGTCTTTTGCATTTCACATTTTACTCTTGGTTCCACGTCTGATTTCTTCCAGTCTATTGTACTTGGTCCGGGTAGTGGTTCAATGATTCTGGACGTTTGCACTTGTTTTTGCGGTTTTGGTGGACTGCTAACTTGTTGACTGCTAGATCTCTGAGTCTTACTTGATTGTGCTTGTTTATAATCTTGAGAGGAATTAGTATCAGAAGAATCTATTGGGGAACAATACACTTTTATATCATGAAACATTTTCCATAAGGATAGAATAAATTTTATGTTTGATCAATGTATAATACATTGTAGTATTTTAAGAGTTAAGTAAACAAATTTACTTTAAAAATCATTTTTTGATGCTTTATTGAGAAAAATTGAATAATTGTGAAAACTTTATGTGATTAATAGTTAAACTGATAATTTAAGTGAGAAATTTTGTAAAAGATTATAAATGGTTTTCAGTTAAATTGCAAAATATTTTAATAACTATAAAACAATTATATAAATAAATGAAGATCTAAAAATAATTAAAACTTAATAAATCTTAATAATCAGCTACATTGAGCATTTTTTCATTTTAAGTAACTGTATAGACTAAGTCTTAAATGAATGAAGCCAAAAATTTGAGCAACTATTTGATAACTATTTTGCTACTAAGATGGATGCTACAAGATCTAGCTTAAACACTTACAGTTATAAATGGAGCTCCTGGTAGAAGTAGCATGATGATGATAGGATTCGGAATGTGCGGAACAATGGGATGTTAGTAAAGGATCAAATGGACATAATAAATCCAGTGGTAGAAGAGCAGACAACCCGCCACCTGTATCGTTAATTACACATAAATTTACCTTATAAAAGTCACAAAAGCTAATACCATTACAAAAAGAATTTTAGAAAATAAAAGGGGACACCAAAAATGAAGCAACATGAAATTAATTATCACGTTAATACTTAAACCAAGCAAGAGTAACTAAATATTTGTCACATTCAATTTACTTACCGCCATCTAAAGGATTCACTAATCCTGAACTATTCCAATCAAATTGGGCAGCAGGTACCTCCTACAAATAAATTTTTAAATAAATTAATCAATAAAATTTGGTTATCACAATATATATTATTATTATATATTTAAAATAAAGTAATAAACTAGTATCCCCCGTTATGCAAAAACTTCGTTTTTCCATTATAGGCACGACCAAACTGCTCAGAAGAATCT
>JAYJLV010000046.1:8632699-8646149 GCA_036873485.1 Torymus texanus
CACTTTGCAGTATAAAACCAATTCATCATAGAATATTTTATATTTAAGTCCTATATCTACCCATAGAACCACCTTAAGACGTGCGCCTTAACCAACTGAGCCACGGACCGTTCTTAATTTTACTTTAGTTATTCACACAATCACCATGAGATAAGCCCATCGAAATTTCGGATTTCGAAAATTTCCCTCAAAGTCACAATTAGTCACTGCGCTAGCAAATGATCAAAGTTACGAACTTTGAACTCGACATTTTTATTTATACAAATATTACAGGATTGAAATCAGAATCACGGAAAGTGACAATTACCTCGGCAATTAATTTTTATTTGTAAAATTACTGATGAGCATTAACTAGTGAATGTTATTAAAAGGAGTTTGTAAATAATAACATGTTTAAATAATAGAAAATTTAAAAGTTATCTAAATATATTATATGTATTAAATGTTAAATAAAGTTATAATAATGTAAAAAAACTTCTATTGTGGAAATTGTAGAAAAAATATTAAAAATTTTATTATTGTAATGTTTAATTATCATATCTGCAGGTTTTTTTTGTTTTTATGGCGTTCTGTTTGTACCATGTTGATATCAATATCTATAAAGAATAATTTCGTCAATACATTTGTACTTGAAATCACGATATTGGTTGATCTTGCGTTGACGTGTGGGAAAATTTAAAATTATGAAATTTATCCCTGACAAATTATATATATAAGCCATCGAAAATATATGTGTCACAGTAGGGATTCAGAATTCATGAAAGAAGTACTCAAAGAACGGTATACCTTTGTTTATTTAAAAAGTTTTCGTATCAGTTCAGAATGTGAGTATTCGTAATAAAATGTACAGTTATAAATACAGCGTTTACCAACATCTATAAATATTTAATTTATTTTCTGACTAATAAAAATATACAATCAAAAATATATAAATAGTATAAGAATGTGTCAAAATTAAACTTGAAAAGTTATTAACATAATAATTGTAAAATATGATTTTATATTCGTTAAGTGTTCTGTTTGATATTTTTTGTTTATTAATCATTTCAATATTGTCTTTTATTCAGAATAAGTTAGAAATCAGAAGATAACGAAAATCGTTGGTGACAATTTAAAACCGAAAAGGTATGAAGAAAATAGTAAGATATCGATAACATATTTATCGATACTTGCATTTTTTTGTAACTTTTTAATTATTAAATTTTCATTGAATTATATTTGTCATTCATTGTTGTCTGCACTCTTCTTACTTTCAATAAAATTAATTAGAATTCTTAAGAACAACGTAAAATTGAATTGGAATAATGAAAAATACGATATATGGACTTGTAAAGTTGCCAAATTCCATAATAATGTTTGAACCTCGAATATACAATCGTATTACTCTTTTAGTATAAAAAATATTATTTTAAAATGATTTTAAGATTTAAAATTTTTCGTTCGGAATATACTCTTTTTTCAAAACATATAAATAATGGGTCTCATTTAAAAATCACAATTGGAAATATAATTTTTTATGTTTTAGACTATAAGATGCTTCTTTCAATCATCAGTATATTATTTTGTTTTGGCATTATAAATGCTAATACGAATGATCAGTTTAATACACCGATTCAATTTCCATTACGCAACATTCAAAGCTCTATTAATACAGCAAGTGAATCAAGTTTTAAATTAAATTTTACTTCTGAGTTTCATCAATACTCAAACAGTCACGGATATATCCTTAATTTGCCAAAATTAAATCTTCAATGGCCACCAAATCCATATCCTGGTTTTATAGAGAGTTCAAAAGTTGTTGCTATAAACCTTCAAGAAAACGGTATATATCGTATAGCACCTGGCTCTTTTGATTCAGTACCGAACGTGCAGTATCTGGATCTTTCGAGAAATAGATTATCATTCTGCGATTTTTTCAACTACGGTAGCTGCCTTCAAAATCTTGTTACATTGGTTATCGAGGAGAACCGTTTACCTGGTGACAGCTTAGATCATGACATAAGCAAAGCTGGTTGTTTTCCCCAATTACGTCATCTTTATATTCGCAAGGATCACATTCGACGCCTGAAATTTTCATTAAGACAATCCTTTCCGAATCTTGTTTCACTACATCTCTCTGACAATGAGATAGATACGTGCGCCTTTCTTCGTGACATCCCGTCAACTCTTACTCACCTGCATATCGAGCGCAATCGCATTTCTACGATGAGCAGTACTATTGTACGAAATTTAAAAACTCTTAACGCAGATGGTAATATAATTGGGTCCATATGCTACAAGAATTGCAGAGAAACTTCACTCAAACTTCTTGGTACTACGAAGCTTGAGGTTTTATCTTTGGCCGAAAACAAGATCACTGAAATAGAGGCCTGCGCCTTTCGCGACACGTACAGTCTTATGAGCTTGAATTTGTCGAGTAACAGCATCGAGACAGTCTATTCGTCAACCTTCACCTCTCTGCGTGCACTTGCGCAACTCTACTTGGATAACAACCTATTGACGACCATGCCTAATTTGAATGGCAACTGGTATCTGAAGACGCTGTCATTGCGTAACAATAAATTGACAATGATAAGAAGAGAATCTTTTAGTAATGTAAAAACTTTACAAAGATTGCTGTTAGGAGGTAATCGTATTAATAACATTCAATGTAACACCTTCGCCGATATTACCTGGCTTCAAGAGCTTGATTTGTCGAATAACGAATTAGAAAGTCTTCCAACCGGGTGGATGCGCGGACTAGTTAATTTAAAATATTTAGATTTGCGAAGTAACAGATTCACCTACGTATACCAACTATCACTTAGTAGTTCAATATCTCTTTCAACAATTTATTTGCAAAGTAATAAAATTACACAAAACCATAAAAATGAGATTCAAAAGTATTGTCCATACGCTCAAGTATATTTGGATAGCTGTAATTTTAGTTGTTCTTATTCTACATTAATTTAGTAATAGACTCAAAAAGAAAAATTGAATTAGAAGTCAAATGTTAGTAGTTGTAAGATGTTATCTGTTTAAACATATATTTAAATATATATTTATTAAAAGTATTTGCCTATGATATTATTAACATTATTACTACTGTATTATGTAAAACTGTAATGAAGCTAATAAAAAGTTTATATTTTCCTACTTTTTTTTCTCGTTTTTTAGTCTAATATTGAGTAAGAGATGGACTTTGCATGGATACTTTAATTTTTTGTTTGTTAAAATATCACTTTCTACTGATATCATGTGTCTGTTGTATTATATAAATACAAATTTCTGTACGTATATGTTAGAGAGTACCATTTATATACAAGAGCGCGTGAGAGCAAATCAGTATAAATACTTAATTAATGCCTCGTCGTTTGAGTCTCCTTTCTTCCACAGTGATCATAACATTCTTATTATTATAATTATATAGCTAAATCAATGTTGCGGTAGTATTTTCTTAAAGTACGACTAAATGAAAATTTGTGCAACTAATATTTCAAGTGCAAAATGTTATATTTCAAAGAGAAAAGAAATATTTTTCAAGTATTCATACTAGTTTGCTGCTATTCATTAATAACTGCTGCTCGATTCAACACTATTACATATAAAAATGAAAATGCAAACAACTGTGATATAACGTTAGATCTTTCTAACTCGGGATTGAATTGTTTAAGTGCTAATTTCATAAATACCAACTGTTTAAGAAATTTAATATTGCTAAACAACACCATACAAGATTTTGAAGAAGGGATTTTCGATAGTCAACCTTATTTGGAATTTCTGGATTTATCAAGAAATCGATTAAGTCTAAGTAAATTCTTTCGACATGGCGGACAGTCTAGTTTAAAAGTTCTCATTTTAGATCATAACAACTTCTATTCAGACGAGAATATGAAGAATATTGTTGACGAAGAAGATTCAGACGATGAAAATGAAAATATTGGCGTAAAAGGAAGTATAAATATTAATAGTAATAAACAACTTTATGTCCCATATGACTTTCCCGAATTAAACTATCTTTCACTTCGAAATGTTCATATAAATACTGTATCGGAAGAATGGATTAATCGTTTTCCCAAACTAAATCACCTTGATTTATCAGAAAATAATTTAACTGATTTAACATTGAATTTCTTACTGCAAAACATATCAACTACAATTACGGATCTTGATTTGGAAAATGTTGGACTAAATATTGTAAGAACAGAACATCTAAACCACGTTGAACGCATAAATTTCAATCATAACCGATTACCGAGGCTCAGTAGCCATAAGTGCCATGATAATACATTATGTTTCGAAAGTATGGACAATTTGAAAATTTTATCTATATCGAATTGTTCAGTGACATACATTGAAGAAAATGCATTTAAATATATGAAAAGTTTATTGGAGTTAGATATTTCAAACAATCTTTTTACACAAATACCAAATAAAACTTTCAACTATGTACCTTCTTTAGTGACGTTAGATTTAAGTAGAAATCCGTTGTATCGTTTTCCTAACATCGAAAATTTACAAAATTTAACTTCACTAATTTTAGATGAAATGAAAATGAAAAAAATGTTACAATCTTTGGAAAAATTTGCGGATTTGCCGAGGTTAAAATATCTTTCGATTCGCGGTAACAAAATTACAAATATTCCTTCCACTTTATTTGAAAACTTACCAATATTAGAAAAATTAGACTTAAGTAATAATAAAATAACATCAATACCATATTGGAGCTCACAAAAACAACTCCGTCAACTTTTCTTGAGTTCAAACAAAATAAAAAATTTAGATAATTTGTCTATCAAAGAAGCAAAATCGTTGGAACTTTTAGATCTTAAAAATAATTCACTATCCCAAATAAAAATTACTTCATTAAAAGATTTACCAAATAATGATGTAATTCTAGATTTGTAATACGTGGATCGATTACAAAAAATATCTATAAACAATCAATTTATATAAATTAATGTAAATATGATTGATTGTATGAAGAAAAAATTGAATTCTTCCTTATATTTATAAAAGTGATATGCGATTCTAACAACTTTACGTAATTGATTTCGTATTATTAACAATTACATTTTTTTCCGGTATATTATATTCTATGTTATAAGTCTAAGAGTCCCAAAGTATCTATTTATTTATTTAACCGATTATATATTCTCGATGTAAGTATATACTAATCTAGTTCCTTTGTATATAATAGTAGCTCTCATTTAAATGAATGGGAAATTTTGATTAATAATTTTCACTATAAAATTGTTGATATTATAATCACTATTATTTGTAAAAAGTACAAATATTACTGGTATAAAATTTACTCTGGAATAAAAAATACTTCTTAGTTTGTGACTATGATAGCAAGTAGTTAATTAAGTATCATTGTTTTCTTTGTCACTCGGAACTATAAATGAAGCAAATAATTTTTACAATGAGTAAACGAATAATACTTCAATAATTAATATTAATATACAGCTTACCTTGCGCTATAATAAGTGCCAGAGTTCTCAGACGAAATGATTCAACCACTGAAGATTTACGAAATACCGAAAAGAGTGATGATGTGAATGATCCTACTACGAAGAATATACCAGCGAATTTCAATGCAATGTTAAATTTTTCTAACATACCATTTAGTCGAAAAACCTTTAATTTTGTTATTATAATTATCAATAATTATACAATATAAATCTGAAATAAAACTTGATTAAAATAAATTTTCATAAAAAATTAATTTATAATTCATTCCATGATCCAAAACATTACACTTCCTTTTTATATTTTTGAACGTTTATTCGAAAAGGACAACTGCCGTGTTGATCTCTCAATTTTCAATGACCATACCATAATTTTGGAAACCACCGGATTGAATATTATGATTCAAAATTGTCTGTATTGTAATTTCAAATAATTCATATATTAATGACAGGCAGCACAATTATTTTCATCTTGGTACCTCATATTGGATTATTTTATTATTATATTTTCACTCAGACCAAATTCTCGCATTTTAAATAATTTGATTATCGATTTCCAAATGAGTCAATGCTCATAAATTTTTGCGAAAAAAATAGTAAAATGTTGAGATACAGGTGCCATAATGAGAAAAAATAAATTATTTCCGATGCTATTTTTGAACTTTCTTAATCTAGCTGACTAATCATATTTAGATATATTTACTTTTTTATAAAATCAACTAGCCACCCATAAAATACATTCAGTATATAACATATCTGTTGGCAAAAATATTTTTAGTAAATCGATTCCTTATCATTTTTTGGTATCCGAATTTCAGTTATTCACATAACTAGAGCCATCACGCTAACAGCAAACAAGAGAAGTTATTAGATATAGGTAGTGATATCTGGTGGTGCAAAATGGAATTAAAACGATGAACCATCGAAAGTCGGTAAATGATTATTATTTATCATATGTGCTCTAATCGGTACTACCATTCAATTGGAAACTTTATTTTAAAAGATAGAGGCAAATGAAACACGTTTCCTTTGCGCTGACTTTTCATTTTGTAATACAAAAAAAATAAGACATGAAATAAGAACTTGTGTAATAATTAAATATTTCAAACCAGAATTGTAATCTAAATGTGCAGCTATTGTGGACAAAAATAGTTTCAATTTTTTCATTCATATTTATCACGTAAAAGCACAATCTGTTTATTAAAATAATTTTATACTGTTATAAAAAGAAAACTTAAAGAATATTTATTTTGTTGATAAATATTTACTATACTTATGCTTAAACAAACAATATAATAAATAAAATTTTCTTAATTCAATAAGATATCTATGATGAAATTTATGATGAATTATATGATGAAATATATAATGTAAAAAATTGTATTTTAAAGTAAAAACAATTGTGAGTTTTATGAATACCTTTCCTATGCACCAGTTCAATCGATAAACGATATTCTATTATCATATTCTGCTAAAAGATGGAGAAGTGAAAAAATTATATTTACTAGATTTTATACGCTAGGTTACATTTTCAATTGAAATCTTTTGAGATTTGAGAAGTATATTATTGTTAGTTATCTTTCATTAACATTCTAGTTATTGATTAATTTATACTATTGCAATAGTCTCGAACTTTATAAAAATTACTTATGCTTTTTTTTCAAATCATATGTATGACTTTGCTTCCATAATTAATAACATTATTTAATTTTAAACTAATGTGAAGTAGCTCCTATCATTTTAAGTTGTTTCTCTCAGATAAAACGATTCGGACGAGTTGGTTGCAGTGAATGAGGGGCAATACTACTTGTTTCTTCTATAGCATAATTTACTTAAGAAAAACTGATAAATAATATGTACGTTTACCTCTCACAAAGGCGCAAATTATATTTCCTCCAGAAACCCACTATAAGATGTTCTTTCTGTTGTTTATGAAATATAATGAATATTGCAAAAAAGGTAACTCAAAAAATATATCATTTATCTACGGCTATATCTACTTTAGAGATTGCTAGAATTATTTAACATTATAGTTACGGAGAGTAGAATTCTTTGCGATAATTGATCACATAATTTGTTTTAATTTAGAGGTATATATCTTAATCTCAAAACATTTAAAAAAATCTAATGTAATTAACCAACTTATTATGTTTATATAAGTCAATGTTCAAAACAAACAGTTGGAGTGATGCCCAGTCTTTCAAATTAATGTTTTCAGTTTGATTAACCGAAAATATTCAGAATAATTATGAAATAGAACCAAGAATTTTCTTAATCACAAAAATTGTATTTGTATTTGAAACTTTTCTGTCCACTTAAAACTATCATAGCTCTGGAAAAACCCGATCTTATCGAATTCAGAAAAAGTAAATTAAAATTTCATTTTTTTTAATACGCGTGGAACATCTTCAATCAATAACTATAACGATTCAAATTTGAAAAAGAAACTATTCTTCCCATTTCCTCAAAATAATACTAAAAGTGTCCATCAAAACGAGCTTTTCATCATATTTTCCAATAACACGCATTCCTTAAATTTCTAACATTTTACCCAAAATTTACCCCAAAACTGAAATATTTTTCCACCAAATTCACCAGAATCGGACAAAAAGATATAACCCATAAATATTTCACCTAACTTTCCCTGCACATACTCCACATACACACCTTCGTATTTTCATCGCACCGATCGGCACGATCTCCTGACAGCTATAGATACATACTCTCAGCCACCGACTTGGCATCATCTTACGCTCGTACGGGCGATTTCCCGGACAAGCGCGGGGCCGAGGCGCGCCCTTGGGAATCGATTTCTGGATGCGCTCCAAGCGCTGCGCACATTCTATACCTATATACATACCCTTGCATGCAGCGCAGCCAAGGAATCGAAGATAATGTATATATATGACAACGACAAGAGAGTTCCGCGCGCAAACGACGGCGGCGCGCGTCTGCGGCCGGCGAGCGACGATGCCGGGCGGCACGGGTGCGGGAAAACACCCCTGTGGAGACGCGCATGCGCGCCCCACCCAAAGAGCGAGAGAGAGAGAGCGCGTACTGGCTTTTGTTCACCCTCGTTTTTGCCGCTCTTCGCTATATATGTATGCGCTACGTGTGTGCAGCTCTGTCTCGCGCGCTATTCTCTGCCCGTGCGCGAGTGCATAGCGAAGTGCAGTCTGCAGAGCTTTTCCTTTCTCAAGCTCTTTTTTTTCTCGTCTTTTTCTTTTTTTTCTCTTGTAGCAGTTGCTGCTTTCTTTGATTTTTGGTTCGAATGTGTCCCCGCTTGAAAAATTGCTTGCAGCACAGTTTAAACTATATATAGTAGCAGAGCAAATTTTCCGTAACGTGAAGGCGACGTGAATAGTATTTTCTTATTTGTTAGTACTTTATGAAACAACTGCCGTTACTACTTATTCACCTACGATGCAACCGTTACTCTCAGGCCTCTTACCTCAAAATCATTAATAAATTCTGTCGTGTTTTCGCTATTACTACTTAAAAAAAAACATCTTCCCCACATCGAGTGACATAATAAACTAAAATTTCCACTGCCACCCTGCGATTTTCCGCAACTCCGGACCCATATTCCAGGGATCCCATATTATAACTACTTTTATTTACACGCCGAACGTCCCACCCCTTCCCATTTTTCATTTCGCACGCATCCGCGTGTTATATATATTGTAATCCATTCATCTCCGCGAGCGTTCATTCTCCTCTCTTCCACCTCTCGTCCTCTCTTATCATCTCTCTCTCTCTCTCTCTCTCTCTCTTTCTCCCTTCCACCCTCTCTCTCTCTCTCCTGCCCGGTCTTTCCAACTAGGGTACACACATACCCCACCCGCGGCGGTGGCGGCTCTCGCGCGCACTGTTTATATCTCGCTGTCTTTCTCTCTCTCTCTCTCTCTCTCTCTCTCTCTCTCTCTCTCACTATTGCTCGGTCCTCGCCGTGCGCGCAGGGACGCCCGCGTCGCGACGCCCCACAAGATATAGGTATATAATGTAGAGCTTGTGCGCCGCCGTCGAGCGAGCGGCGCTCACGCAAGGAAGGGAGAGAGAGAGAGCGAGAGAGAACAGGGCTTCTCTCCCGCGTCGTCGCTTTGGCGGCGGCTCGCCAGTCGCGCCTTCAGTGCTCGCTCGAACGCGGCTCCGCTCGTGTGTGTGTATATAGATATATATGTATATATATCTATATATCTATGTGTGCAGTGCTCGCTGCTCTCGCGCTCTCTCATTCCTATCATAGCCGTCTCTAGCTTCTCTTTGTCATCATCGTCTCCCGTGTGCGTGTACCGTGCGCGTGCCCATTTAGTGCGTCGCTCTATAGATATTATCCCGTGTGTATATTTTATATACGTATATGAGTAATATACACACGTAGCCGGCCGCGCCGCAGGTGGTGCATCCTCGGCGGAGCCTCCTACCCTCGGGCTCTTGAGATGGAAGTCGTGGCTGCGATGACGTCGACAACGACGAGTGCCGGTGTCCGGTAGCCCGCGGGGCCACCCTTCTCTCAACTAGTGCCCATACACATCGTGTCTCTCGTCTGATGTAGGGCACTGAGCGCACCTGTCGGACACTCTCTTCTCTCTCTTTCTCTCTTCTCTCTTTTTCTCTCTATCTCACTATCCTCTCCTCTCCCTTTCTTCTCTGCAACTCTCGCCTGCACTCGTCCTCGCCGGCGCGCTCGTGTGTGTCCGTAGAATACAAGTACGTCCGCGATCTCGTGCGCGCGCGAGATGCAAGGAGAAGCGTCCGCGACGATCGTCGCCGCGTTTACATCGGCCGGCTAGTTCCTATATATATATACCGTATATAGTCAGCGTGTGTGAAAGAAACGCGTCATCGCGATATATACCGGCAGAAGAAGAATACAGAACCGCACGCTCTAGCTCGAAGTACAAGTGACCGAGGGACAAAGTTCGACGGAGAAGCATGATTAGACGCAGCGACAACTCGGCGACGAGGCATCACGGTGATAACGTGGAGATGCGCGCGCCAGGGCACCTCGAGACTGGGCAATAACAACGGCAGCCCGTTAAAACCCGGTCAGTTCGCCGGCGTCGCAGCCTTGGGCGCAGTTGCAGTGTAGTAGCAGCCCGGTTCTCACCCGCGCGAGTCGCCGACACGGCAGAGGCGCAACCATGTCGGGCAACTACTCGGCGCGCTGCGAGCAGGGCCTGGTGATCCCGATGTGGCACCCGGTCGAGAACCTCGAGCTCTTTGACATCGTCTTCCGCGGCATCGTCTACTTCCTCGTGCTCTTCTATCTCTTCATCGGCGTCTCGATAATCTCGGACCGCTTCATGGCTGCTATCGAAGTGATCACCTCGAAGGAGAAGGAGCTGCTGGTGAAGCGGCCGGGCAAGGAGCCTCAGATCGTGATCGTGCGCGTCTGGAACGAGACGGTGGCCAATCTGACCCTGATGGCACTCGGCAGCAGCGCCCCGGAGATTCTCCTCTCCATCATCGAGATCTACGCGAAGAACTTCCAGGCGGGAGAGCTCGGACCCGGCACGATCGTCGGCTCCGCTGCTTACAACCTCTTCGTCATCATCGCCCTCTGCGTCTCTGTCATACCGAACGGCGAGACGCGCAAGATCAAGCACCTGAGGGTCTTCTTTGTCACCGCGACCTGGAGTATCTTCGCCTACGTCTGGCTCTACATCATCCTCGCCGTCAGTAGTCCCGGCGTCCTCGAGGTCTGGGAAGGTCTGCTGACCTTCAGCTTTTTCCCGGCCACGGTGTTAACCGCCTATGTGGCCGACCGCCGGCTGCTGATCTACAAGTACCTGCACAAGGGCTACCGGATGAACAAGCGCGGCGTGATCGTCGAGGCGGAGGCCGGCGACTCAGATGGTGGCGTCGAGCTCGAGATCAAGTCGCAGCACGAGCACGCAAACGGAATGCTGGACAAGTACCTGGACGCCGACACGCCCGAATCGCGCGAGTTCGAGCAGACCCGGCGCGACTACATCAAGACGTTGAAGGATTTGCGCAAGCGGCATCCTCAACTGTCGCTCGAGCAGCTCGAAGTGATGGCCCACGAGGAGGTGCTGGGCAAGGGCCCGAAGAGCCGGGCGTTCTACCGCGTGCAGGCGACCCGCAAGATGGTGGGGGCGGGTAACCTCAGCCGCAAGATCAGCGAGCGCGCCCAGAGTGACCTCAGCGAGGTGAAGGCAGAGCTGCAGCGCGCGGAGGCAGAAAGCATCGACATCGAGAACATCAACGCAACGCGGGTCTACTTCGAGCCGGGCCACTACACCGTCATGGAGAACGTCGGCACCTTCGAGGTGGGTGTCACTCGCACGGGCGGCGACCTCAGCAAGCTCTGCTCTGTCGATTACTGCACTGAGGACGGCACAGCTGAGGCCGGCTCCGACTACGTAAGCGTCAAGGGTACGCTGAGGTTCGAGCCTGGCGAGACTAGGAAGACGATCAAGCTGTCTGTCATCGACGACGAGCTCTTCGAGGAGGACGAGCACTTTTACGTCAGGTGAGGGAGATAGGAAAAAAAGAACGCGGCCGTGTACATATACACATACGCGCGCCTATAGGGCGCTTTCTATTGCTTAGCGGCGCGTTATGTAACCAGCGCCTGAAGTTTTTATGAAGTCTCGCGGCTGACCGCCGGTGAGCGCGCGCGCGCCAGTTGGAGTTTGTGTATATGTGTGTGGTGTAAGGTCGGCAGCGCGGTGCTACCGCCTTTTGCTAGAAATTTAATGCAAAAAACGCTGTGCGATAGTCGGTGTATATATGATGAAATTTTGTGTTGTAAATATAAAAGCGCCGGTGTTTTTATAGGTTTCATTTGAATATGAAAATTATTTTTATCGCGAATAGAAGAAGAAACGAGGTTTGGGGTTGAGTACCGGTTTGATCATTGATTACATTGATCGCGTTGATAAATTTAGAGAGAGAAAGTACAGGTGAAAAGATAATCTTTCGGATCCATAATAGTATAGCGTTCAGAGTACAGGTGTCTTATCGGATGGAAATACAAAATTTTCCGATTTATTGAAAGCTTTCTGATAACGTGGATTTCCAACTGTCAGGCAATTTGTTACTTGAAATAAATTTAAATATCAGTGTTACGAATTTTAAATTTTATTGAATAATTATATATTTCCATATATTCCTTTATTTTAACTGCATTATTATTTGACAATGTGTTTATTTTAATATTCATTATTATGATAACTAAAATATTTAATTTCATATGAATATTTCTCACCGTTTTGAATAAAAATAAACCGAGTTTTCAATAATTTCAAAATTATCGTATTATTCTGATGGCATAATCAATACTTCCGCAGCATAACTCTATTCATTTAAATAATAGTTGATATACGATTGATTGATCAACAATCAAACAATCACAATGGTATAGTTACTCACAGTTGAGATCACCGATCCCACTGAAACATCTACAGACTCAACGTACATTTCTGATTTGAATAATTATTAATAATCAATAACTGCCTCGTACCGTTCAAAATATTCAGTTGTCGTTTTTCATAGCAAAAGTCAATTAGTTAATTAGAATTCTCTTAAAAAAAAATTAGCACTAAAGATTTTTATATTCGTAAGTGTCATTAAAGTCAGTGGTAAACTCTGTTAATTATTTTCACGTTATGAATTATCTAAAACCGTCTTTCCCCCATATACCATTATTATTAATTACATTTTTTTTCATATAAACGTTTATTAAAATCCAAAAAAATCAAACTGCACTAAAATGACATCAGCGCGGTATTTATTATGATTTTCATACGCAACTAGAAATACGTCATCTAGAAATAAAAGAGAACCCTTTATAGTTCTGACAATAAACAATAAAGCGCCATTCATTCACAAAATCTCATTGACGTCCATTAAAAAATACCCGAATTAACCGCCAAACCACACTAAAAAACATTTCCAAGAGCATGAAAGCTCGATTCCTCCTTTTTCTTTTCAATCACTCGAACTTTTCATAACGAGAACCACACCGAGACACT
>JAYJLV010000046.1:8646249-8670267 GCA_036873485.1 Torymus texanus
TCATAAATTAATTTCTCAGAAACTAAATAATCAATCGATTTGAAATTTAAACCACTAATTGATCTCATTTTAAAGAAAATTATGTTAAATTTTTAAAAGATTATTTCAATTTCTTTTTGAGGAAAAAAATGGCATTTTCGATGTCGCACGATAACTGGAATAAAAATTATCCGATCGACTTGAAATTTGGCGCGGACATAGTTTTTTCATATCTACAGGACGAGTTTGTTGCCTAGAAATATCTGACTGTTACCAAAAAAGATTTTGGAGGTTGAATATTTTTCTATAAAATTTTTGAATACCTTTTTCTCAAAAAATTCTTTATTAATTGACTTGAAATTTTAGCCACTTATTAAACTCTTTTAGTACAGGATTGAGTTAAATTTTTAAGAGATTTCCTTCATTTGTTTTCTAGAAAAAATATTTTAGAAAAAACTAGTTATTTCGTTGTCGCACGATAATTGGAGTAAAAATTATCCGATCGACTTGAAATTTCGTACGAACATAGTTTTTTATATCTACAGGCTGAGTTCGTTGCGTAGAAATATCTGACTATTACGAAATAAGATATTGGAGGTTAAATATTTTTCTATTAAATTTTTTAATACTTTTTTCTCAAAGAATTCTTTATTAATTGACTTGAAATTTAAACTACTTGTTGAACTCAATTAATACAGGATTGGGTTAAATTTTTAAGAGATTTGCTTTATTTGCTTTTGATGAAAAATATTTTAGTAAAAAGTGGCGTTGTCTTGGTTATACTATAACCGAAATAACAATTATGCGATGAAGATGTCTAATATATTGGTAATATAATTTATTTTAATTTATTCTGACAAAATAATAATGGAATAATATTTAAAGTTTGAGGAAGCTAAGTGCCAATGTATTGGCAGCGGTTTTTATATTTTAATGATGACAAAAATATTTTTATTATTGAATTTTTGTAAACAAGTAATTAATCCAAAAAAGTCACTTTGTTCATTACGAATTTGTTTATAACAAACAAGTAAACTATAAAAAGCAATAAAATAGTCAGAAGTCTGTGAAGTTTATCTGATAATATGAAAATTAAAAAAAAAAGAGAAATTTACTCGTAGAATGAAAAGTACAAAGAAAAAATGGTTTAATGAGGTTTTTCTAATATAAATTGAATTCTTAATTGAAAAATTATAAACTTACTGTATAAATCCGATGGAAAATGATATATTATAAAATAAACCCAGAAAAATACTGAAATAAATTAAATCGTGATAAATTCGCTTGAGCTCCGGTCAAAATGCTTAATTTATCTTCCTATTTATATAAAGAAGAGTTCTACAGTATTTCATTTCTAAAGAATCCGACAAAATATAAATACTACAGACTAATATAGAATATCATTTTGTCACAATCTCTATATTTTTTTCAAGTCTACATTCATAATTTATATAACAGCAACATAGAAAGTTTTTTATGAACAAAAACTACCTGTAAGAGATTGTTTACGAAGATTTTTTAGTATGGTGCTTCAATTTTAAAATAACATTCCTGTTATTATTATTCCGTACTTAATTCGGCTAATAAACCCTAGTTCATCAATAACTTCGTTATTATTATGAAGTATCGCTTATAATAAAACCATCAGCGAATCGTTCCCACGTTAATGCGAATAAACCAATCCCGAACGTAAACAACTTCAGATCGGAATCTAGACCACAAACTTTTTTCGTCCAGTCATTCCATCCACTAAAGAAACCAATAACATTCCTTAAGGATTAGCATTCGATTCCTCGGCATCTCCGTCGCAGCGACGATAATTCCCTGGAGCATCCAACTAACGAGCCTTCCAGCCTTTCTCCAACAGCAAACCAAGCCCAGCAAATGAGAAAAAAAAAGTAGGAAGTACTCGACCAGTAGTAAAAAAAAAATCAGTTCGTTATCTCGGGAATATGGAATTCGCCGTCTCTCTGCGACCGCTTTAGCATCCTCGCTACTTTTTATTCACCGCTGATACGTAAATGCAGTTTTCCGGAGGGCTCTTCTCGCACCCAATCTTCTTTCTCCCCTCGTTCAGGGCGTATACACTTATATGTTAATAGGGGTCAATCAATCACGCGTTTTTTCGTACGCCCACGCGAGATACATGTACGTGGGTATCGATTTTTCGATTATATTCAACTCGCGTCGTCGGTCTGTAGGATGATATATCTAGGACTTAGGTTTCGGTCTGTGTTATTTTTTTCATCCTAAGGTGATACGTGGGGAGTCTCACACTCGCCAAGAAATGCGTCGCGGTAATGATTTTTTCCGAAATAATGCTTGTATTAATAGATTGTTGAAGGCGATAGACTCGTATCTCGTGACGAGAACGTTGCATCTTATACTGTCGATCAATTAATGTTCTTTCTTTTGTCGTTAATTGATTTCTACGCGATCATGTTATTTATTATTTTCTTATAATTTTGATATAAGTAATGAATGTAGGCTTTGTTAAAAAAAAGAGTAATGGTTTATTTGTAAAAACTAATGATAGATCGCTTTAACAAGGAAATATTGCAACTATCTTTCTCAGCTGCTAATTATTTCTTCATAAGCGGAAACTGATTGTATCTCTTGAAAAATAAACCAGCTTAATAAGGATCTAAGTGAAAAAGTTAGAACGCGACGAAGTTTTCCGCGAGCTGAAAATAATTATGCATTAGTCGCATCTGCGTCTGGATCTAGGTTTATTTTGTTCTCGCTTCAATTTCTTTTCCATTACCGCTTCTTTTTTTCCTCGTACAACAGCCTAACTTTCATCGCCATGCAAATGACTTCGAGGTTACGTTAGTACACCGATGCAACACAGGCACAGAATGGAACTGTACGTATTTTCTCTTCGTTTTCTCGCGCTTCATTTTTCCACATAAAAACATCACCGCATTATCCGACTGTTAATTGCACGCATCTCGAGTATTAAAGAGATTTTTCTCTATTGTGAGTTTAGCGGAAATTTATAGATTTTCCGTGGCGATATTTCCATACGCAAAAAAAAAATACGAATTGTAATTTAAATTTAAGAAAGAAAATTTAATAGAGGATAAACGAAGGCAGTGCTAACGAGCTATAAATAAAGTGTACAGTCAAGTTTTAATGTCGATAATGACGTGTTCCAAACTCTCAAAGAAAAAGAAATAAAAATTTCGATTTCGAACTCTCTAACTGGAAACGAGTTAACACAAAAAAAAATAAGAAGAAACGAGAACACGGAAAACACATTATCAAAATTAAAACTTTTATATTTGTATAAACATGAAAAATGTACGTAATTGTTAGGTACACGAGAGAGCGCGAAAATGAGAGTCAAGTACAGAGAAAGGAAAAAAAAAACGACGCGCAGCTCTTGATTAAGCCTCGTGATGTGAATTCAGGCGAATATGCTAACACGAGAACGCGTAGGGCATGGAAACGAAGAAGTTCGATTGGCATACGAGCAACGCGTTGATTGCAGTTTGAAAATTATTGAACTGGAATGCGTGAAGGGCAACGGCGACGAGCGAAAATCGAACATTAATGTGGCACCGATAGCGCTTGAGCAAGCTCAAAGATTTTGCGCAATCACTTTTTTGCCCCCGGCAAGGGAGCGCACGCGCAGTTAATGTCGAGATCATAGCGCGTTAAAAATGAAAAGCTCGGCAGGTGGCAGACGGGATGGTTAAAGCGGACCGAACCATCAGCTGCTGTTCGAAATTATTCGTCTGCACTAGTTACATTATTGGTAGTTTGATATGGATGATGTGCCGATGGCAGGTGTATTTGTTTGAACGTTTGCTTTGTTGACTTTTTTCATATAATAGAAGAAAATTTAAAAATATTTAAGTAAATTACAAGTTCGTTAAATCGACAAAATTTTAGAAATACTAGCAAGGTTAATTTAATATAGAACGATCATACTTTTTCAGATTATATTATTTAAAATATTTATGTTTCAGAAAACTAAATAAATCTATCGTTTTATTGTTTAGTTTTCTTTATCATAATCAATAGTTCTTCTGTTTTAGTTTACACCTTAATGCACATCTGAATTCATAGAATAAAACTTGACTGAATTCATATAATACCAAAGACTTAATCCGCTTCGTATCTGTAGTATAGAAAGTAGAACATAAAAAACAAAGACGATTAGTCACGACATCGGGTTTGGGAATCATAGGATGATTCGATAGATACTGTTCATATCTATAGGAGTAGCTATAGATACCAATAGTTACCTTGGATTTATGACGAGAAAAACGAAATTATTGAAACATGAAACGCGATTAATTTGTTCCCTATAGAGAGAACTAGTCCAAAGGATTAATAATCTACATGAGGCAAAAAGTTTTAAAAATTATTGATGAGTTTAGATAGATATCGTAACATTGAAATCATTAAATAATCATAAAATTTATACTTATATTGGAATCATTTTAAATATTCCATCATACAAAGACGATGAACGAAATGAGATCTGAAAAAATATAATACTATACATATAAATATGAGAATATGCAAACAAGAATCAAAGAAAATGAATTTTCATCAATAATCTAATCAGTGGCAGGTCACTGAATGAAAAGCAAATTAAACTAGTAAATATCCAACTTAATACATTGTTATCGATTTAATTAATAATCATAATTTTATTCATTCATAAACCAAATAATATACATTAATTAGTTAACAACTTATTTTATTCATAAAAGTAAACAGTGAATGAAATAGTATTTACGAAAAAAGATATCCCTATAAAAAAGGACTTAAAGAATAATCATTTTCAGCCTTATCAATGTAAAATAACGATGTAAATTCAAGTAGTCCTATAATTAATATTAAAAACTCTTTTCCAGTTATAAAAGTTTTCTTTAGATGACTAGTAACACAAATACTTCATACAAGGCTACACCTACTTTTCCAAGATCAAAGTATAACTTATGGATATAAAGGTCAAACTCGAGCGAAAACGTGACTATGATTTTAGTTAATTAGGAAGATGCATAACATCATTGAAACTTAAAAATATATTGATCCTAAGGTCTCATTACTTTAAGACTAATATTTTAATCGTATATAATTTGTCAAAAACAGTAATATTCAACAGTACTAACAATAAAAAGTTAACAATATAAATTTACGTAAACTACGTTTTAGAACTGTGAAAGTTTTAAATCGATTTTAAAACATTTGAATGCCCATTTTACCCCCATTTTTTATGACTGGTGCGTCAAATTACACGATATATATATATATATTCTCTACGTGGTCATTTTAAAAAATAAAACTTGTTTATTTAGCATACAAAAATTATTGCAGTTATTAATATATTTCGTTCAAATAAAAATAGTATTCCAAAGTCTACCTATATGCTCCCGTATTATACTTCCTCAACCCCATCTATCAGCGTACCAAACATAATACTTGACAGGTCAACGCATAAAGATCCATTTATCCAATAAATATTCAATTATATTCAAATCAATTCAACCATCCAATCCAAGCATCAGTGGAACCACCGCGAGCACGCACTGTACGCAGGCACTCTCTATACGCGTAACTACTATATATATATAGGAAGAGAGGACCTCGAGATAAACGTTGCCAGGTGTTTAATAGACCATTATAACTCCCCGACGAGTGAATGGCACTCGTGTAATCTCCAAGACCACCTGGCACGAATCTCGACGTGCGCCACCGCGTGTCAAGTGCTCCTGCGGGCTTGTGCACCCACCGAGGACTATATTAGTATGTGTGTATACCAACGCTCGTTCGTGTACAGGCGCGCGATCGCGCAAGAGAGAGATGCAGTCAGCCTATAGCGCCTACATCGCGTAGAACCGATGTTATACACCTATATGTGCTGCAAATCGATGCAGCCGATTAGTGAAGGTGTTCGCGCGAGTATGTATATGTGTGCGTGTATGTCAGTCAGTGCATGTATGAGTATTGCAAGATGTGCTCGTATAGCAGCAGCAGCAGGGGTTGTGTATTTAACGACGTGGCGATTGGGTTGCAGATATCGCCGGGGGCTACCTTTGCTTCGTCATCAGCATCGTCGGCATCGGCGTGGTGACGGCCGTGATCGGCGACATCGCCTCTTACTTCGGCTGCACCCTCGGCATCAAGGACTCTGTCACGGCGATTATGTTCGTCGCCCTCGGCACCAGCATACCCGGTGAGTTTATTACAATGTTTATTATATGGCTGGCGTTGATTTGGAGCTTATACACTCTAATTTGTAGTTATGGTTAGAACGATTAATATAGGAGATGTTTTAGTGGTTAAGTAAAACTGGGTAAAGAAAAGCCGAAATAGATTATGGTTTAGTTGAACTCGCAATATGGTTATGGTTTAAAATGTTGTAATATGATTTATTAGCAAAATTTTCAGTAAGCTTATTTTTATCAAATCTTACCAGTAAAAAACGTGGATTTTTTGAAGCAAGATTTTCTTGATTCAGATTAAGTAGTATGTCCATAGTTTGGTCTTCCCAAAACCTTGAGTAATACAGTTGAATACTTCAGATACATTTTGTTATAGTGTTTTTCTTAACTTTTGCTTAGATAAAGTAAGACCAATGTTTCTGTTTATTAAAAATTCTTTTTATTCCATGATAAGATATCACATCTAAAAGTTCGATAATCCTCATTTTATGTTCTATTTTTTGTGATACTAGAAGTGTCAATGCACACTGCGCGCCCCCTATCGTGGGCCAATCAAATTTTACATGTCCATTTTAAATCGACCAATCACAATCATTAGAGGTGACAATCTCAAGTCCATTTCTTTTTTTATATATGATCATGTATAAGAGATAAATGGCTCGCGAAAAAACAAAATTTTTAGCTTACTGTTACAATTACATGAGAATAAACTTTATATTGTTTCGTGGTACAAATACCAGCTACCAGTTTGCAAAAGAAAATAATGAAAAAGCTTTTAAAATTACGGGCAAAAAGGTCTCCTGCAAGATAGCTTCATCTTTCGCGACACTTGACGCAAAATGCGGGACTGACGAACAGCAAGAAAGTGACAAATGAAGTACTTACCCAAGGTGGCGCGCTTATTGAGTGAGCCCATTTGGCAGACGCTAAACCCGCTTAACTCGTGCGCGCGAATCCGCGGAAAAAAGCGCCACGTTACGTTGTACGCGCAAGAAAACGAGATGAACTCGCGTAGAAGGCTGCCACTACAGCTGCCTTGGTACTTTCTTCCCATCTCCTCCTCTTACTCACGTCCTCTTTACCGTGAAAAGAGAAACTCTCTCTCTCTCTCTCTCTCTCTTGACTCGCACTTATACTGGTCGTCTATATGCACGCTCCCGTGCTAGCGTTTCGCTTCGAATCGATATTAAACAATTCCGTGGGACGATATATATATATATATATATGCAGGAGAGAGCGTAAAAAGCGCGCGAATAATGGAGGCGGGATATATTGAGAGGGCAACCAGAGAGAGAGAGAGGGAGGGGAAGAGAGCAGTGATAATTGATTATATTCGCGTATTGTTTCGGGATAACAATGGGGGAGCACCGACGCGCGAGCTTGAATGGACCACCGGCCGTGTTCCATCGGCAAAGGAGACAGAGGGAGAGTACGAGCGATGAGCACATAGATATAGATATACTTGTGAGTATTGTAGAGGGAGATTCGGTGCTTTTTATAGGGGTCCACTGAGGAATATTGTAAACGACTGTCAGCGAGGAGGACTGTGTGAAATCGAAACGGGCTGCGAGGGAATTCATAAATTTTAGAGGGGACAGGCGCAAGCTTTACAGGTCAAGGTTAGGAGAGAGAAAGAGAGAGAGAGAGAGAGGCTGAAGGACACAGGGAGTAAGAGAGATATTGCGATGAGAAAAAATAATGGCGTTATCTTATTTCGGGTGGGATGGAATTGCGTCCTCGCCAATTTGCACGCTGGAATTGCGATGGGAATCATCCTTAGGAGTCGTTATATTTACGCTTGGAACGATTAGAACGAAGGTGGAATAAAGAGATGGATAAAAATAAAATTTTTAATTTCGATGAAAATCTCATGGTTACAGTTGTACTGTTATTGTAAGTGTTATGATGGACTGATTTTAACGTTATTGAAATTTATACGTATTATATTTATTTGGCATTTACTAATTTAAACTCCGAAGATATGCTATTTTCTTTTCTTGTTTACATTATTAAAATTAAAATTTTTAAACTATCAATTATACATTCATACGACTGAATTTCAATAAACATTGTAATCATCAAATTTTATTGATGCTACGCTTGTAAAAGCAATTCCAGATCGTTTCGTTATCATGTGGATAAGTATCGTGCGCGCGGTTACACGTAGAGCTGCCACGTACTTCCGTGTTGTTGGTATCGCGAGTGCTCGAAGACCGAGAGAGTTGCGCAGAAACATCGATTTCCTGTTATACAGCGATTTTATCGGTCGCGGATTTATGTCCACCGAACGCTACATACATATATACATATAACTTTTGCGAATCGTAATTAACGACCGGAGATTCACGGACGACGGTCGTAATAAAGTGCGTGTGCGCCGAGCGACACGAATATAGTTTTATATATATATACTTGGTGGCGATATTAACGGAAAACATTTTGATTTCAATCGACCATCCTCACGCTCTTTTCGATGACTTAAAATTTTGCACTTTATCGCGCGGACAAAAAGAAGGTAGTTTCGATTTACTTCTTTCGATTTCCACTCCAATGCAGTGGTAAATTGTGGAGAAAGATCACCAATATCAATAGCTTATAGTGTGTTTTAGTGCAAATAAATAATAATTTAGAGAATAAACCTCGAGGTAACGATGAAATATTCCCTTAAAACGCCTTCAGAAATAAATTTGCATATTTTATTCGATAATATCTGGCGATAAATTATTTATAAATACATTGAATGTTTCGACTTCCATTCTTTGAAATCCTCTTTCAAGTAAAATATGGAAAAAATTATTAGAATTTTTTCTCAATTTCAAGGATCTAAATTATTTTACTAAATCTTCACAGAAAACTTTCTTTCTTTTATTATTCATTTGTATTTTAAATTCCTAATTTAGTTACAAACATACTTCTTTAAAACGAGATCTTGATATTCTTTATCTTTCCTTTTTCATAACACACGGAACAACATCCGTTAACAATTTTCTGATAATAATCCATTTCACTTCAATCTCCAAGAACAAAACACACCTTTTATACTCGTGCCTTTACTTCAAGCAGCCGCATATTTTTCTTTGAGAAATCAAAAATACAACAACATTCGCACTATAAGAACTTTAATTGAAAACTGTTTGAGATTAATCATCCTTCGAATGTTTCAAACGCTCTCGGTTCTCTCTCTCTCTTCCTCTCTACCTCGTCCGCCATCAGAGAGACAGACAAACAGACAGGCACGAAGCTCATCGGTGCCGCCAGCTTCCCTCTTCCCTTTCTATCTCACGAATGTAATCGAGAGCGGAATCAGGTCAATTCGATGCGATTTAATTTTCATCTCCTCCCCGCGCGCGTGCGTCCCCGAACGCCAAGACGCGACCTTATAATATATACGCGTGGATAAGCGTCCCGCAAGAGAGAGAGAGAGAGAGAGAGAGAGAGAAAAACGGCCGGATAGTTTTACGGCACGGAAAATATTAAGCAGCGCCAAAAGTCGACTTTTCGACGCATAAATATTCAGAGTCGCGTACCAAACTCACTCGCGTCCTCACCCCTACCCCTCCCTCCTCATCTCTCTAACTTTATCTTTGTGTGCGTTTACGTCGCAAGTTTGAGTAGGGATTCGCTGAGTTATGTAGGTGACTGCGCGTCTCTATATGAAAAGAGAATCTGTTTGGGATATACGGCATTTTCCGAGATTTACTCGCTATGAATAATCGCTGCAGGTCTTCGAGCTGGAACATGTAAATATTGTCACTGATTGTCAGATTAAGGAAGACTTAACTTGAACTGTATAGAATTTAAAGAATTGTACTTTTATAGGAATTGTATTTTGGCACTTTTATACGAGAATAGTTTTTGAAAAAATGAGAAAATTATTTGGCATGTTGCAGATGTGATACAGAAGTTTCTTATTTAATCTTCGAGAAGAGCATATTTCTTATTTCATACGTAATAGAGAGACAATCGATTTGCCTTGTCACTTTTAAAATAACACGAATAAGTTATCCATAATAAGAGAGCTTATATGATCCTCCATTAAGTATATTTCCCTTTATATTCTGTCAGCTTTAAATAAGAATATATCTACTTTAACTCTATCTCGATAAAACTATTAGTATTAGACTTTTTATGCTTTTTATTGCGATCGACGCTTTGTGGTATTATTCCTGATAAATTCTATTATGAATTTGAATAATCAAATGCGATATTCGATCTTTATAACAATCTGTTGTTAATAATAAAAAATTGAATGGAACATAAAACTTTAATATTCGAATGAAGTCTGGGTAATAGCCAAAGTATTGCTCTACACTAGATTAAAAAAGAATTTAGGTCATTTCGCATAAAATGATTTTAACCAGCCACCTCTACGAATACCACTGCCATTGGGGACAGTAAATTACCGATTCTCCGATTCTTTCTCTCCGCGGCGTTTCCTCGCAGCGAATCGTAAATTTCGCGCGAAAATTTAACGATTCCCGCATAATCCTCCTCTCATTCAGAGTCGTTTTATATAACCGTCGTCACGATCAACGCGAGCCATCGGTAAATAGAAGAATGGCGCCGGAAAATAGGTGAGGTTTTTATCGAAAAAATGATTACGCGGCAATCTATGGATGCATCGAATGAAAGATCTGATAATTCACGCGATTACTGAGAAACTCATGCGAGGATAGGTTTATTTCGCATAAAATGCCGGACGATTTGAAGCAATTGTTCCATTTTCTATTGTCCGCATACTAGTTTCCCAGCTATTCATATAAGTTATGAGTGAAATTGCTTCATTGGAATAATTATCACTAATACTCGTGAATTTTTTTTAATATGAGCCTAATTTTAATTTTAATTCACGTACTAAATAATCGATTAATCTAACTAATCGAGAAACGCTTTTCTACTAATAAAATCAATTCTATTATTATTATGATACAATGAGTGAAAGAATATTATATTAGATTTTCAATCATCCCAGATTACGCACCTGGAGAATTAATTGTTTTAGAGTAAAATAAACGGTATAATTAAGCTTCACAACTACTAAACGTAACATCGTAATAAATTGATGATTTAACAACATTATAATAAAATTTCTACCAGTATTGTTCACTTCCCGATAAACACTCAACTCAGTAATTCCGAAACATTACATGGAAATCCCTCAACCTCGCCATCGCTAATTCTCAGCTCACGAGAAATCCCCGTGCGTTACTCATCACGCCGATTAGCCCATCCAACAAACCCAACCTTCTCTCTCTCTCTCTCTCTCTCTCTCTCTCTCTCTCTCTCGCTTGCTCACACACGCACAATCACAACATACACACAGGATAGTGTGTGCAGCGCATGCGCGTGAAAAGTTCGAGGACAACACGGGCTACGAGCACCGGCTGTAGAAGCCGCAGCGCAACGCAGCGGGAAGCGAACCAGACTTTCCCATTTCCATTATCCGAGTTCGCCGTTATTGAAATCGTCTCCTTTCTCCCTCGTAAATACACGACTCGTTCGACGACGACTGCGATATTCTACTTCAGGCGTATATGTGTGTGTGATGTATATATATATAATATACACTCGCTCCTTATTGCCGATGCACGACTGTTTGCGCGCAAGCGCGAGGAGCGAAATTCGTCCGGACGACAGGCAAAACCAGCTTTCGCTTCGTATTACTTAGGGCACACAAGCGCTCATACGAGAATCACGGCTGGTGGTAATGGTGGTGGTGGTGAAGATTTGAAGTATTTTGCGAGAGTGCGATTGTTATGGTTTCTTTGGCTGGGAAATCGGCTTTGGTGCAGTGTCTGTTTTACCTCTCCGTTATCGATTTAGCGAAAGTTATAAGCGTAAACCTTTTAACGCAAGAAGTGTATTCAATTCGACTTGAAATAGAAATAAGCCTTTTGTGAATGAAGTTATTGCATACTTTTTTATGGATGTATATATAATAACGTTACTCTGTATGATATGCAATTGTAACATAATGTATACAGCATTTAGTTTTGCGAAGAAATTTTATTCCATATAGCAACTTTACCTTAAAATTTGTATGCGAAATGCGTGCAGCATCTGCGCAATCTTGTCACGCTGTTCTACATGCATGTTTCGGAAAAATATCGGACGTGGTTACAATTCCATACGATAATAATAAATATTGTGAAGCAATATCGCATCTCTAGTATTTGCAATATTAGTATGCAGCAGAGTCGCAAACAGTAAAACTTGCAAATACTTTCAATTTCAGGCTCGAATTTCATTCTTTACAAATCCAAGTATTATGAAATGTCAAAAAACTTTTTAAAAGAGTGTCAGAATAATTACAAATTATCTTTTATTATTTTAATGTAATTTTATTCTCAATTTCTGGTTCACCAAATGAATAGAAACGTAAACTGCACGAGTGTTTGCCAGCGAGTTGCTCGTAACTCACTGTTTGCTCAACTTTGATCGAGAGAACAAACTAAATGTGGAATGGAAATTAATATGCTTTTCATATTGTCATTACTTGATAGTAAACATAAAGGCAACAGGAAATTATTTGAAACTTCAAAATTAACGACAAAGAAGTAAATTATTTTCAAATTCCCCAACTTAAATATGTAGCTACTGTCTGACTAATCATTTCCTTATTCTACTGAAATAGTAAGAATGGATGTTATATATCTTAACTTACAATGACGCATATGTTAATAATAATTTTTAAAGATTGAGCTATACATTCTGAATAAAGTAATAAACGTCCTAAACTTCAAATTCAAAAAATGCTTTCGCTCTGAAATCATTTAATTTTTATCCCTTATTTGCATATAAACATCGCCATCCCATTCTCAGAGAATGCACAATATTAAAAGTCATCTTACTAACAATACCACAACAAAACAACTGTTGCTTCTACTTTTCATGTCTTCGTTACCCAAGCTATAAATAATCTTACAATGCAACTCATCTATTTTCGATTAACTTTCCCGCACTTAAAGTGCAAATGACCTGAAATACCAATAACGATTGTATAAGATTCAATCGGCGCAAATAACAGCTCGAAGCACTATAAAACCCAAATCGTCGGAGAATCTCTTCCTGAATTCTTCCTCTCGACATCCCTACCGTCTTTGCGTTCCAGCACGTACGTCTATCCACGAGAACATCGTCGAGGCAATCTCTAAAATGCAAGTGCGCTTGCGCGTACAGGTATAATATAAAGAAAACACAGCCGCGTAGCGGTAATCGAGAAATCGTAACGCGCACGCTGTGTGTATAAATATTTATGCGGTAGCGGCGAGACAAAAGTCCCCCCGCGGCGATACTTAATCCCTTGCGAGCGTAAATTATCCCTGGGATCTCTTATCGTCCTGGATTTTCGCTTTCTCGCGCGTACGAGGGGTGAGGGGATACTTTTCACCGTTACACCGTTTTTTACGTCATGCTGAGGCTCGCTTTTGAATTTCGAGAAGGGTACGAAGACGGGCGCTCACCCGTTTGGATTATATATGAGCTTTTGCGTTTGGCCGCGTTTCTTTCTGGTGGTGCCTCGTCCTTTTCTGCGGGTACAGTCGAGTATCAGATTTCCGTTGAGCTCCTGGTCTCACCCAGTAGAGGAAAGGAGAGAACACGAGCTGTGCACGCGGGGAACGGTAAAATAAATGATGCTGTGATAGGTTTTCAAATAAATCCTGAGGGTCGGTGGAAGGAGAGAGATGCTTGTTACGGAAGATTTTCAAGCTCGGAATACCAAGTAGTTTCTTTACGCGAGAAATTTATCGAGGAAATTTTCTTTTTTTTTTCCTCTAACATTAATGAAACTTTATTAATATTCGTGCATTTGTTAAGGCTTGAGTTGAGTAACGGTGGAATAGCAGAGTGACGATTTATTTATGCGGTGGTTGAGTAAAAATTAATAATGGTATATGTTATGAAGATAATTTAATTACATACTATTTCATTCTCCCTTTTGTATATCCGAAGCTAGGGAAAAACATTAATATACCATTTTACCTCGGCCTTTGTCATTTTACTTTTTCTCTTCAAGAATTTAATAAAATTATGCGCACATGGGGATCAAAGAGGATATGCTACGGTTATATTAAATCAAAGAAAATGAAAAGTAACTTAATAAAAAATGCGCTATACTTCAACTTCATGTAACTAACTGTGCTTATAAAGCTTCGGTATAATTCTATTTCCAGAAGAAACGGAAAAGTTTTCATTAGAACATCGATGAAAAATATAAGAGTTTTACGGAAATTCAAATCTTAGATAAACCCTTGTCGTTTCGTACAACTTTGAAAAAAAATCATTTTGTTATTAACAATGTAACTTTTCTTCTTTCATTATAAGTTAAGTTCCTTTAAGACCTTTTTAAAATAATAAGTCACAGAACCACGGTTCTTTACTTTTCTTTCTATTTTCTACTTTGTGTAAGAAAAAAAAAACAAAGAATACTTTTCTCGACATCTATTTTCATATTTCCAAGGTGTCGTTGTATACTACAGCTTTTTCCATTCAGATGACATCACGTCTCGTCTGACATCCTCCCTACCTTCGTAGTTTCAACTTTTCAGAAATTCAGAAAGCGGCGCAACACGCTGAGCTCGTGTTAGTTTGCGTGCAGACCGACTTCACTTCAGGGGGTAGCTCGATGGATCAAAGGACAGGGAGAAAGACTGAGAGAACGCGAGAGAGCGAGAAGATGAGACGAAGTTTTTGGAGAAAAGTGGAAGATGGAAGCGACTCTCGGGGACGAGAAAACCAAATGTGCTTCGTATTCATGAGGGTTTTTTAAAGGGGAACGGATTTTAAGAATATTATACCACCAAGAGAACTTTATCGTATAAATTAGTATAATAACTGTGTATATTCTAAATATTAACGGAAATTATGACGGCCGCGCTCGGTTTTAAATTTCTTTTTATCTAGGAACGTGATTTCCGGTCTCGAAATTAAATTTCATTCAAAACCAGACTACTAGAGTTATAATAAGAGGAGAAAAATAGTAAATAAGGAATAAAATCATCTAAAATTTTAAAATGTAAAAGTATCAAGAACACAATTTTTTTTATGTATTTTTCTTGTTACAACGAAATATTGCTTTTCCATGTTTTTCTTTCTACGCGAAATAAAAATATACAGATCAAACAGATTAAGCTATAAAAAAAAGTAGAAAAACAGTAAAATTCATAGTAATATTTGTTCTTTCGCAACAATAAAAGAAAATTGAAAAGTTAAAAAATGTAATATACAATCTTATTGTTATAATGTATAATCAAATTGATCTAAGCCCACATAATTTTATTCATATACAAATGTTTCAAGACTTTGATAAACCATGCATGAACATTATTTTTCATAATAAAAAGTCCCGATTGTTAAAACATTTCTCATCTTTTTCACGCGAAGAAAAAACATTCAAACACGAACGTATATAACATTTGCATTTGTTTTGCAAACTATACAAAAGCAGTCGCGCTCTCTTCTCTTCGACGTGAAATCCGAACCTATTACCTCTTTTCTCTTTTCATGCTTAAACTCTCGTTCAACTTCCCCCTTACCATAAGTCCAAAGTCCAACAAGTCTTTGCAAGCAGATTGAGGCCGCGCGAAGCCCGCCGAAAAATGATGGAGCCAAATCGAAGCGTGTATATGTGTGTGTAAATAATAAAGAACACACAGTAAAACTCGCACATCGCGTCGAGCTGTTGCACGCGGCTGATTTCTTTTCGATGAATATTTGGCCTATTACCCCGAGGCTCTGTTTCACGTGCGGTAATACGGGTATAAGCGGCTTTTAAAACCGATACAAGCGCGCACAGAAATCTGGTTCCATGTGTACAAGCGGCGCGAGTTTGCGTTGGGGGATACAGATGTCTGAAAGTAACGAGAAAACGTGGAAACAAATCCAGGCAAGGATTACGGATTTTTTTTTCTTCTTCTTTGCTTTTAAGTAAACCGTTTTCTCAGTGCAGAAATCGAATTATACTTGAAAATCAATGATATATAATTATTCGTTGTTTTAAAATAGCTGATTCTGTGCAGCGTAATCTGATATTAAATTCAGTAAATTCAAAAACTCGATTCAGGCAATCTGATAATTGAATTTCTAATGTGGAATATAATTGGGAACAGTAACGATTTTATTCAATTATATATCTTCTTCTAATGATGAAAATAAATGTACTGGAAGAATTGATTGTGCAGCTTTCTTTGTGGTAATAATATAATATAATATAATTTAATGAAAACTACAAAATTAAATATGATATACCAATGGTTAGAAAAATATTCTTTGCAATTCAGTTAGCTTTTTCCAAAATACTCAACGAAATTTAATAATGAAATGATATCAAATATTGAAAATATAAACTTCGAAACATTCATGTAAAATAATTTGTTTAAAAAGAAAAGTCAATAAATAAAAAAAATGTTAACTGTTTACGTTTAACGAAGCATTATCTAACATCAAAACTTGACGTCGAGTTAATTCAATTCATTATTCGCAAGGACGCTCGCATTCAAATAAATCTCGGTCAAAACGATATAATCAAATTCATCGTCTCCATTATGATAACTCGCGCAAAAAATTAGCACTCCGGTAAGAGCTGGCAAATAAAATAACCGATAACATCATCGAGCACTACGGGCACATCCCAAAATAATTCACGATCGGATAATTCATCGGCAAACTTCACGAAATGAACCCATCAATACTGATTTTATTCGATGCCATCGTTCCCCTCTTATCTCTCTCGCAAAAACTCGTGTGATAATAAAACCCCCTCACACAGTATTACGACGATGGCCAGCAAAAGTAGCGCATGCGACGTCCTGGCGAATATGAACCTCGAACCGCACGTCGCTTAGCGATTGATCCCACCAGTATATATAGAATGCACATTGCTGAGGGGTCGCAGAAAAACCTCGCTCATTCGCGTGGCAGCAGCAGCAGCAGTAGCAGTAACAGCTCTACACGAGAAAACGAGGTTAATCGCGTCGTGTCGTTCCACGCGCGCGTAGCTTCGTTCTCCCTGGTGACCGTTTATCCCCCTGTCCGTCAACCCGAAATCGCTGGTGTGTGTAACAAAAACGCGTCGCGTCATGCGGTCTCCATATACCTATACATATATGCGCGACAGAGTACAATGAGCATGTCTCTGTGTATAGAGGAGGAGATTCGAAATGAAAATATAGGTATTGGAAAATCAGCTGCTGTATGTGGCTTGTTATTTTCGTCGCGATTGCAATATTTCGAGCAACTGGCTCGAATTAAGTGCGCGTGATTGGAAAATGTACATATAAGCGAAAATATATATGTATGTATATAGGATTGTGCCGTAATTCGCGCCAGTCGGTGTTTTAATATCAAATATTGGCTTTGGCGTGAGAAGTTTCTGATGTGTGGTTTTGGCGTAAAAAAAGTGAATGGAGCTCTTTGTCATCCACTGTTTAAAAAAACGAGGCATACGCGATTCTCGGATTTTCGTGTAACTTCAAGGGTTTTTTTTTTATACAATGAAAATAATGAAAGAGGGAACGCGTAGTTTTTTGTTGTGCGAAAGACCTACTTTTCAAAGTAATAGCTACTTTCGTAAAGCTATGGAATTTGAAAAAGAGGAATGAGTGAAAATTAAAAAAAAACGACAATGGAGCGTTTGTGAAATAGGTGATGAAAAAGTGTGAGAGTAACGATTTCTACGAGTAATTCGTATATGTACAGTTTTTAGTTCTATTTTATAACATGTATTTTTTTTAAAGTTTTCATGTTTCTTCGTTATTGCTCTTTTATAGTATTGTTGTACTACTGTCCTCGGCTATAACTGAAAATCTCCGTCCTGACAGTTTTCTACATGCTAGACGAGCATAAAAACTATAAGCAATATTGTTACTTCCGCTATACTACATAGTGGGCAGTATAGCGATCGGTTTCACATCCCCTCCTGTTTCTGCCATGAAAATAACTATAACTTGTATAGCTCCATTTTGCAGTGCAATGTAACACGGTTTTATCCAGTATATACGTTCAGTAAAATTCCAAGTCACGCTTGTGTGTTTGGACACACACACACACACACACGATCCGTACCATAAAAAAACATTTAATATTCATATAACCGTACGTCTACCACCACATAAACAAACCGTGACACATTTAAAATAACCTATTTTATGTAGCTAAGCTGAAATCCTTTATATCCGGACTAAATATTTAAACCAATAACAGATCCAATACCGGATTTCGCGCATGAACCAATCGTTTTATCAACTTTCCATACGTATACATATGAGCAAAAACGAGCGCGCGTCACGTATGTGTGTGTGAATTTATGACATGGTATTGCGAAAAGAAAAACAGAGTAAGAAAAAAAAAGAAAGAAGAAAAATACCGGTATTTTTTTGTTAGTACATCGATTGACCATGTAACGACTTCGCGTCAAAAACATGGAATTATCTGAGGGGAAAAGGAGTCATTAAACGCCTGCCTGCGTTCGATCTATTCAAGTGTGCGTACAATAGGCGGTATACGAAATTGTCAGTTTTTACGTAATCATACAAAAGTATGCTGTATTACGTGGCATGGAAACAGGGTGCGGTTGATGAGCACGTGCCCTTGACAGCGAGCTGAATAATCTGGTTTTATGCTTGGATATATTTTGAGCCATTTCCAGGAATAAAATTAATTATTGTATATTACAGGGGGAGCAATTTCCGAAATAAATAGAGCATGGATAACGTTAAATCAATTTTTCCGAATAATTGTTTTCGTAAATAAACGTTTACGATGAAATTCAATCGAATTGACATTCGTTTATTAGTCGTATTTTTCATAAATAACGTAGAACGTAAACAATAGTAGAATTATGAGAAACATTTTATTCTTTAATATGCAAAAGAAAAGCAAGCTTGCAATATTGAAGATGACGTATAGCGAATACATCTTTTAGATTTATAAAAGATGGTTAGACGTATCGGTTTCGCAATACTGACGTCTACCTTGATAAGAAACTATCCTGCTTGCATGTATTTTGATGCATTGCCCATGCTATCTAACCAACTTTTGGCCGTATTTTGCCTTCAATGTCCCGAATACATATTTTTTTATGATCCTTTTAATAGTATTATAAAAAAAAGGAATTGCGGGCGATTTTGAAAAGTTTTTAGTGACCATAAAAACTTTCAAGACAGAACCATAATTTTATTTCCCAAATAATTTTTAAGCGCTAAAATTCAGCGTACTTTGTTCCCATACAAAAGCACGAATACGCAGAGCGATGTATATATATACTATAACAAAACAATGAGAAATATCGTCTCATTTTTTCTTATAAGAAATAACGACATATAAAACAAAGCTTATAAAAATAAAAACAAGTAACTATCTCAACGCACAACTTATCTTCGCATAAAGTACGAAAACTCTCAATTTACGCTGAAGTCCAGGCACTTGCGAAAAAGCCTTCCTCGCTAGCCCGGAAGCACGCAATTGCCAGCCACTCCTCGTGAGCTTGCGCGAGGGCAACATATCAATTTGCGCCTACAAGCAGGAGATGAAGGAGCGCCGATAAAGAGTGCGCCACTGTATATACTTGATGTGTGTGTGTGTGTGTATGTGTGGATATGTGTATGTGTATGGATGTAGAAGAGAGTATACGACGAGATTCCTGATTGCCCGCCTGATTTATTGCAGACACGTTCGCTAGCAAGGTGGCCGCCTGCCAGGACAAGTACGCGGACGCGAGCGTCGGCAACGTGACCGGAAGCAACGCGGTAAATGTCTTCCTGGGGATCGGCATCGCGTGGAGCATCGCCGCCATCTACCACGCCTTTCACGGCAGACCCTTCCAAGTCTCGCCTGGCAGGTGAGTGTGCACACTTCATTTATATTATACATATTATCTTATATACCACAAGCTTTATTCTTCCCTTTGAAGAGGTAAATTTTGTTGAACGAAAATTATTGGTTTGGTAAATATTTGTAACGAGTCGTAAAATCACATATAATGAATGTTTAGGTGAAAGATAAAACAATGGTATTTTTGCTGGGTATAAAGTAGTCTATATTTATTCAGTGGAAATAGCAAAGTATTGTTGGACAGTTATACGATGATGCATAAAACAAATATTCAGAGAAATAAAATTTTAACAACGCCATGGGATTCATAACTTTTTTACAGCTCCATTAAATTCGGTAACTTTTACATTTGACTTACTTTGAGAAAATCGTTTTAATGTCCGCATTAAGATCTGCTAATTTTCTTAATGAAGAGTAAAAATTTCAATTTGAGAGAAGCAAACACGAATGAAAAGAGTTAAATCGTTATTTCAAAGGCAAACTTTTAATCTGAAAGAAAACCTGCAGTTTTCAATTTAATTATAGTCTGTGTTTGCTCAACGATGTGATTTGCCCAACATTAAACAGATTTTATCATAATTTCTTTTGAAAAGATAATAAGTTTTTAATTCCGTGTTCTATTAAATTAAAACGTTAGGCATCGTAGCATTAAATATTACAAGTTTCTGGATCAACACAATTTCTGAATAAAAAATACCGACAACTATATATAAATGCACTTGATTGTGGTTACTCAATCAAGTCTATTTACTTCACGTATAAGAACTGCATGTACAAACAAAATTTTTGTTCTTCTAAAAAGAAATAAATATACCCGCGAGTTTAGAAATCAATCTTTGACTAGCAACTACTGAAATCGTCAAACCAAAGATCATCGACAAAACATCACCTCACCGCTGAACTCTAACCTACACGGCGCGTCGAATTGTTCACTCCAGTAACGAGACCTATCTCTCATCGTATTTGTATACAAACCCTAGCAAACTTATACGCCTCGAGCAGGCATATATATATATACACACACACACACACACACAAATTCGCGTTTAAAGTCTGGCAACGAAGCGGCGCGACCAATAAACTGGATGCGCGACGTGAATCGAAAGCGAACACACGCGCGCACTGAAGCCATCGTCGACCCCAATATCCAATCTTGTTTACGGGGAAAAGTGCGCGCGAGTGAGAGGCGACGATTCCGCGTTCTTCTCTTCTCGCTGTGCGAAAAACTATGCACGAGACTATATATAGCTATGTGTCGTATTTCAGTGCTATTTTTCGCAAAGTTTCTCCGTGGTTTTACCAGTTTTAGGAGCAAATACTTTGGTGAGCTTTTTTGTTGCACTTTTGCAAAATAACTCGTGAATGTTTTTTTTTTTTTTTAACGTGGAGGGTGAATATAAAAGTGAAGTGAAAAGAATGATATTTGTTGATTTCTTTAAAGCCTTTCTGGTAGATTGGAATCTAGCGTGCGAATCATTGTCTGTGAGATATTTAGTAGGATGATCGGAGAAATATACTCAAAGAGAATTCAAGTTTTATATGATAAAGTATTGAGAAACAAGTGGCTTTCGCAAGTGAGAAACGAAAAAGATCGAGTTTATATTCTATCTTTTAATAACTAATAACAGAGTAGCTTTGAAATTAAATTATTTTGCTACACCTGAACTGTGTTATACTTTACTCATCATAATATGAGTGATTTAATGAAAACATCTTTTGCAATCATATAAAATAATTATTAATATACATTTAATCTCGACTTTTAACGAAACATAGTTATAAAAGGATGGATGACGCTTCATATACACGAATACCTATATACATAAAAGCCTTACATTATAGAAATTGCTATGTGGTAATCGACCTTGATCAAGTAAACAAAGCGTCCCTCACGGTCATTTGTCGCATAACTCTCCTTCCTAATTCACCGGTGGAATTGTCCCTGAAACATGCATCAACCCGCTACGACTACACTCATATTCTCTACTGCCATCCTCTCTTACGACAAAGTAACCCACCTGAGAGCAGCAGCTCGCACCCACGACTACCGCTATTTTCCACGTCCGCTAGAGAATCTATCAACATTGCCACAGACGCGCGGACGCGTAATTATTGAACACTTAGGAGCGCAAGGGAAAACAGACGACGCGTGCGCGCGCATCTCTCCGTTTTGCTTTTATGGAAACCCCAATGACGCGGAAGGCCGAGGGGAAAGAGAGAGAATGCTTTTAGTCAGCAGCAGCTTCGCGATACTATCTCGCACGCCGTGGTGTAAGTAGTATAAGGAAGGAAAGAACGGGCGCGCGCTGGCGGAAAAGCGGAGCATCGATCGGTGGAAATTGTATTAGCCGCTACGCGAATGAATTGTTGCTGGCGCATGAACTGACGCTAATTGCACGATGAAGCAATCGACGTAAGTTATTTAACGGATGCCGGTATGCTGCGGCGAGAATCGTAATATCTTGGAAAGCTTAATTTCGACATTTGTCTTGAAGGTGGAAGAGGTAAATGCTCGAACTAATTTATTTAATTTTTCTTGTATCCTGTTGATTTTATCTTATTATAGCATTTTAAAATAGAGAACGCTTGAAATTTAATTACTTTTAAGCTAAATAGAAACTGTTCACAAATAAAATACGATAATTTTTTTAATGCTTACTGTTCATTTAATTGCTTTGCTCTTTGCACTTGTTACTTTCTGGTAAAATTAGATTAAATTTTGTTTTTAATTATATATTATATCATTTCTAATGAATTATTTTTTTTGATACTCCAGCAAATATAATTGATCGACATAAAAGTGTTTTCATTAAAGGGATGTACGAAAATTAGTCATTATTTGGGACTGTTGTCAGCCTGATTAAAAGCGAAATTCACAACGAGAGTGTGACGCGGCTCGTCGCATTGGAACGCGTGAAATAACTCCGGTGAATTCAATGTAATGCGTTTGATGTTGCATGTAGAGAGCTTTGAGGCTCGCGTGATAGTCAAAAAGCTCGCGAGCTCGCGTACACTAGCTCACGTGTCCAAACAACCTGAATAAGCGCCAGTTTTTCAAACTCCCGCTGTTGGCACGTGAATTCTTGTAGATTTTTCGACGCGCACATTTGGAATGTTTTATGAAATCTTCAAATATTCGGGAATATTTAGTGAAATGTATAAAATGTTGAGTTATAAAATTCGGAATCATTTTTGATACCATAAATCAAACTTAATCATTGCTTAATACAACCTCTCATACTTTTTTTTTATAAAAGCTTCTTGATAATTTATACATATTATTCGAATTTTTAAGAGAAAAAATACATTTCTTAGTGTCACGAGTGGATAAAAAAACTTGTTTTTTTATTCTTTTGAGATACTTATTTCTTCAACTAGTTTTTTTTATTTATTAAAATAATTTACGTTCCAATATAATCTGTTGAGCTATACATAACTCATAAATGAAAATATCATTGAAGTATATAATTCTAAAATTTTGTTGTGTTTTATTGAATCACTCGAATTTTATTGAGTAATATAAATATTTTTTCCATTAATGTTCCCATCAAAGTACATGAATATTTACAAATTAATATCACAAAAACACAAGCGAATAAAAATTACATGAAATATTAAACGTAAAATCAATCAAAATTAATTAAGGGGTAACACCACTCTAGGATTTAAAAAAAATCGATTTTTTTTTGTTTTGCTTAAAGTGTACTTAAGGGTCTTAAAAATCATTTAAAATTGATCCCGTAGCAAAAAAAAATTTTTGAACAGTTAAATTTTTTATTTTACCAAGTGACCTCAGAGCGCACGCTGAGTGCCAAATACTACCTGTGCGGCGCGCTAAGGGTTATCGCTTCTTCTCTGCTTTTACCTGCGTAGGTATTAAGTTGATCTATTACCTACAGAGCAAAGCGATTAAAGAGCCTTTTGAGTTTCTTATAAGTCAAAAACGAATGGGTACCCGCCTCCGCAATTTGAAAAAACAAACGAAGGGCCTCGGAGGAAAAGGCAAACTAACAGGAAAATTGATTGA
>JAYJLV010000046.1:8672946-8683800 GCA_036873485.1 Torymus texanus
GTGTGTGTGTGGGTGTGTGTGTGTGTGTGTGTGTGTGTGTGTGTGTGTGTGTGTGTGTGTGTGTATATATATATATACATAGTCTCGTTGGGAGCTTCGACGACGAATTCATTTCGTGTTTACCTTTCGCGAAAATCGCCGTATAACGATTTTTCTATGTACCGAGGCTCACCAACCCTCCTACTCTTTTATAAGCTGCGCTTCATGAAACATTTTTGCTGCCGCGACGCCGTCGACCGGAGAGTAGGTAGGTATAGACTTTGGACTGCGCGGAAACTCGGTCGCACCGCCAAGTGCAAACAATCATTTTCTCCCTCTGTGCCCTCGAAAAATGCGGAGAGCTAGTAGTAGAAGAGAGCGCGCGCGCAGTTTGCTTTTTCAAGGCGCGTGCGTACGCCCCGCGGAACGTTTGAATAAACATGGAACGAAGGAGAGGGAACGTCGACGCGCGCAATTTAAAAGTTAATTATTTGCACAAGGCTTTTCCGTATGATGTTTGAACGGGATCGAGGAGATCGGTATAAATAAGCGTCGATCGCCTCTGAAATTAACCTTTTTCACTTTTAATTAGACGAGCGAAGAATTTTTTTTTCTCCTTGCGGTGGAGAAAAACAAGGGGTAATTTATGTGAAAAGAATTAAAAGCTTATTTTCACCATAATTTGGATAAAACCAAACTCCAACGTAGGGAATTTAATGAAAAATTAAAAAAATTGTCATTTGAGAAAAATTTCAAAAGTTTTACATAATCAATTATTAGTACAAGCTCATGGAATTTTTTAATCTCTTCAGATGTGATTACTATAAATTTAACACGGCATCGTCGCGAAACAGCAAGTCTTGACGAGTTTCGGATACTTTTGATAAGCGAGAAAAAAATTAATCTGCATAAAAGATTAATATTAAATAGGAAAACAAGTTGAAAAAAAAATAGAAGCGAAAAGCACTCGATAGCAAAGCGTTAAAGTGATAATCCGTAACAAACAATCGCGCCTTCCTCCTGGGATTTTCGTTGTTGGTCGATGCGCCTTGTCGAAATTAACGTGCAAACTGACAAATCCTATACTTAAATGTGTACCTACATCAGTGATATATTAACGAAAGAAAAAAAAACAATAAGGTGTACTCGAGTAGAACGAGTATCATCTAATAAACATACGGAAAATTATGTTCTTGAGAAAGCAAGCAAATATGAAAGTATCTGATAAAAGAGGACATCGAACCTTTCTTTTTTCAGTTGATTTTCATCCTGTTGACAATTGAAATTATTTGTCCGGATAACAAAGTACCAAAATATCACCAGTTGAGTAACATTATTTTCCGTAGAGTACCAAACACGCAGCCCATCGATAATCAAAAGCGCTACCTCAAATCGAACGGCGAGACGTTGGCGTCGTCGACGAAAATGCCCCCCCGGAAACGCGCGATTTCCATAATCGTGCATCCTCTTCATTTGAAACGACGCGAGAGAAGAAAAAGAATAGTAACGAGTAATGTCAAAGAAGCAGATTTTGAGACGTACCAGAGGAGATGTAAACTCATTCAAATCATAGATCATTCTGGCGATCTATTAAGCTATTTCGTATGACATAGTAACATATACATTATAATATAATATTATATTATGTACATATTTATATATACATATACGTATAAGTACACACGACCCAGGCCTGAACGTACGATGGGGGAAAAAAATAAGTAAATACATAAATAAACCTTAATATGCTAAAAAAAATTAAATGGATAACAAATATGTTATTAAAATGAAACTTCACTGTCGAAAGTGTGATATAGTAAGTGAAAATGAGAGCCGACTTATCGCGCGCGTATTTCCCACGATATACGCAGAAAGTACGCAGCTACGATATATTACGCGGCGAGTTCGCTCGCTGTGGGAAGACGTGCCGTAAAGTTGAACCAGGCTCTCTTTGATTAATGTTATCATATGTAGATACGATTGGACGTGGAAAAGGCGAAGTGTGCACATAAGTCTTCGGTGAAAGAAAGAGGGGCTAAATGCAAACCCGATAATGCACGCGAGCAAACGAGATGTAAAGTTTAATTACGATAGAAAAAAAGTGTTCTTTATTCAATGTTCACACACATACACACCGATCGATTATGACGATATATTTTTAGCAGGACAAATGTTTTCACTACATATATTATATACATATAAACGAGCAGTCGAGCGTCGCGCATCACGCGACTTCCGTATTTATTATATATATACGTGAGCAAGAAAATAAAAAACAATATAATATACGATGTCGTAGATATATCGGTGTAAAACTGTGTAAACGATTATTGTTTCGCGGAGCCGCGTCGTCGCGTTCCGCTATATAAACGATCGACCGTTTAAAATAACGGGAGGATAAAAAGAGAAAACCATTGGAGACGAGTGTATTAATGAGATTAAATGTACTGGCAAAAGTGAAACATAAAAAAAAGAAGCATTAGCGTATACCGATTTCTACTGTGTAGTTTAAAACCGTAATTAACAAAATAAAAAATAAACCAAGAGAATGTCGATCTAGTTAATGTGATGTTAATAATATCTAGTTGAAAGTGAAAATTCTAAATTTTCCATAAACCATAGATTTTTAGCCAGACCTTTTCGTTAACTTTTATATGGTGACTTTTGATATTGAGGATACGCGAAGGCACGAACTCACGTTGCGACTACTTGCAGCGCAGAATCGGTGTTTTTGTTTTGCAGCTCTGCAAAATAAATGCATTCAAATGATAATGAGAGAAAGGTAGGTTGCGTTGAAAAAAGGGGATTCTTTTATTTATCGTAATTTAATTGGGCATCGACTGTAATGTTCCGATATACATATATACAATCGCCTATAATCTATTAGAGTATAAAAATGATCGATGTTGAGATAGAAGGAAAAAGAGAGATAACGAGCGATGTAGATAATGCGAATATCTCGGCGAACAATGTACACATATTGATCCTTGCCAATCTTCCTTATGAATCGACACAATAATGATCTCAGGCCTCGTCGGTGTATCTCGCGCGAGTGCCAAAAAAAGACAAAAATACTATTGAACGTTTGACAAAACTGCAACAACGCGGTGTAAAACTTTTAAACGCCACGATATTGACTATTGTACTCCTTCTTTTTCGACTCTACGTTTTTCCCTTTGACCTTTACAACGTTTTCGAGAATTCCACGAGAGTTCGTCTATTTTCTCCTATACCTTCGTTCGGCGTTAGAGCTAGAAACCTATACATATATATATATATATATAAAACGTTAGAGCGACACGAGAGACACGCGAATGCCCGACTCTTTCAACTGTGTGGCCGGCCCCGAGCTTTATTCTTCTCCTTCCTTTCGAGACAGAACGATAAGGAGAGACAGAAGAGTGAGCATAAACGAAAACCAATTAAAACATAAGCTAAGCTAAAATAATCTTTAATAATCTTTCGGAACACGGCACAATCGAGCAGAATCTAACGAAAAAAAAAAACACAAAACGGACCAAGGACGTGCGGGACACGTTTAAGTAGCGAACAAAACGAAACACATTACTTTACACCGACGCGAAAACGTATAATAGGGACACGTTTAGGTTGACGAGGAACACTAATGAGTAAAAATAAAAAAAATTCTTTAGAGATATTAAAGAGTTAAAGATTACGAGCTTCTGTTGTGCAACGAAAGCGCTTTTTAGCGCGACGAGCGAAAGGGATTGACATAACGTATTACGATATGAGAGACGCAGCGTTTAGATGAAAAAAAAAACATAATATCATTCGACTGATTCGTAGTTGATGAGATTAAACAATAAGATCTATACAAAGACGATTTTTTTGCGTGTCCAGCTCGTGCGGAGAAAAACGAACGCGCTCGGTTGAGATTATTTCTCGAGAATGGGGCGAGTGTCTTTTCTATGAAAGTACGATGTCTCGCCAAATTACGTGCGAATCGATTGATTGATCAGTATTTAATAAAAAATACGACTGCTGTACAGGCAGAAATAAATAATATTTCATTAAATTTAATGATTCTAAAATACGAAGCATGATAAAAAAAGTCGTTGTTATGCAACGGTATCTATATGCAAAAAAAATAACATTCAGTGAGAAAAAAAAAACTAAAAAAATATACAAAAGGAAAAACGAAAAATATCAATTGGTCGAGTAAGTGTCCAAGATCACGACAAAGCAATAATAACGAGTCATAAAGAATTTGCTGAAACGCGCGTAGCAAAAAAATCATTACAGATGGCCGATTCTACTTTCTCATTTCATCCCGACGACTGTATTAATCTGTTCTTGATTCTACTTCAAATTGCATTTAGCATGACGCACGTGTTTGGATGAAATGAGAAAAATGCAAATTTACCGTCTGCAACTATATGTAGTACGTAACGTTGACATTTTTTACCGTGTAGACAAGAGATTTATTAACGAGAATTAAACGTAGAGACTTAAACTATTAGAATTTTTCATGAAATGACTGAAACTAAATTATACGTTTACTATACTTTCTTTTCGGGATATTCTTCGATACTCCAATTTTTCCATTATCCAGAATTCGATTTAACTTATATACGTATTTAACGACCAATCGTAGTTGAAAAAAGTCGCGATTTGGACCAAATTACATTTTTCTTATGACAAGTAAGAAGTGTATTTAAAAATAAAAACGAGTTGTTCTCGTGCGCGTGTCTCGTTCAAAAAAAAAAATTGTTCACAAGTTCGTATCGTAGTACGCGTTCAAATAACCAAGTTTCAAGCTGAAAGCCATATTCGCGCTAAAAAATATCAATTACCAAAAAATATCAAAAACTGTATTAATGAATTATAAAACAATATATCAATGTTGAAAGATAAAATTATCAAAAATCATAAAAAAATCAAGTTTAAACAATTCAAGTGCTTAAAGGTTTTTCTTAAAAATATAAGAATCATATATTAAAGAAAATTTTTGTAAATTACGTACAATTTATCGTTAAGTAGTCATCTTGAATCGGTATTATATAGATTTGCATAAATTATCGATATATTCGTTGGAAACAAAAAAAAAACTTGAACAATTTAACTATGAATCATAAATAAACGAGAAAACGAAAAAAATGCATTTTAAGCATGTGTAAACGCTTGTTTCGAAACAACGGTATTTTGATCTTCACTTACGTATAGTATTAACGTCCGGGGCTGGCCACCCTTTTTTTTTGTTTTTTCTTTGTACATACTTGTCACTTCTAATGATAATCGATTGAACAAAACCTATATATCTGCGAATATACATATACTTGTCGTACTCACTATACTTCTATATCAATTTTACCCAAACGCTCTATCTACGCGCTCTATATACTGAAAAAAAACTTTATTATACAATGATTGATAACTATAAAAAAAAAAATTAATCAAAATTTATTCCTTACTATCGTCTTTGCGATTCTATACAACTTTAGACCAAAGTTCTTTTAGAAAGAACTTCTCTATACCTATTCTTTGCGTCGCAGGTCGAGCACGAGAAAAAAATGGTGCATTATTATTGGAAACTATTATCTATGCATAATAATTATCGAGTGAATACGAAATTTCTGTATTAAACTGATGGATAAAAATAATAATCGATGTGATCGATGCGTTGATTCGAGACGAAAAATCAATGAATTTAATGGTATGTCAATGCAGAACGCACGCATTGACGAGGTCCTTATACGTTGTACGTTGATACTACGCGATATACACGTGAATTAACCCATAGACCTGTGTTCCTTAGGTGCGTTTCCTGAATCTTTATCCTAAACAAAAAAAAATACAAAAACATACCTTAGGTATACATATGTGCATAATAAGGGAGGGATAAAAACGGATGGAAACTTTATTATATACTATAAATATTATATAATTACATAAAACAAGTGGACTTAGACAGTTCCGTAGAATAAAAGTATGAAATGTTTCGTCATAAAAAAAAAAAGATTTATATACTACAAAATTATAAAGTGAAAAAAATAAGTAGAACGTGTACCTTTAATGGAACATCCAAATGGTGGCAAAATAATAAATAAATAATAAATAGCTCTCTCGCGATCGCGGAAAAATATATAGAAATCAACGTTACACACATAGCGAACTTACCATACTTGTATATAGAAGAAACTGTTGTGTTTATCATCGCATAGGTGCGTAATAAGAGTATGCCATAAACTTTCCTCGATTAAAAATTATATTATATATTTATTCCTCGTTAAGCGTATGAAAAAAAATAATGAATTCTGTCCAAAAATGATGAGATGCTGTTGCAACGTAATGATAAAAGATGAGCGGTATTATATACATACGTGTTTAATGATTACTGCGTTTCACTTTTCTGTAAATAATAATCGTATTCTATTGACTTGTTACATTGTATTACGCCTGTATAAATGATTGCAAATCAGTGGACGCGCTTTTCGTCGTCATTGAGATTAAAGTGCATGCATATGCAACGACAGCAATAAATTTTAATTCAATGATTGATTATTGTTTACTTTTTGTATATTTAAATCGTCGAATCTTGCGTATATGATTTTCGAGAATGACGAGTATTGTAATCATCAGTAATGCCCAATCGTACGTAAATGCATACATTCACTATTTATGTAACTGATGTATTATTGTTGAAATTGCATGTAAAACGAAAACGTACGATGAAATGTTATAAAATTGTTTGTATGATAATTAGAAAATTATGCTGTGTTTCTTCGCAGTGCTCATATGTATAACAACTGTAGAAATGTTAATGAAAAAAAAACAAGAAAAACACAAAGAGCTAAAGTATTTCTTAACAATAAAAATGTACAAGATGATGTATATTTTTCTCCTTCGTGTATTGAATACTTGTGTCTACAGCTACTTTCCCTTTTACAAAAACAAAAAAATAAAACATAAAAACGGGCTAAATAAAACTTTGAAAATAGGAAAACGTCATTTCGAAGGTTGTAAATGAAACAGGCTTATATACACGATTTCGTTATAAATACAAACTGTTGTATTTCCCGTATCGTCGGCGCTTCGAATGAAAAAGAAAAAACTAAAATAAAACGTAACGAAAGAGAGCCACGCTGCTGAATAAATTATTTTCTTATAGGATTTCCTTAACATTAGTAATATTAACAACAACGGCAACAATGTGACGCTTATAAAACGATATTATAATAGGATAAGTGACGTGATGTGTTTCGCGTATACCGAAACTGCTTGGATAATCGACATTTTTCTCGAAGCACCGAGGGTTACGAGCGCCGCTTGCGTAAATTGCGTGTTTACTATACGTGTATACAGACGATCGTTGCTTCGTTACACACATACATACTCACACACACACACACACACAAAGTCCTGCGTATATGCATACCCCGCATAGGAAACTCGAAAATTACAAAAAGAGAGAGAGAGAAGAAAAAAAAACCGCGGAGTATATAGTGACACGACACGAAACAATAAACTAACATGAGATTAAAAGTAAACGGGATTTCGATAAAGATTATATAATACCTACAATAAATAAAGCGCGTCATTGGGACCGCGTTAGCACGAGAGTATGCGAACGCGAGGAGGACGAGGTTTAACATGAATATAGTAATAACTAAAAATGTGGAAAAATAATAATTACTATATAATAAAAATAAAAAAAGGATAACTAAAGCGGTGTTAACACTATAAATCTCATACGAACCTAGGGATCTATCTTCGGGCGCTAACGACGTGTATAAATTTTCTCTCCTTTTTCCTCCTCTGTACCTTTACATATATATACATACATATATATACCCACCTTCTATCTCACTTTCTCGGAGTTTCCATTATTTTCGTCGCGCTCCTCCCCTTTCCTGCCGCTCCGTCCTTCAGAATTTCGCGTAAAGTAGTCTTGCGTCGGCAGTTGCCTCGGTTCTCCATCCAACGACCCTCACTCTCTCTCTCTATCTCTCTATACCTTCTCCATCCTCCTCCGCAGCTAATGCGTTCGCGTTAACGTTTTTAAGTCATTACGGCAGTATCTTGCGCAAGGATAAAATTGCGCATCTTCCAACCTCTCCCCCCCACCTCCCACGCGGACTTTATTATACTACGTAATTTTTTTCCCGTTTAAATGGAAAAATTTTCCATTCCCCTCGGCGTTTGCTCTCTTTGATGAACCTTCAAGCTATTACGTACTTATTTTTTTTTTTTTTTTATAAAGAACGGTGATAAAAAAGATAAATATTCTCGGTTGAAATGTAAACTTACCGATGCAACTGTCGTCGCACGATGCTGGAGAAAATTTTTCGCTTCGCGACCTGCTCTTGACCCGCGCTCTTAAATATTATATATCTGTACAGAAATGCACTTTATATTTATGCAAAATGAGAAAGGACCGTTTTGTTACTGTTCAAACGCATATATATTATATATACTTAAACCGTTACGTAAGGGCGCGCATAATATTAATATACAACGAATTTCGCGAGTTGCATTACATACAGTTATATAGACATCATGTACACACACATACATACATGACATTTGCGTTGAGCATTCTGTCGTCGAGTCGAGGAACGCCGCGTAAATGTTGGAAAGGCGAGACAGTTTTAGGATGGATTTTACGACGCGTATTTATGCGTGAGTCGATTTTTACCTTGAGACAAGCCATTAAGCGCGATGCGAGTTAAAAAGAAAAACCACTGAGAACTTTTCGTTTTAAAGGTGGAAATAATGTTCACGTGCGAGTCTCATCGATGTATTATGTATCGTTGAGATTTAGCACGCGTAAACGTAAAATCGTGCTTTCAGATAGAACAGAACCGACCGAACGCTGGAAGGATATTTGTTAGCTTTGTTTTCGATCGCAGAGTGAAGAGATCATTGAATTTCTTTGACTACATATGAGAGAAAAAAGTTATTTGGTTGCTTTTTGTCTTAGCGTTCACGAAAGTCACGAGATCCTATACTTATTAAGATTAAGAAACCCCAAAATTAAGGTTATTCTTAAGTATAATTTTTAATACAAATAACTTTATTCATTGCGATGAAAAAAGAGTTACTCATTAACGTAGATGAATTTACAGATTAAGATTTTCAATTACTCATCGAGTTCATTTTTTTTACAGATCATTTAATGTTAGTAAGAGACATTTACGTTATAAACTAGAAGACATAAGATTGTGTAGAAAGTTATCATTAATGAAAATGAAATTACAAGCAATTTTGCCTATTTGAAATACTTCCAGCGAGCATCGGTTTTCCTAAAAACGCAAAAATGGAGGAAAAAATTCAGCAAGTCCAGATGCATTTAATCTTCCGTCTTCGATATGTGACTCCTATATTGTACAGATCACTTCTATATAATTTATTATTATACTGTTGAATTTCGTTCTAAAAATCAATTAGCGGGTGAAAGATATAAATTTAAGGAGTAACCCTAATCATTTTGCGCCAATTACACTGATGTACTAAAAGAAATATCCAAAAATATGTAATGGGCATCTCTGTAAAGTTAAATGATATACAATGTCATTGCTTTAACTTGGCGATTACACCTTTGCTTTAACAATTTCAATAGCATTAAAAAAGTGAAAATGAGAATTGAATTGATAACAAAGTGGATACACGCGATACGTAAAAGTATTTTCGGGCTAAATTTCATAGTGTTTCTACGTAAAATTAGGAAATTGTGTTAGGTATGTTTCAAAAGCATTCTTTTACGTATATATACATGGTCCAATGAAATTCCTTTGAAACTAAGTTTATACTAGTTAAATTATTTATTTTTAAACCGTGTAGGCTGAAAGTTCTATAATTGAGAGAGGAATACAATTAAAGGAGAACAAATTAAATACGATATTGGAAACTAAAAGTGTTATAGCTGAAGACTTATAATTACATATCATCCACTAAAGGAAAAATAAAAAAAATCTCATGTAATGCAAATGCCTAAGAGTTTATCATTAAGCAAACTTGTAATCGTTAATAAAGCGGCACAATGAAAAATAAAATACAATACTAAACATGATAACCGATGCCCATTGCCTACTAAAACTATTAAAAAAAAAAAATAAAAATAAAGATAATAGCGAATTCATACGTGTATCACTGATAATCGTCATCTCGCGCGGCGAATTTCCCGAACCACACGCTCTGTAATCGCGCCAAGCGCAAAAACAAAGATGTCTTTAAAAAAAACAATGAAAGCGCAAGCAAACCTGCGAAATAAGCACGAGTCGTGCAGTCGCCTCTCATACAATACTTATCCTCGAAATTCTGTCTGCCCCTCTCTCCCTCTGTATATACGTATGCGTTTATCGAGAAAATAGAGGAAAAGCCGGATGAGTCAAATCCACACTCGTATACGTATATATTACACACATACTTACACAGACGCAGCGCACAAGCGATGTAATGCGATACCCCCCCCCCGCTGGTCCGAATATGCATGCGAACAATTAAATTCGCTTCAGGAGACACGAGAGAGGAAAGCAGAGGGAGGGAGAGTGAGGAAGAACAGAGGAGAGCATAGTAGCGGCGACCCAGGAAAAGCGAGAATGGCCGGGAAATCCGCAGCGCAGGTTCGTCGTTGATATGTACGCGCGCGCGCGAACGAGCGAGCGAGCAAACGAGCTCGTCTCGTCAAACTGATTGTAATTGAATCGAAAGTGTAAAAAAATAATAAACATACATTAAATGTTGTTTACACCCTTGATTACTTATTTTTAACATTTATTTCACACGTCGACGATTCTAATGGAATCGATGGAGCTTTTTTGTTTGGTAAGTACCCGCATAAAAATCATTTACATTGCACATATGGGGCCAATATAGCGCATATGTACAGGTGCAATATAGTAGAAATATATTGCA
>JAYJLV010000046.1:8685933-8707521 GCA_036873485.1 Torymus texanus
TATTAGTTTTTCAAGACCACACTCGTATATCAACAGTCTTATCAAAGTCACTGCAGCACGGTTATATGTAATAACTTCCCTCGCGACGTCATATACTTACCATAGATGCAACTTTGACAAGCCTTTATCTCTCTTTCTCTTCCGTGTGCGTGCGCGTGCATATACATTATTATAATACGAGCAACATCTCATCGGGCGGTGACGACAAAGTGTGGCATATATATATTTCACTCCAGCGGCAAATAACTTGAATTCCGCGCAATGGATGAAGATCGAAGAATCGTTTTTCTATATAGTACTTCATACATACGCGTGATGAGCAGAACGCGGCCGAAAGATAAAGACAGATAGAAAACATCGATAGTTATTACTACGCGACGGTATTTGTACACACATATAATGCGGGTACGATCCGTTATCTCGTTCAAACAGAGCTCGTCCGCCGATCTGAGCTGACGGACATACACATAGAGGGAAATTTTCTCTCGTCGTGGCGCGTACATATACTTACATACTTACGAGCTTTGCACGCTTATATACTCCTGCATGCTTCACTCGCGCGCGTGTTTACTTTGAAAAATGACGTGCTCCAGTATGTTGTGCGCCGCACGCACGCTTCGTTGTTAGACGCCTCTTAAATTGACGCGCGGCGACAGTTGGTCGGCTATTGGTATAAAGTATATACGCGCGGAGCCTCACTGTAGTAGTTGAGTCTCGAAAAGTAACGCAGAGGATTTATACCAATGCAAGGAACATTGTCGTCACCATGGTGCCGAAGGAATCGACTTACCTCCTCGCTGGCCCTGACGAAAGCCCTGTCAGGATAAGCATGTCCGACAAACAATACGCCAGACGAGGTATATATATATATATATGTGTATATTTATGTATCGATGCATATGTTCGTACTCGCGTTTTATACATGTAAGTATAGTTTATATAAGCGCGTGACGCACGTGCGCGCAAGCGTATGGTATACATTATTAATCGGTGTACAATATGATAGCCACGGTTTATTTTTGACCTGGTCGGGTAGCTCGATCGAGCTTTGTTATAGTATAACCAGCGTCATCGTTATATAGTGTCTATCACCGGGAAATAATAAGGCGCTTTCATATATTAACGCCGGAGAGATAAAGCGCGACGGGGTAATTGAGCGTTGCGCCTGCTGCTCTCCTACAATAATATCCGTTTGTATAAATATATATATATATATATACGCGTATATGCATCGTAGAACACTATAAATAGTATGCCTGTGGTGCGATAGCGCAGGCAAACTTCGCGCGCGCGCGTGCATAAAATCATGAATGTTTATACGTGCAATTCGTATTTGATTAGAGCAGGCAAAACTATGCGGATTTTTCCGCTTCTTAATTCGTTTGACAATCATAAGGGAGCACATGCTAACTATATGCTTATTTTTTTTTTCTTTCCTTCCAGAACTGACTCGAGAAGACTTGCGGTATTATACAGCCAGTCCTCTGTGGATAAAAATCCGCCTGATCCTTTTCTGGCTCTTCTGGACAGCTTTCCTTATCATGCTCATCCTCTCGATATCCATGTACTGCTGTGCATTTCCCTCCGTTACCGCTATGTGCTGAAAGGTATACACGAGGACGAGATGAACAGGTGCGATGCCTGAGTGATGAGCGCGCACTCGAGACACGAGACTCTACGCGAATCGTATGGCAATACGTGTCCTCATCGCAAGGCAATCTTATTGTTTTCGACGGCGATGAAAGAAGAAGGGAAGTACACGCGAGCCTTACCGAAGAGATTATAATTGTGACAAGGCTGATAAAAGAAGATAATGCCGAGAGAGAGAGAAGAGAAAGAGAGCGTCGCATCGGGAATTCTACCGGGCTATGATGGCAATCTCAAAGACTGTCGCGTGGATCGGAGACGCACGGAGTGAATAATTTAGACTCGCGCGTCGAGAAGACCTTTTACGCACATTTTTAAGCCGATATTTGCATAAAGAGAGGCGTGACTATTTTTGGAGGCTTTTTTTTACCTGTGTCGACGGAATTTTTGTTATTATTTTAGATTTAGGCTGTTGATTAGTCTGTAGGATAATTTATCATGAACAATGTATTGATAGCTCGTACGAGCATATAATAATTAGTATCGCATAATATGTTTATCTAATCTAAAAATTAATTGAGTTATGATCTCAGCATGTGATTGTATCTTTTATTTTAACAAAATCTCAGCTGAAAGTATTTTGCTTAAGATATTTCGTTTTACAAACAAAACTCACTTTATAATGTATTTGTCAAATAAAAATTTTAATTTAAGAACCGAATTTTGTTGATTTTCATTATTAAGCCATTCCAAACTATACCCAAACAAAGAGTACAATTTTACTATGTAATTAATATTAATTATCAAAAATATTAGAGAAATAAACAGCTATGACAATTTATATTTTTTGGAAGTGATTATTATTCATTAAGACACCAAACAGTGGTTTTTCAATTATTAATTGTGTAAACAATGAACTATAATAAAAATAAATTTCTTCAAGCCAACATTTAGTTTTAAAGTGAACATTCCGACGTTGTTAAATGTTATCCCAACATGAAAATCCAATAAGTACAGATAAGTTAATATCTTAAAAAAGATTTTGTAATGTATTTAATTCTATAGATAACAGATAACGTCAAAAATGGTAAACTACTTTTACACGAAAACTACGATTCAAGAATTATTGTCACATTTCATGACGTCAATTCGCTATCATATAATAAATAAAATTTTAAAAGCTATAATTTAACTCTTCATGTGTGTAATAACTGTAGCAACTTAACTCGACTATTATTGTTACAAATGAAACTCTTTTGAACGATTTAGGAGTTATAAAGAAAAAGCATCGAAATATTTATGTAGAATGATTATTTTTTATAACTTCGTAACTTAAATCAATGTGAAAATATTGTACTTTTTTATAAAATTATAAGATACTTTCCTCTTACTTTATAGAATTTCATTGCAATCGCGGTTTATTATTAATCTTTATCAAATTTTAAACTTTGATACATTAATGAAAGAACGTTATGATTTTTCTTGAAGGTTAAAAATAACTTGTATCTTCGTTTTATACAACCAATGAGCAATGTTTACTTTCTCTTACCTAATCATCATAATTGATAAACGAAAGTATTTTTACATCAAATATGGTACTTTGATCTTTTAAAATAAAATTATCAATATTTATAGGTAATGACAAAATTTTTAATAATTCATTTATCATTTATTACAATTTTTCTACATCAAGAAATACGCATAGCTATGCCGTATCTAAAATATCATCGTTTTCCCCGAGGTGAATTTTAATTGGAGTAAGCATCAAGAACCGGAATAACAAGGTACGCCCTCCTTTTAAAATCACCTTTCAGTCGCCTAACGGTTCATTAAAGTTTTGGCAACAGCGCAATCTTCTAGAACGCGAACCGCGAATAAGATAATATAATAGGTCATTTTAAAGGATTTTATCTTGATATCTACCGAAGCATTAAAATTTTCCGATATTTAGAATATTGGTATGCCATATATATTTCTTATCAGTAAGATTTCGAAGCTCACGAAAATGTATACTTTTTTAAATTATGGATGGTTTTTCAAATTAAAATTTACATTTTCACGAAGAATAATAATTAGAATTACCGATAGTATGAAATTTTTGCATTTCAATTTAGCTATTTAAAAAAAATTATCGAGCTCAATCAGTACTTAAAATTTGCTTTAAAAAGGAGGAACGTGTTATTTTTTGTCTGGTAGTATAGTCGTTAGCTAAACTGGTATGTATTGCGCCATATCTAAGAGACAGAACAAGTGTCATTAACAAGCGTGTCATCCTCGGTGGTAAAAAATCAGATAAAGCCCGATGCCAAACAATTTCACGATTTTATCTTACCGAAGCTTTTGCAGTCGGAAGCAATATTGTGTGTGTGTGTTAAAAAAGTAAAGGTGGGTATTTAAGTACGGGATTACTCAGGAAAATTTTCGTTGTTTATTTAATAACAAATAGACGTGATTGAATTGGAAATTTTATTGATAATAAATTGTAATTTATAGAGTTGTCGAACGTTTCAATTATTTAAAATATTAAAAAAATCATTTTTGAATTATCTTTTTTTTATTATTAATTTAATATTTTTTCTATCCTTTAAAATAGCGAAAAGAATTTTTTTAGCTCCACATAAAGAACATATAACGCATATTGATAAACTGCGCCATGTACTCAAAATAAAATACGCATACACATCTGTATAACAAGCTGTCTTTTAAGAGAATGATGGTGTATACAGTCGAGGAGAAAAAGCTTTTTGATTCAATCAATTTATGTTTGGGGAATTCATCAAGAAAAATCAGTCTATTTATGGTATCATTTCAACGGATATTCGATATTATTGAATGCCTATCATAGTTATAATGAATGACAAGGGAGGTCTTGATGTTGATATATATATAATGGTTTCGTAAATATAATTTATTGATTAAATGTGTCACACAGTTAAAACATCTACAGTTTAAAATTTAAATAAAAGCAGGTCAAATGGAAGCTTATTAATTAATTTTTAAAATATATATTATACAAATATAAAAATAATATTTTATATGTAAAATTAATTCTTTGAACGATTCTTTATCCTCAAATCATTATCAAAAGTTAAAAGTCTGGTAAATATTAAAATTAAAAGTATGCAATTATGAGATTTACAACATTTATTTGATTAATTAATTGTTTTTCTCGTTTTGCGATTGTGTTTCATAACTGCATATTTATTTTCAACCCAAAGCTTTTCGGTTTGATCGAATCTTAATTTTCAGAAAACTCGTTGAATAAACTAATAACAATAACACGATATAAAAAGAAACTATTTTCAAAGAATACATAGTAACAAGATTTAATTTGCAAGTATATATAGAAGGAAATCTAACGACCAAATTTTAATTAAACAAGAATTTCATTCAAAGAAATGAGAAAAAACTTGTAATTTTCCTCGATTTAGTTTTGAAAATGAAGAAAAGCGCGCCAGTTATTACCGTAATTAAATTAATATTTATATTAGATTATTTCATAATTAAATTCGTAAACTCAGGCTGTCCACCCGCAGTCGCAGCTTCTGGGCAAGTTCATGGCTAACTGCCATATCGCGCGAAGCGTCTAAACCACCCCAAAATCGCCAAAAATTCAACTCGAATCGCCGAAAAGTTGGAGCGCTAATTGCCCGGGATTCCTTATAAAATTTAAGCATTTGATATAATCTAAGTTTTTACGTTTTTTGTTTTAAGTTCGGTGAGATTTTGACGTGAGAACTCACGTAAAATTTCATCTGAGGGACTTTTTAGTACGGACGATAGTTATACTATTTTCTCAGGAAAACGAAAAGTGCGCGCGTCTCAAACATTAGTTTTAAATACAAAATCAGAAATTTTGGCAGTACAATCGATATACAACATGTGCACGCCGTTTCGATATATACGCTCGGTCTGCGCTCGTTTTCCACTCGAATGGGACCCCAGATGAGGTCGCGCGGAAAACGAGAGCATCGCATTCGTATCACACGGTATAAGCTCTCGACGGTGCTGATGGCACCCCTGGATAAAATCTCGAAACGGCCCGAGTGTGTGCGATGTGTGCGTATACGTTGCATCAGCCACAAATTGGGCGAGGCGCTGTGCAGAATCTCTCGTGACGTGACCCCGACCCGAGACGTCCTTCAGAAGGTTCTCGGCGCTCCTCCCGCAAAGGGTCTCATAGCTTTTCCAGAGCACGGAAAATCATTCCAAGCCCACCGTAAGTACCTATAATCATCTGGGATATTGTAAAAGTCATGGGGGAGACGAGTATTAAATGATAACAGGGCGAATCGTCACGCGCGCACGCGCCCCATCATGGAGCGAGTCAATGTCCTATGCAGCTGGGCGCGGCGCGCGTACACGACGGGCGTTTTACTACTGATGGATCGGGTCTATATATCTCTCTCGAGCCCGATAATTATAACTCTTTGCGCTCAAACAGGTTTCCTTCTCGTGTGGGCGATTGCGTAAGTCTTTCTCTCTCTCGCACGCATAGTCGCTGACCCTGAAATACGTCACGGCCCCTGTATCAGCGCGCGTGAGCGAGAAAGAAACAACCCGGCAAGATGGAGAAGAGTGGGAGAACAGAGCCCGATAGTAACGAGGCGGCGGCCACGACAGCGGCGGCGGCGGCGGCAGCGACTGGCAACGGCGATATCAAAGAAACAGCGCCGGCGGCCGACTCAGTAGTACAGCAGTCGTACAAGCAGCTGCCAGACGACGACGTTAACTGGCAGGCCCGGAATAACGCCAGCGGCGAAAGCGAGAAAAAGGACAGCGCGGCAGCCGCCACCAGCACACCGGCTACAACCATGGGCAAGCAGAACGGCAGCACCGACCTGGAGCACGACGATGGCGCGCAGGAGCGCATGCTCAAGGACGAGGCCAAGACACCGTCCGTCGTGCCCAGCAACAAGGATACCTCCGAGGTGGGTTGGCACGCAAGTCGTTGGTGACCTCGTTTTGCCACATTCCGCAAGTGCGCCGCCATGAGCGCGCATTCTTGCTCGTTCTCGTATAATATACACGCGGCAGCAATGGCTGCTCGGACAGAGAAACAAAGTGCATTATGATTTATTGCCAATAAAACTGATTCTCTTCGGTTAATAGGCCTGCGCACTCGAATGCGTGGTTTATGAAGCATGAGATTGAAGATTTTACGCACAGTGTGTTGGAGCGGAAAGTTTTATGGCCTACTGTATTCATTAACTGAATGAGATATTTAGACAGAGACCAGTTGACGGGCATAACATGCACTTCAAATTGATTGATAATTACTTGCAATGGCTTGTTATCAGAATATTGAGTAGATAAATATAGTAACTTATCAAACATAGATTCATTTTACGTTACTAGCTCTAATTAATCGTATCAGAGGCTTATGTTAATTACTAAAATATATAATTTTTGCAATTCTGTACAAACATGTTTACTCTTAACTTGATTTATGGTTTGAAGTTTATTGCTTAAAAGTAGTTAAAACGAGCATTGAAACTTTAAGGGGATACTTCCTGTTGCATCATACAATCTTATCTGCTTCCTTATCACATCTTTTGTTAGCAAACTATGCATAGATAATCATGTTAGCTACAAATTTCATGCTCAATTACATAAATTATGTTGACACTGCATTTTTGTATTTCAGGTTAAATTTATCCCTGAAAACGGAGATGCTAAAATTGATATTGAAACTGTAAAACAATCCCTCTCAGGAATGGGCAAAGCAGAATTAATGAAATATGCTAATGATCCATTCTGGGTTAGACTAAGATGGTTCCTTTTCATTGCCTTCTGGTTGCTTTGGGCTGCTATGTTGGCTGGAGCAATTGCTATAATTGTATTGGCTCCAAAATGCTCAGCTCAAGCACCTAAAAAATGGTGGGAAAAGAGTCCTATAGTTAGATTAGATCCTGCTGATACACTTACAAAAGATTTAAGTGGCCTATCACCATCTCTTATTATGCTTAAAGATCAGCACATTGAGGCAATTTCTTTACATTCAATACTAAAGGAATCTTCACCAGGTATGTTTTTTGAATTCTTTGAACAGTTGGGAAAATATTGTTTATAATTGAATGTGTAATCAGCAGTCATTGATTATATGAATTTGTGGGAACATAGCAGTTGTGATTAAGTACACAATGTATACTCATGCAGTATATGTGTGCTCAAGTAAAATCTTATACAAAATTTTTCTACATGTCATTCGTGCTATGAATATTATTTAAAAAATATTTACTGAATAAGTTTATTTTTATAGGTCATGTACAAGATTTCAAAGACCTTAGTCAAAAAGTGGGTCTTATGAGTGACTTCACGAAATTTATAGTTGCTGCTAAAGAGAATAAATTGAATGTTATTTTGGAGTTAGATCCAAATCATTCATCCAATGAACATCCTTGGTTCAAAAAATCATTCAATAAAGAGGAACCTTATTCTTCATACTATGTGTGGGCTGATGGAAGATTAGATGTTGCTAGTGGAACATTACTACCACCAAACAATTGGGTAACTACTTATTAAATATTAATCTTTTATAGTAATAATTATAATAATATCAAAATTATAACATAGGTAAGTCTAAATGGTGGTTCTGCATGGAAATATCATGCAACAAGAAAACAATTCTATCTTCATCAATTTAATGAAAGTCAACCTGATCTCAACTACAACAATCCTGCAGTGATCAAGGAATTTTCAGTAAGTTTTCAATGAATTTCAACTACATTCTAAATTTTTGCTTTTATTTAAAATATCAACTTTAATATAATTTTATCATTTATAGGACATCCTCAGACACTGGTTGAGCTTGGGTGTGAAAGGCTTTAGACTCGCTAATACACGTTATTTAGTTGAAGATCCAAGCTTAGCCAATGATTCTTTAAGTTCAACTTATCCAGCTGATTCTGGATTGTATTCATCTCTCATTCATGTGCATACAAGAGACCATCCTCAAAACGCTATTGTACTAAGACAGTGGAAAGACATTGTTATGAATTATACTAATGGAGAAGGGTATGATTATATAAAAGTGTTTTACTATCTATATTAACAAATTAACATATTTTACATTTCAATTATATTTTCTTTTATAGCTTGTTTGCACTCAGTGATGACATAGGTCATGATGTTTTACAGTTATACAATAAACAAAAAACTTTAATTGATCTACCACAAAGTATTCACTTCTTAGCAAATATTGATCCAACAACTACAGCTTCTGCTTTAAATCAAAGTATTTCTCATGCCTTGGCATTTGCTCCCTGGCCAGGCATAGATGTAAGTGTTCATAATTTTAAACTCTAGTTGATAAATTAATTAGCAAACTTATTTATATATAAATTTACTTTATGTTTTAGTTAAATGGAAAAGAAGTGAGTTTAAGGAAACGAATGCATGCTGAAATAGCAGACAGTTTAATTTTAATGTCGATGCTACTGCCTGCTACACCAATTTTGAAAATGAATGATACAACATCTGCAGCAGCTGCTTTTGCTACACTTTCAGAAGCTCGTTCGACATTACCATTCCTCTATGGCGATATTAAAACGGATGTTCTTAATAATGGAACTGTATTTGCATACACGCGGTAAGTAAAACAATATTTTTTTAACACAATGATTTTTCATACTAAATTGTTGTTATTGCTAACATGGTATTTCACTACATATTATTTAAATAAGTTTTCAATTAATTTATAATAAATTAAATTAACTAACCCTATGTAAATAAAAATTGAATAATATAAATTAAAATAAGAAGTAGTCACTGGAAAAATCAACTAAAATGATATATAATTGTACTATTAAGTAGTTATCTTAATTGAATTCTTCCTGTGCTCTTTCTTTATTCTATATAATACTAAAGTAATAGTATTAAATTGGTGGCAATTGTAAACTTAACAAACTAACGCTTAATTTGGTGTTTCATGCTTCATCTTTTCTGCCTTCAGAACCTGGTGAGTTGATAAACTAACACTATTTTATATTTTTTACTCGTTATTTTGTAATTTTCAAATATATGAGTATCCTCTCTTAAAAAAAAATGTATGATTATTATAAAAATACATTTTAAATAGGTTTAAGAGTGGCAATCCTGGATATTTGGTAGCCTACAATAGTGCTCAACAAAATGCTGTCATTGATATAACTAATATGCTGTATGTACCAGAGGAAGTAAATGTGGTTGCTCAAAGTCCTAATAGTGTTGAAAAACTAGCAAAGGATAAGTAAGTAACAGCTTTATACAATATTTTTATTTATTTGATTTTTTTAATAATGGTTTTCATTAATTTTTTACAGAAAACTGATATCAAATCAAATTCCACTTTCTGCAAAAAGCACATTAGTTGTGACTTTTGTACCAAAACTATAAGTTATTAAAAAATTAACGCTCAACTTGCATTTATATGTGTTCTCTTAAACTCCATTACCTTTATAATATGGAGTTATATATATATACATATTAAAAAGATATACAATGAAAAAGTGTATGTTCCATTTTTTATTTGTTTTTTATTTATCCCGCATTAAATAAAAATGTTCATCTTGATAAAAAGAATATTTATTAATTAACCTACATACTTTGTACAAGTTTTACACAAAAAGATAAATTCCTTTTCTAATTCTTATCATTATTCAATGTGAAGTTTATGAGGGTCCGTAAACCTAGCAGTAAGAATGTAGAATAATGCTGGCAGTGGTACCAAAGCTAACATAGCTGGATGAATGCTTGAACCTCGTAAAGTGGCAATAGCTATAACACCATATCCATGTAGAAGCCAATGTCCCAAAATTACAACAACATTTTTTACATCCGATACCGAACTTATAAGTAATGACTTCATAGTCTGAAAAAAAAAAGAAAATCAATATTTTGATCATCTTGTCAATTATTCATTTTTATCTTACCTGATTTAACTTGAAGGCAAAATGTGCAGCATTTGTCAAAACGGACAGTATGATCGTAATATACGGGAAAGAATAATCTTAAATATAAAGGAATAGATTAAACTTAATTAAATCTACAGATATTTAAAAAAAAATTAAAATTACTTACAAATCAGTCCACTGCCTACAGCATGCAATAAGGCTAAAATAGGAAAGAAGTAAAGAGCAGCATATATGGATAGTTTTCCTTTCTTTGGTAGAAATTTCTTTGCTATCAAAGGTCGTACCATTAACATTATAACCACAGCAAAGGCGTAGAATACAAATACCATTGTGTACCTATAAAGAAAATGAATTGACAAGTATATACTTTTACCAGGTATATAAAAATGCACAAAATATAGCAGATTCGACTTCATCGCAAAAATCAGAAACCTCAAATTCTACTTGGGGAAACTAGGTAACGACTGGATGAAATCGAAAAAGCAGACAAATCGTGTCAAAGTTACAATCATTGTAATGTAAGTTAAGAACCCCTAGCAATAAAAGTCCAATTAGTTATCTATACTTAATTTATATATTTTTAAATACCGTTGGTTCAATAAATGAACGTATCCAATTACACCACAAAAACATAGCCGAAAAACCTATGTGAGGAAGTTTGAGGACGTCAGCGAGAACGTTGTTTTTTTATGCCATTAATTTCTAAAAACTGTCAGCATTTGCATATGTTAATCGATTAATAAAAAAAAGACAATGTATGTCAAGTTCTAACATTTTTATTTATTTGTTATGTAAATACTTTGATCCTCAAATAAAAGTAATTATAACTCAAAAATTATAACTTTAAAATTCTTTTTGAATAAGTTATAAAAAAATTATAAAGATATGTTATTGAATTATTTAGTTTAAATAAATTGGTTTTATATAATTTTTAAATAATAAATGTTCGCTAGATATCTTTATTTATTAAACTCCGAATAAGTAAAAAAACAAATATTGAGTGTTTTCCCCTAATTTAAATCAATAATATTACTATATGTTGTCTTTTCAGAAAGATTACTTATGGAAATACTAATCGCTCAAAAATTGTGAATATAGTATATTTATAGAAAGGACGTAAAAATCACGCTTTTCCAAAAAAATATTTAGAAAATATTTAATTAGATAAAAACAGTGCGTCGATAAGGCAGGTGGTTACATTTTTGTCATTTTAATCTAATTTTCCTTGGTGACTTCACCAGTAAATGAACTGCAATAACTAAATTGTAACTTTTTTTATTTAATTAAGTGGTTTAAAAATGGATTAAAATTAAAACCCTTTTGAAATTTATATTCTAAAATATTCAAACTTCACAATTTCTTTTATGCAGAATCTTTACATAAAATGAAATAAAATTTTTCGAGGATTCGAAAATTATCGTCATGTTAGATAAACAATACATAGAAAGCTTGATATGTTTAAAGAAAATGTTCATTAACTGGTGACTGATCGGATACTGGTGAAGTAACCCATCTCATAGCAATACTAATAGAACCAGGCAAAAAAATTTCTGAGTATAGTATTTACATGTACGAAGGGCGTAATCTTAAATTAATGATTTATGTTTTGACGCGAGTCACTAGATTTTTCAAGGAGAAGCCGAGGAATCTGCTTTTTCATGGTCAGCTCGAGTTGACCACTTTTCCAAGAAGAACGCGAGATGTATTTTTTTCACTATAATTCGACAATATCATCATGAAATTTTACTTTAAAAGTTTCAATTTAGTTTATTTTGATTTCTAAGAATTCTTTTAGATTTAACATTGCGGCTTTATCAATTGATCTGTACTAACAATAATTTAACATTAAAAATTTGTTAATAATATCTGATTTTTTCATCCTTTTTTTTTTATTTCAATTTTTGAGAGATACAAATTTAGATAAGCTTTCAACAATATTTAATCAAGCTACTTATTTAATAAATTGATTTATTTTATAAAATATAGAAATTAAAGTTTCACATAAGGGTCTTGAAGAAAAATAATATTTTTAGTGAGACTTAGTTTTTAGCCCTTTCACTGTCAAATTATCAAAAAATCACTTTCTTCAACTTCTATTTGTTATAAATAATTACTACTTAATAATTAGACACAAAAACATATTGTAATATAGAAAACAACTATCCAGCTAACTGCAAAATCTATGATATTTATAAGGAAAAATTAGATGGAAAACGAATGACTACTATAGCAACTTTTAGCAGTGAAAGATTTAAATAATATTAACTTTGACATATAAGAAATTTAGAAAAAAATTATTTTGAAGAAATTAATTCATAAATTCAACATATTTAAAGCAAAAATATTTCCATAGTAAAAATACAGTGTGTGTTTTAATTTTATTGTAGTTGTATAAAGAAAATTAAAATCTTATATTAAAGATGTCTTTATGATATCCAATTATATTATTATACTTACAAGGGATATACTGCTTCCTGTGTACAATGTAAAGTAGTTGAGTAATTGGGGCTTGGATTATGTAGGAGTGTATACCAATCTGATAGTCTGCGAGTTTTACAGGATTTAATACTAAATGACCCTACTGGATCTGTCAATTGTAAAGTAATGAGACATGCTGTCACTATTTCAAACAGAGCGGATAAATGCATAGCTATAACTTCTTTTGGAATGCTGCGCCTCATTGCCACCATGTCAATGCAAAACCAATGAAGGACAAGAGCGAGTAGTGCCATGAAACCAAGATACAGCCAGTCATAAAATGTAGGCATATCTTCGCATGGTACACATGCCGAGGACATATTTGTCCTGAATCCTCGGGGACAAGCTCCACACTCTGTCCAATTCCCATCTTGCAGTAGTTCCCGTCCACAATATAAACCAGGACATCGTACTAGAGCATTCATTTTTTTGCCTAATTAACTTTTAGTCACCTCCAACTCATATTTCTAATTTTTTTACTACATCCACAAAACAGTTACTGCAGAAAAAATTAATATGTATAAAGTTTTTCTGATTACGTGAGTATTTTAAGTATGCATTAAACAATTTACGACGAGAAAATGATACCTTATTTACATATTTCTTGTAGAATTCGCATACTTAGAGGTTATGTTTACATTTAATATACCATATTCTGTCCATCATTTAAAGTTGAACGTCACTGTTCTTAGAAAGTTGCAGTAACTTTACAAATGAAAATTGGCATCGCATCTGAATTCATCTAAACAGGAAATATCAATCAATCCCCTAGATTATTAGAAACTCCACCCAGTGTTTTCTTATCAGAAGCTGTCTGAAAACTGTAGCAATGGCATATGAGCAGGAGCAACTTGTAAGTAATAACGTCACATTCTCATCCAATCACATTGCGTTTATTTTTCAATTTTTGTTTCTCGTGACGCTTATGTGAAAACAAACTTATAAATTATTTAGAGACGATATACCAAAATAAATCTCGTAAACTCATCAACACTTTACATATAGATAACATCTAATTTATTTAACGTATAAGATATGATTCATCGAAAAATATAAACGAATTCATCTTACTTATTGAATTTTAAATTTACATAAGTATATATACACATTTTACCATAAAAAAAAATTATAAAATTAAAATTATGTTTTTTGTCAGTTATTTATACAATTGTAGTTAATTACATTTCCATGACGGCAATACTTATAGAATTTTTTTCAGTAGTAAATTATTTATGCATGATGATCCGTACTTTATTTCTAGATCAAAACTGTTATCGATGAATATCATGCTCAAATTGAAAATTTTAATATCAAGTTTTCATTTATTTAAAAAACTTATCATATTAGTAATAATAAATTATCAATATTTGCATTATTCACTATTATTTTTAAATAATATATTTGATACGTTCAATTTCATTTTATTGTATCAGAAGCTGAATGTATCGTACCATCATTTATCGAATCAATTATTCTCTCCCCGATCGTCTGTATATTGCCAAACATCGACATTGGCGAAGCAGTGACGTTGAAAAAACTTACATAACTGGAGCGCCTATAAACAGTCCATAAAAGGCCTCATCGATTCATATCACGGACTGGTGAGATCGGCGTCTGTATCACTTTCACCGTGGCTGCTACGGGCCCATACGGGAGATCGCAAAATTTTCGAAAATCCTCCCGCGAAAAGGTCGCCTCGCCTGGTGTCGCCCTCTGCGCAAGCTTACTCTCACTCTTCCATCGTATGAGGTATGAGTCATTCAGTCATTCTTCTGAGCCATGTAAAAAGACGGTCCTTTTTTAATCGGCCATGCGACCGTCTTTTGGATCGTCCCGTGACCGTTTGAACCGTCCAAAATGGATTTCCAAATTTTCTATGTAAAAAGACCATCTTTTTATTGTTGGTCTTGTAATTACAAAGAAAGCAACGTATATCATTATATAAATAATAAGTAATATGCTTTATTTCTTGGATTACATTTTTTTGTACATTATATCACAGCTTTTTTAACTTCATTTTGAAGGATTCTGTATAACAAAACACATTACTACAAATTATTTTAATTAAAGTTAATTAAAAGGCTCTACCTTCAAGTATTATTTTTGTATGACATCCGAATTACAAAAGATGAAAATGTAAAAGTTAAAATATTTTTGACTGAACAGAGAGAAAAAGGAATTTGAACATTAAAGAAATGTCACTATATTAACGAATCGACATTTGGATATAGACAAACGAATATTTCTTAATAGTTAAAGAAATTCATTAACAGATAAGAAACGACCTGTTTGAGATGTTTTCTTATATTAAATGTATGGTATAACTATAATTAAGACACATTCTTTGGTCTGCGAAGTGGAAGGACAAATTCATATTCCTTAACTATTAAGATATATGAATTTGACCATAAGAAAACGGATTATTTATGTGGCTTCCCGGAATAACCGAATAATTCCACTTTTCGAGTTTTTTCGAGAAAAAACGGGTTTTAATGTTCAAACTTATATATGTAAGATCGGGAGAAACGCGATGAATCGCGATACTTGGCTAGTCAATTGACACATTTAAAACAAATATTTTACACGGTTGTTTTAACAGATTATACATTTTCTGATGCGTTAAAAACGAGTAAGAACTCAAAAAAATATGGATTTATCCGATTATTCTAGGAACTGTGGACTTATTTGATAGTGCTATTCGCGTTTATTTTAGAGCGTATTCTTTTATTTAATTATGAAACAGGTCAATAAATTACAAAATTAGCAATTGTTCAATGAATTATTCTAACTTATTCAAGAAATTTCTATTTTTCTGACATTTCTATTAAATTTACGACCATTTGTATTGTATTTGTATTGTACTAATATTGTTAAATTTTAAAATGTTTATGATTTGAAAGTGTATAGGAATTTTTTAAATAAACAGATAAATATATATTAGCCATAATATTCACATTAAATTTGAATAGATGAAATAAATTATAACTACGATTAAAGAAAAAAATGATGGACTAATCCGGTTATTCCGGGCACAAAATTTAAAAAATGGATTTATCTGGTTAGGTTTCGGGTGAATTGTAGCTTTTCGGCAATATTTTTGCTACTACTAAAAGTGGTAAATGAAAAAGGTCTATTTGAAGATACAAAATCCGGAGTTGTCTCGATTTAAAAAAAAAAAAAAGTGGACTTATTCGGTTATTCCGGGATGTCACAGAGATTAAAAATGGCGAAAGTCCCAAATACTCCGAGGCCTCTGTGAGTCGAACGGGACCGGCTCAAGGTCATTTCACTAATATCAGTGGACCATACACGAACTTCACCATAGAAAAAATCCATAAAGTATCACTTTTCAGCAACAAAAAATACCGACCGATTAGAGGTTAATCCGGTGTCACGATTGCTCTATCACATCAGGGTATAACGTAATGTTTCTCCACTTTAAATTACAATTAAATTTTTATTAGTATCATTTAAAATAACATAGTGATATCTTGACAAAAAAGTACGCAAAAGAATGGTGCAAAATGGATTTTAAAATTGACGAAAAGTACTACATTATTTTACTGGCAAGTAAGTTGATAAATATAAATGCTATAAGCTTTGATGATAGTCTAGTAAAAAGTAGATACCAGTTTTCTATTTCTTGCACTTATGTTATTGTCTTCTGAACACATTTTCTTAAAAATACTACAGATGCTAGTTAAAAAACTATAATTAAGCGCCAATATTTAGTTGGCGTTGAAAACAAATTAAAATAAATTTGCTATTATTTTTCTCATTATAATCAATATGATTAAATCATATGATACGAATCATAAATTATAGATTCCTATGATTGGATAGCCATTGGGTTAATATTATCATCTTCCTCTGATGATTTTTCAGCTGGTGGCTCATTCCAAGTCTGAGTATCCACTTCTCCGAAATATAAAAATGTAAGATTGCCCACGAAGTATAATGCTGTTGATATCCAAAAAATGTTGTACCATTGATCAATATTTTTCTGAAATTAAATATTATTACTTGACAAGGACCATTAACTTTCTCAATAACTATGTAGAATCCATCAATCTCAACCCCGTTACATTTTGAGCTTTGCCTTAATCTTCCAACCTCAGTAAAAAAAACTTACTTGATCAGTGACCATGTATCCACACGCGATCGGCGCCAAAGCTCCGAAGATCTTAGCAAGGGAGAAGATAATACCAGTCAACTGTGCGGCGAAATTCGGTGTAAGATCAATTTCGTTAATATTTTGTGCAGAAACGACGCCAGAGTTGAGTCCCACAGCAAAAATCAAGATCACTACAAAGGTAGTCGGGTTGTTGGTCTTCAGGATGCAAAGCGTAAGAAGCGCTGCAGCTGGGCCCCACATACCTATAGTGTTCATGCTCTTGCGAACTATGGCTTTGCGCACGCCCTTTCGAATTAAGAAGTCGGATATCCAACTCAAAGGGAAGGCCAGAAGCCAAGAGGTAAGGCAGCAATTATACCACTCTGTGATTGATGTTATTTGTAACGTTTCATTTTTACAGAACAATTTATATAAACTAAAGCAGAAGATAACATAATAAAAAGAAGAATTTCCAACCTTCTTAATATCGAAGTCCAGTACTGACTTCATGTACATCGGTAGCTCAAGCATAATCATGTATAAACTCCACACGTTGCAGGCAGTAGTGAAGAACAAAGTCCACACCGGTACCGACGTCAGAACCGCTTTCCACGGGAATTTCATATTCTGCAGAATTTCATGTATTTATAACAATGATTTTCAATGATCACTTTAGTCTGCGTTAAACGTTAATATTATACCCGTTTATTTTCACTCTCGCCCGCCTCTTTGTTACTGCTTTCGATCATTTCCCTTTCTTCGGGACTAATCTTACCATACGTGGCTGGTGAATCGGCACCGTAGTAATAAAACAAAATTGACCATACAGTTCCAACTATACCGTATATGTAAAAGATGCTAGGCCAGCGAAATCTCGAAGAAGCTAAGACGCCCGCAATGGGTGTACTCACCACTGTGGAAATCGCCGCTGAGTTCATCACAAAGGAAGCTATAGTTGAAGAAAAACTTCATTATTTGTAGTTTGTTTTAACAATTAACACAATAACAGTCATGCTTTAACCCAATCAATTTTTAGTTGACACTCGACTTTCGTTCATGTTAACGGACAAACACAAAGTTTTTGTAACATAGACACGATTTTCGTCTTATTTCGAACGATAAAGCAAGCCTAAAGTGACCCTCTTCAGACTGGATGGTGTAAAGAATCATCAGCTGGGGTTTATCAATTTTCATCGGTCGCTAATCATGTAGCAGATATTTTTTAATATTTATTCTCTGGTTAAACTTTTTTGCACCCCCTTTTCAACCAATAGAAATTTATGACTTTAAAGGCAGCATCTTCCATTTAATATCTTACGTATTACTTTCAGATGATAAGATGAGATAACAATAAAATGAAAGATAAAAAGATCACCAAAACATAAAAATATCTGAAAAAGTTAAAAAGATAAAAGATGATTAAATGTTGTATATCTGTAATCTTAAGGTAGCATGAGCGACTTTTATAAAATACTAAATCAATTTAAAAACCTGACTGAAATATTCTTCAAGTCTTAAACTTTTCATAACTGCCAAGAAATCTTAAGGTCGCCGACCAAATTATTAAGAAAAACAGTTGGAGCTTATGGCCACGTCTATTTTTTGCAGATTAATGATTCTTGACATTATTATACAATACTATTTCTTAACAAAAAAGTAGGTTGTTATAGTATTTATTATAAGGATTCTGTCAGTATAAAAATAATAATGGGTTGACGATAAAAATAAATAAATAATATCGGCTAATGTGTGTATATATACACCAAGAGTGTGAATTATAACAGCACCCCGATCTAAAACGAGAAAAAAGATTCCTAAGTTTCTTTTTAGTTTATATTTAATAGGCATAGTTTCTATATTAACGTGTTTAGAAATAAAATACATGTTTCTTATTAAAATTTAATTATAAAATTTAGTAAAATTAGAAAGCCCTTTTCGGGGCCCCCAGCTTGATACGGCACTCATCGCTCATGCTACCTTAATACTATCAATAAGTTAAATAGCTATTATCTTTTTTTCTATAATAGGTCCTTGTTTGCTGCGTCAGAAAATAGTTAGTAGAAGATCCAAAACTGTGTCATCAAAAATATAGTATGCACCAAGAGCCAAGTGAGCTTTTTGATCTCGTATGGTTGCAGTGTGGATCGAAGACGAGCAAAAAAGACAATTGCATTTTGTAAACCAAAGACGACAAACTCAACACTCGGTCTAAAAAAGCACACTTTATGCTCTTGGCAAACAACGATATTATGATATCCACAATGTATTGTTAAAAAATCCTTACCTAATGGTACACCTGACAGAAAATCGATACCTTGATACACAAAAACAAAAGCACACAACATATAATACACTGAACCTGAACTGACCGAATTGCGATCTCTCGAAGGTGGGTGACCATTTAATAATAAGTAGTACAAGGCAAACCGCATTGCCGCCCTGGAGCAGACCAACCACCAGCAAATTGCACAGCATGGCGATCCAACCAAAATGAACGACCAGCAGAGGTATCAACGTAATTAAGATGCTGCACCCGAATACACTACAGAGGAAATAGCGATGAGCATCAGGTGAGCTCACCAAGAAGCCGATAGGCGCGTTCGACAAGACGGAACCCAAGAGTATCGCGCTTTGGATGTAGGATTGAATCTTAGTATCCCAGTCGAATTCCTACAGTGATTAGAGACAATATTATGATTTTTTAGTAACAAGCTAAATTCAAATGTGTTTCGCACGTAATATTTTTGTTTTTCGGATTATGATCAAACTTTTTTGTATGATTGACTTACAATTAATACGGTTATTAGACAATTTTAATAGACAAGAAATATAAATTTTCTTATACAATTTTTATTATAAATTATTATTGTTTTCAAATACTAGTTCGAAACTTTGATTTTAAACATTTAAGGCGGTCTTATACCTAAAGGCCTTTTTGTCCAAAACTACCTGAAAAAATGATGGTGAAAAAAATTAGTCTTTTGCCTTAAATAAATACTTAATCAAATAAATTTAATATTTTTAACTCTTTCCGCCATAGCTGAGTAAAAAACAAGTAATTTGCTTTTTGTTTCATGAAAATCCATCAACTGGTTGCTGAGAAAAACTGCGCACCAAGATATTTTTTCAAAATACCATAATTCTGGATGAAAGGATTGGATGGTCTATATTTTGCATATTGTTATAGAAGATAAGTTATATTTATGATATTTATACATTTTTATGATATTATAATATTTTAAATCATTTTTTCAGGTAGTTTTGGACAAAAAGGCCTTTAAGTATAAGACTGACTTAAGATATACCAACCAATCAAATCAACCATTATAAAATCCTTCGATGTGACTGCTCATTATTTTGTTAAAAGTAAAATTAAGGTGGATGAGTAGTCAATTATCACCAAATGTGATAATTAGATATACGGGGTGTTCAAAATGTTCGGGACCCTCTCCCAATTTTGGAATCAACTACTTACCTAAAGAAAAAAGGTGACCCTCTAGGTCGGTAGAATTTTCGACGAGGATTTCAAAAGGTCAAATTCAAGGTCAGCATTTTTCTCTTTCACCTTTTTTTCTTTAAGTAAGAGATTGCACCATTATGAAGCATAGAAAGTTTATTACAGAAGAGTTTTTTTCAATAAATAGTGCGAAAATGAGTGTCTCATAATTGGAACAAAACTTATGGAACACCGGGGCATTCATTTTGACACTGTACCATAAATACGGCCGTATATACGATCCTCTTTTTATACTTAATAGATTATTATTTTAGCCTAATTTTGCCTTTAAAAAATTTTAATTGTTCTAGTAGAGATAGTACAACAAGCTAATATAAAAGAATTCAATCTATTAGCTTTATTTTATTTAAAATTAAATAAGACACCTCATTGATGCTTAAGATGTGATCCATAATAGGGCCCTTTCGGGAGGAGGTCCCGAACACTTCGAAGACCCTGTATAAGACATCATTACCCTTCAAAATAATTGATTGAGCTAGCCACTAAATTCCGAATTAATCTCTTAAAACGTCTAAAATGGAAATAAAATTTTTAAATATGATATCATAAACTACTGTTACAAGCTTACTGTATTTAATTTCTATAAATTTTTTAAATATGACATAATATTCTAAGCCCCCTGCTTTTCTGCTTATATATCTGTGAGTTGGAAGAAGATTTTAAGAATAGAGAGATAGGAGGTATTAAAGTGGGTAATGTAAGAGTATGGAGTTTAGCGTATGCCGACGACATAGTTTTAGTAGCAAAGAATAAAGAAGCAATAGAGGATATGATGGACACTATGAGAAGATTTTTCAAGGCAAGAAAACTAATATTGAGTACAGAAAAAACAAAAATTTTGGTCTTCAATAGGCAGGGTAATAGTAAAACTGAAAAATGGAGATGGGAGGACAAAGAGATTGAGGAAGTTAAGTTATTTAAATATTTAGGGTTTACCTTCAGTAGAGATTGTAGTTATAAAGAACATATAAAAGAGTTTAGAAAGAAAGGTGTTGCTG
>JAYJLV010000046.1:8707621-8724409 GCA_036873485.1 Torymus texanus
TAGCCATCATATTCACATTAAATTTGAATAGATAAAATAAATTATAACTACGATAAACGAAAAAAATGATGGACTTATCCGGTTATTCCAAGCAGAAAATTTGAAAAATGGACTTATCTGGTTACGTTTCGGGTGCTGTGCATTCACGACTATTACGATAAGTTACGAGAGAAATATTTAAAAGATGTGACCGCGTCACAAAATAAATAACCGTTCGTCTTTGGACCGTTCATGGACCGTCCAGAAATTCGTGACGCGGTCCATTTACATCATTGCGTTCTGACTTCTCTCTATTCTCGTGCTCTCTCTCCATCCTACTCCCTCCCTCCGCGACCCAACCCGCATTACTATTTTCAGGCACGCGACGGGCGCAGCGCAGCGCGCACACCTCTGCCCCAGTCCATTTTAAGACAAGACTTTAGTCTCCGCCGAGAGGGCTTGACTCACACACCGTCATCGCTGTAAGAGCGAGATAGAGCGAGAGAGGAGGAAGCGGTATGCTTGGATTTCATCGTCCGCCGACGCCGTAGCAGCAGAAACCGCGATAGATGATATTAATAAACATTGAAGAAAAAGAGAAGAGGAGAATTGTGCGCGTGTGTTATCGCGGGGACAGGCGGCTTTTTTCCACCTGAAACCTGTTAATTGTTGCACGCAGCTTTTGTTTTCATTGCGCGCGACTGTGCGGTTGTGTGTGTTATAGAAGAGCCCGTCGGGGCAGACGAAGGAGCGGTAAATGAATCGCTCAGGATAAAACACAATAGCAAATTAGTTATAGATAAATTTGCACTGATTTTCATTAATTCACGTAGAATGTGTGGGCCGTCAGTCATGCTGGGACGGCACTTTTTACTCATTTACTTGGCGCTTTTTAGCTGCAAGCAGGACTACGTGTGGAGCTTTAACATCGAGAACGTGCACTATGCGATTTACCGTGGCGGCGTGCAGTCGATGTTCGGTTACTCGGTGGCCGCGTATCGTGATCAGAGCCATCGGGGCTGGGTCATCGTCGGCGCGCCTTTAAATCACACCACTCTAAATGGGGTGAAGAATGGAGGTGTGGTCTTCAGGTGTGACATAGCAGATGATAATAGGTGTTTCCCCATCGAATTTGACAAGAAGGGTGTGGATTATGTCAAATCAAACAAGAACCCCAGCAAGGTAGAAGCTATTGATGACAAGTCTTACCAATGGTTTGGAGCAACCATATCTACTTCTATGGTAGATGGAGGGCCAATATTGGCCTGTGCTCCTAAATATCACTGGTTTGGTTATATCAAGGCTAATTGGTCGGTTGCTGGTTTTAAGGATGCAGTTGGTGCCTGCTGGCTGACCAGTTTAAATGATGGAAAATCTACCGAGTACTCTCCTTGTCGAAATAATGATACTGCTGGTCATCATAGACAAGGTATGTGTCAAGCTGGAGTTGGTGCTGCTGTAACTAAGGATGGTAGAAGGCTGTTTCTTGGTGCCCCTGGTAGTTGGTATTGGCAAGGTCAACTATTTACAATTGAAAGTAATGTATCATTACCATTTGTGCCTTCAAAAGATGCACATGCAGGAAAGGAAGAGCACTTAGGCTTATTGGCAACTAAGGAAGGACCTGCAAGTGAAGATAATAGTTATCTTGGATACTCTGTAGCTGTAGGAGATTTTCTAGGAAATGGTGATAGTGGAGTTGCAGTGGGAGTGCCTCGGGGAGAGGATCTTCTTGGAAAAGTATTGTTGTTTACATCGCAATTGTACAATCATAAAAATATCACAGGGGAACAAATGGGTGCCTACTTTGGCTATGCCTTAGCTGTCAATGATATTGATGGTGATAACAAAGATGATCTTATAGTCACTGCTCCATTTTATACTCCACCTGAACTTTCTGGAGTTAAAATTGAGACTGGAAGAATATATGTATTTTATCAAGGAGGGGGACCAATGGAGTATCAAAAATTCCACACCAGAGAGGGAGAAAGCAATAGAGGTCAGTTTGGTCTTTCAGTGGCTTCTTTAGGTGATATTGACTTAGATGGCTATGGAGATTTTGTTGTTGGAGAGCCCTATGGTGGTATAGAGAATCGTGGTGCAGTTTACATATATCATGGAACAAAAGAGGGAGTTGAAGAGAAATATTCTCAAGTCATATACTCAGAGAGCCTGGAGCAACCTGTTAGAACATTTGGTTGGTCAGTTAGTGGAGGTATTGATTTGGATGGCAACCATTACCCTGATTTAGTTGTTGGAGCTTATGAATCTAACACAGCTGTATATTTTAGATCTAGACCTGTTATTGGCATGTACTCTGAAATAAATTTTGTAACAGATTCCATCAATCTGAAGAAGAAAGCTTGTGTTTTATCAGATGGTACAGCAGTAGCATGTTCTGAGCTGAAGATTTGCTGTATGTATAATGGAGTAGGTTCTTGGACACAACATGATTTCTCAATTTATGTTGTATTAGATGACAAGAAAAAAAATAATCCACGTCTTTTCTTCCTTGATTATGAAAACAAAAGTTCATTGAACTGGACAGTGCCTATAATAAAAGAACAACTGTATTGCCGTCAGGTAAAGGTTTATGTTGCTCAACATTTAAGAGATAAATTGACAACATTAGATGCAGAGATGCACATTGAACTCTCCAATGATACTAGTGGATCTTTGGGCAGTTATAAGAGACGTGATCCAAAGAAAAGATTGATGGCAATATTAGGACCAAAGAATACTAAAAAACGTGATGCTCTTATTATACAAAAGAATTGTGGAGTTGATAATATTTGTATACCAGATTTAGTGTTAAATGTTAAGAGAAACGTTGAAAAATATCTTTTAGGCTCCGGTGAAATACTTGAATTAGAAGTAACAATACAAAATATGGCTGAAGATGCATTTGAATCTATTTTCTCCTTGCAATTACCACCTGGTATTGATTACATAAATATTGAGAGTCAGAGTGAATCTAATGAAATAATTATTCAGTGTTCTCCTCCAAAATCCAATAACAATAATACTCTTCGCTGTGATGTTGGTAATCCACTGCCTGAAGGAAAAATTGTCAAGTTTAAGATAATTTTACAACCAATGACTTTCCACGGAATGAAGCCTACTTACGAGTTAAGCATGAACGTGAATTCTACAAACCCTGAAAAACCATACACCATCCACAACAACGGATGGGATATGTCGTTGCCCGTGTGGATTGAAACTGATATCTTTGTCGAAGGTGACAGTAAACCTCAAGAAATCGACTTCAATTCGGTCGATTATGCAAACACCGATCCGAATCTACTGGAAAATACACTCGAACACGGTCCCGTCGTAACGCACAATTACACGATCAGGAACAATGGACCGTCTACCGTCATAGATATCGCCACAGTGCTCACATGGCCCGCGGAAACTCTCAGTCACGATGTTTTACTGTACATATTGGAGCAGCCGGAAATTTCAGATCCGGAAAAGGTCCACTGCGAGACAGCGAACGCCGATTACTTGGGCATTAATAATCGAAAGGCCCGCGACGCGGACGTCAACAAAGCACAATCAGGCCTATACGAGAAGGTATTATTCACCGATTCGGATAGCTCAAATTATATTCCGAAATCGGGTGCGCACCGCATGCACTCGAATTCGCTGACTGACGAAGATGGCCATAAATTAAGTATAGAAGAGAAATCGCGATTTACGCGACAAACTGCGAATCACTTGCCTGCCGATGGGGTGGACAAAGCAGTGACCACGACCGAGGCGCCGACTCATACCATGGATATTCACAAACTCTGCAAAACTGCCGTATGCGTAAACCTCACGTGCCATGTCGGGCCGCTGAAGAAGGACGAGGAGGCCTCGATATCGGTGAAGTATCGGATTTTCGTCAATTCCATCCGCAAGATCACCGAGAGCGAGAAAATCAAGGTGTTGACGCAGCTGGAGGCGTCTGTCAAGACACAGCCTTACATCGGCGAGCCGCCGCAGCCGGTGATCCGTACATACGAGATTGGGACGATGATCTTGCCGGCAGCGCAACCCATCGCCTCCGACGCCATACCCCTGTGGATCATCATACTGGCCGCGTGCATCGGCACGTTGATTCTTCTCCTGCTCGTTTACTTGCTGTACAAGTGCGGTTTCTTCAAGCGCAATCGGCCCTCCGCTGCGCCCGAGCATCAACCCCTCAACGGATAAAAAAACTGCCTGCGTTCATGTCTAGGTATACACGTATATGAGAGACTTAAACTGTAAGTTTAAGCGTGCCTTAATTTATATATAGATATATATATATATGTACACACAACGATGACCGACGAGCACATGGCCCCAGAGAGACGCATAAACATGTACGCGCGTACGAACCGACAAAGTCGTATTTTCGTATATATAGTCGAGTAGAAAATTGTATAATTTTTTAACTTTTTTTTAACGTCCGACGAGCACAAAGGCGTGCAATATACATGCACTTGACTGTTGCAGAGAGAGGAATGATCTTTTATTGTACGAAGCTTTAATTTCTAATCTCAATATTTTAGCTGATGAAAGAAGATTTTAAATAATTTAAATAATGGTATATATCGAGAATTTTATTTATATGCGCATACTCATCATTAATAGTATTATTAATGCGTTTACAATGATCTATGCTTTTATATTATAGTAAGATTTATATATTGCGATTTCGAATTAATGTTTTTGTAACATTTAGTTTATTTTACGAACAAAGCTCTACTATACTTTATTTTTCATTACAAGACTTTTTACAGCATTGACATCAATGTTAGAATAGAGATATATTATTTTATAACGAATTAATAGAAATATTAAATAATGTTATGAACTTTTATTTTTTGTTTTATACAAGTTTATAATTAATATTGTCATATTCGCACGCGAAAAATATTTAACGACGCAAATCATATCAAAATATATATTCGGAAGAATAAAATAGTTGTTATGCGATTTCGTATGTAACATAAGTCATAGTCTATAGTTGATAGTTATCTTCTATTTTGTATTTAAAAATTCTAATGTTAATAAAATGATGAATTTTTGTTTAACCAAAATATATATACTGTTTTATTTTTCTGTCACAAAATATTGTCACCTTTTTTCCTCATTATATAAATTTGTTAAAAAACAAAACAGAAAAAGTGTTTCTGAAAAAAAATATTGTGCCACACATTTTTTTTTTTTTTTCTGACATAAAGATATATTATGAATCAGCCAATTAAAGACTTACAAAATGGGTCACAAAAAGAATACTGGCACATTCCACAAGTAAAATGAAAACTTTTGTCCAATCATTATTCTATACAAAAGTTTCAATTTTGAGTAAAAAGTTGGTTTTTAACCAAAAATTGAAAAAAAAAAATAATTTTCAATGTTAAATAATTTTTTTATTTGTGGAAATATCGATCTAGAATTTTAGGAACATATTTTTTTCATAAAAAACTAAGAATGAAGAAATTTTGATGAATTTAAAAATGTTGAGCTGCTTTATACCACGTGAAATATCCCACGTATATATGATTAAAGAAAATTTTTTATAGTAGGTACTATTATATCATTCTAATATCTTCAGAAACTTTGTATTACATAATATGGTATATTCATTTATTTTATTGTTGTGCGAGATTGAAATCACATTTCGCAAACGTTGTATCGAATAATAACAGAAACCCCGCTACGACTGTTACGCAATTTGAGAAACTAAACATAACTGCAGTGTCACTTGTATGGGATATGGCATGGGTATGTTTAAATATAGGGTTTGGGCACATTACTTAAACGCATCTACTATTCCTAGTTTAGATTTTACTGCAGTTACCCCACATTACAAACATAGTGAGCACGTGTAAACGCAGGGGGTGACGTTTCAATAGTAGAAGCGCACGCTTAGAACAAAAATAGTTTATTTTTAAAATAAGGTTTTATAAATTTCATACAGGAAAGGAAAATAATCACGTTTTAAAAATTATTATATTAAACCATTAATTTTCTTTAAAAATATTTATGAAAATATGTTGTCTTCTGAAAATATTCAACTAAATATATAAATGTATTTTTTGTTATAAGTTGAGATCTTTATGACGTGTTTTACAGCAGTTTTGCCCAGCAGTCATGAATGCTGATATACTTCCGTCATAACGAAGAAAGTCCTATCTGCATTCCAACATAAAAATATTAGTTGCTATCACATATTTATACGGACTAAGATTGTAAGTCAGAGATAGAGCTAAATTAACAATTCTATACTTTTCAATTTTTCATGAACATTTTTTTTAGATTTATTTATTCAATTAATTGCACTGTTATGAAAAAAATATTTATAAGTTTATAAATTCTTAAATTATTTTTTTTTTTCAATTAAACTAAAAAAAATTAACATTTTGTATTGGTTTTAAAAGTTAAATCTGTTATTAAGAAATCTTCTGATTGAGCAAAGTAACGAATTCGCGTTCATTCGTAAATCACGCATGCAACACAGCGCGCTTCCGTATAGTTTTAATATAGTAGTTATTTTAGCGAGGGCTGTTCTAAATTTAAAAGTCTTATGTCGTTCTAAATGGCACAGACAACGAGGCTATTGTATAAGACTTCGGACGTAAATTTAGTACTTGAAACCATCCTATATTTTTTACTCATCGCCTTTATATTTTCGAACATGACGCCGATCATCGACCATTTTATCCGTAACAGTCACAGGCGGTGACGATGTGCGGATGTCTTGAGGAAGAAAGTACTTATCTGTATGCTGATTCAAATTTCAAAATTTCACTAAAAATTAGTTACTCACGACTTATTATTGGTTTAGAATAATCTTTCATAGTAATGTTTTTTTAATTATAATTTTATTGCATAATAAAACTCCTTTTGTATAAAGATAAATTGAATGTGTGAAGGAACCGGAAAATTTAGTAGCAGGAAATTCGACGAAAAAGTTACTCTAAGCTGTAGTGGGTCATTTCTCTTTAGACCTACCTATATGCCAACCCACGCTGCTTCCGAAAATCTCTGGACGAAGCTGCAAAACATGTGGCGACCGGATGCAACTTTCAGATGTATCCCACTGTCTCTTGCCGCTCGCGTGGTCGTTGAGTGCGCACGCGTGTGTATGTGTCCACACACTTATAAGTATATATATAGTAGCTAGGTCACGCTTGAAGTTCACGGAAGATGAAATTCAAACTTTACTTAACTATTTTTGCAGATTGATTTTTTTAGGAAGATATGTCGACTTTTTAGTCAATATGATGGTGTTTTCAAGTATAGAAAGTACAAAAATAATCAAAAGATTTTCTTCATTCACTGATTTCGTCAGTTTGTGATGACGATTGTTTTGAATACGGTAGGCCTAATTTTATTTTCCAATAGGAGCAAACAAACACGAAAGAGCTGTAAAAATCTTTGTAAGAATTATTTTAGCAATATTTTTTATTTAATTGTAAAGAAATTTTATATACTCCAAACTTTTAAATATTGTTTCTTATTGATCATTCGAATTGGAGGACCGCTTTTTTGTGTATTTCAAACAAAGTTATAGTTACTATTATATCATTATAATTTGTCAGATTTTTTATTTTAGATAACAGCTAAAAATAAAAGTTAGAAATACAATGCTAAAATATGAACAGAAGTGACTTCAGCGTATACTGGGCTGAATCTATGAGCGTCCCTGGCGGGGACACATTTTTTTGTCAAATGACCATTGAATTTTTATTGTGTTGTATGGAATGATACATAAAAATAACCACAATCCAGGCGAGATATATAAGCAAAAATAAGATATTCGGTTTTTATGAAATTAATTTAAAATTTAGTTGGTGACTTATTAGTTTCATTGCAGAATAAGATTTTGTAACTGATATACTCTCTAGATGGTTATTGGAAAAATTATTTTCATGAAAAAAATGAGAAAATAAGCTTTTCTCTCCGTAAGAATCTATGTTAAAAATTAAATATTTAAAAATTATGTTCTCAGTAGTTCACCTGGTGACCTTAATTGAAAAAATAACTCTATAAAACTTGAAATTCATACTATCAGTGTGTATTTTTCTTCTTTCTTACTTATCGACTTCATTAATTCGCCGGAGCCATCTTAAAATGAAAATAGAAATTACGCAAAAAACTTTACGCAAGTGACCCTTTTCAGAGTTGTGAAGTTTAATTTAAAATCTTGCGAAAACCCCTTTTTTGTAACGAAATTTTTATTTATCTATGGAATTGTTCCTTTATTTAAGTTTTTATTTTAAGTTTATTTTATTAAAGAGAACACTTTGTAATAGTAAAATAGTTTTCGATGGTCGCAATATTTTAATGCTTTTTCATTTTTTTCAAGATTATTGATTACAAACAAGTTGATTTCGCAAGATCATAAAAAATTTTAAATTGAGACTTTATGATTAAAATGGCATCTTTGATAATCTAGTTTAATTAATGAGTTATCTTTTATTAATAAATAATAATTTAAAGAAAATAAAATTAAATAACAATAAGTAATATACTGTGGGTGGGTAAATTGTTATTGGTGCCGAAAAAGTAGACACTCTTGTAATAACATGTAGTACTTGCCAAATATATTTCAAGTAATTTCCGAAATTCATTTAAATAACTTTGATATAAAATTATTTGAAACCTGTGGTATGTACCATGTATTATCATGGCAACAAACTGTCTGAATCAACAGTATCATGATTATTTAACAACAATCATCTTATTGAACAAATATTAGAAATCATTAAATGACGACTAAGAATAAGCAGCTCCGAATTTTGCAATTTGGGTAAATGATAAACCAAGTGCTTTTATTAGCAGCGATATTCATATTTACTTATTCATTAATTAAGCGTTAAAAAAATTTGATTTCTTTTTTTCTCGTTCTTGCATAGCAATGCGTGGAAACGCGTATCGAGGTAGAAGAAGCTTCGATTCCCTGTCATGAGGCACACGTGTCTAGAAAGTAAAGAACAATAGGTAACTAAGTGGAGGCCTGCTACGGATGCCCGGATCTGCCACACGCAGCCAGCCAACACATGTATTTCACTGGTCTGTTCGAAAATTTACGACTCGTCCTATTATATGCAAGTATTGGCATACAAAAGATTTTCAGCCCACTACAGGACCATCATTGCAGATACTATGCTGCAGAGATTGTATTCATGCCTTTCGTGATTTTTCAAACATTTTTATTTAGTTTGTTTTTAAGCCAATTAATTGTATGCTGTTGAACTACCGCAATATTAATTATTATAATGAATAGCATGTTAAAACTTTGTTAATAACTAAAAATAAATAAAAAAAAATTAAAGTTTTTAACAATCATGAAAATCATTGTAAAAGAAGAAACTGTCGTTGCCGGAAAAAATAAACTTCAAGAAGCATAGAAAAATAACTATAAAAAATAAAATGTCAAACTATTGTCAAGTATAATGTGTATATAGACACTATTTGTAATAATAATGATTGCAGTATACATTTATTATGTAGGTATGTACTTGGCACATTCTGAAGAGTACTTACTACAAAGTAAAAGTGAAAATCCTTGAAATTAAATTAATATTTTTCACTTACCTTTTATACACGCGATAATAAATGTTTAGAAATGACTAAAGTGACAATTTTACAGTCTTTATTGTACGACTAAGGGCGAAATGCATTTGTATTCATGAGACGCACTTATATACAGACGTACTGTGTGCATCTAATTACATCTATTGTACGAGAGTTGTGAGTGCGTGGTTCATGAATCGTAAAGAACGGAGCCAGAGATAATATAAAATTGTACACTCAATTGAAATATATAGAAAATCAAACAAATTTTTAAATTATTTATTAAATTTTTTTTGTAATAAAAGTATAATATAATATATTTTTTATAATCTTATAATATTGAAAGTTATTTTACAAACTATTTATTACTTACTTTAAATTTGTTAGTAGTTTTTTATACTCAGTAAAATTTTCACGAGTGTCGATAGATAAATTTGTCATAGTTATTTAAATTTTGATTCTCTATCTATATTACCTTCAGTTGTTACAAGATAAAATATGAAAGTGGTTTCATATTTTCAGTTTTCACCTGTAGATGGCTCGCGTGCGACTGTCAACACTTCAAATTTATTTTTTCAAACATGCTGCTTCAAAGCTAATATAAAAGAAATAAAATACATTTACAAAATATAATTTGAAAGGAAATCGAATGAAGAAAATTTTAAAAAAATTTTAATTTTACTGAAAAGGATATCTGGATAAATCTGGAAACAGAAAATTGATATATAGGAACTGCAAGTGAAGTTGAAATATACGTTAGTGCATGATATTCATGAATAAGAATAGTAGTTCTGTGAATACTATTTGTAAACGTCCGCAATCAACGAACAACGTCCAAATCAGATATTCGTTGTCATCGTAGTCGCAGTCGTCATCGTAGACACTTGACGAAAATTCTATCTCAGCGCCTCTCGCGTCAATAACTTCAATAGACAGAAATAATGTACAATATAGCAATGTACTCTCGATTGAGCGAAGAGGGCGCTACCATCCAACTCTGGCACCCGCGCAAGCGAATCTTTATTTCCCCCCCCCCCTTCCACCCGCCGCCCGCGTGTATATATAAGTTGCTACGTTGGTGGAGCGCAACGAGCCTGTATGTATATATGTGTGCATGTATATATTGGCGATCTGACAATATACGTCAAGCACCGGGATAGAACAAAAAACAAAAGCTGGCACACAGCAGAAGAAAAACGAAATCGACGTTAGTCGTTGATAATCAAGAATGCTCCATTTATATTAAGATTTCGGAGCAAACGTTCCCTTTATTCGACTCTAAAATTGTTTTACAGAATACCTCTCATTGGAAAAACAAAACAATGGTTAGAAACGAAATCGGCGATCAAAGAGAGAACACTGCACGAAACATTAAAAATATTTATATATATACCTATAAGTATAACACGACAACGCAAGTGTGTGGCAAACACAATTCATCAAGCGTACCTCGCGTATACGTATATATATATATATACTTATATCAGCTTATATGTACTCCATCACGTACTACGTTCGTACGATTGAGCGACAAAGAGCGGTAGAAAAGGATAGATGTAGGCGCGTGCGCGCACCACGAGTAGCTTTGTATACTGCGCGAAAAGCCAGGCGTAGGTATATGCTGGTATATGTATACACACCTACGACACGTAAGTAGTGACTGTGAAGCCTAGGAGGAGGTTATACGCATCTCCCTGTGTCGTCGTTAGCGTCCTCGTGATACAAACATCGCTAACAGCGCGCGACGATCGACCGTCGTCTTTCCCATTTCGACGTACTCGGGTTAGAACTTACCTAGAAGCTCTTGTATATAGCGTGTATACGTAAAATACCGAAATTGAAAGACAGATAAAAAACCGCAACGTATAAGTCGCAGAGAGAGAGAGAGAGCGTGTCGCTACCCAACCCAACGTCAACGTCGTCGTCGCGCGTATAATGTCGTAACAACAACGGTGCGCCACCACCGCGACGACGATTAGCAGCATCGCCCCCGTCCGCTGTTGATCGTCACAGCCTAAGTGTATACCTATACAATCTTCCGGCGAGAGGAGAGCCGTCGTGTGGTGCCGCGTTCGGGCGAGTGTGCTGCCGCTGCCAGAAAAGCTAAAAAGAGAGCGAGACGGAGATAGAGATATAGCAGCAGCGCGCGCCGACGAGCCAAGCAGCACCAAGTGCGAGTAGTAGCAGCGACCGCCTTCGTCTTCGTGTGCGTCGTCTCGCCCACATGCGGACGGCCCGCTGCTAGCTAGTTCTCTCTTCCTTCTCTTTCCACTATAGCCTCCGTCGTCGTCGTCGCAACCGCCGCCACCGCCGTTGCTGCTTTTGTATTTTTTCGAACGGAGCAACGGAGCGCGCGTGTGCGTATATTACACCAGCGAGCGGCAGCCGCGCGCGCCCGCGCCTGTCTCTCTGTAATCTTTGTGTACGTGAGCGCGCGCTCGTGTGTATTTTGTGTGTTTCGTCTCTGCGCCGTGCCGCGTTCTCGTAGCTTCGTCATCGAAGAGAGAGGGAGAGAGAGAGAGAAAGATAGAGGAAGAGGACGACTATACACGAGCGTGTGTCTGTGTGCGACGTGCGTATATATACGTACTCGCGCATAAGAGGCATATATATATATATATATATATATATATATTAGTGCACGACAGCAGGGTTGAGAGAAGAGGAAGCGCAGAGGAAAGAAAAACATGAGAGGAGCCGCGACTGCTGCCTCGCCATTGCTCTAGCAGCTGATGGCGTTTGTCGCCTCGTCGTAAATGAACGCCTAGCAGTAGCCAACGGAGACGCAGCAGCAGCAGCGCAGTCGCTCACGCTGTAATCTGTATAGAACAGACGGGGAGCTTTCCTCTCTACTATACGCTTCTGTTGTAAGCTCCTATCTGTGTGTGTGAGAGAGTGCACGAGGGAGAGGGAGGAGGAGAACGACGACGACGACGACGACGAAAAAAAACCCCGCGACAGAAGTGAGTAGTAGCAGCAGCAGTATACGACCCACACGCGCCCGCACGTACTCCCGTACGTGAAAGAGAGAGAGAGAGAGAGAGAGAGCGAGAGAGCGAGAGAGAGAGAGAGAGAGAGTCTCGCTATCTCTCTCTGACCGTGCACGCGCTCCCTCTCGGCGCGCAGCGCACTCCTCGAGGAGGCGGAGATATCCAGCCGTCGCTGCGTGGAGCGACCAAGACGACGACGAGGAGGCTGTCGTGTCGTGTGTGCACGTGGTGCTCGGAAACTCGGACGCAGGCGAGTGCCTGACGAAGAGGCGTGTACGGCTCCGGGTTTCGAGGAGAGAGAATCACGCTCCCGCCGGGGGACCGCCCGTGTGGCTTACACACGCGCTCGAGCGTGCGTGCGCGCGCGCGCATTGCCGCCTGTGAGTGAGGCCGCTAGAGGGTAGAGCGACGGCCGGATTTACGTGCGCGCGTATTCACCTACTCCCTCCTGGGGGAGAGCCAGCAGCGAGGAGTCGCCGCCACCGCCAGCACCGCGGCTGCATCTTCTTCCTCCTTCCCCGCCGCCCCGTCGTCTTCGCGAGAGCGAGAGCGCCCGAGGCAAGAGAGATAGAAAGAAAGAGAGAGAGAGAGAGAGAGGGACGACTTCGCCGGAGAAGAGTGTGGGAGAGGGAGAAAGAAGGAGCGAGCGAGAGCCACCGCCAAGTCCGGAGGCCCCCGCCGCCGCGGCTTCCTCGGGGAGGTAAGCGCCAACGCCTCTTTCGCCCGAACGCGTGGAGCAGCCCGTGTGCTCCGCTGGCCAGACCGCGGGGACTGTGTGCCCTTCCCGCTGCAGCAGAAACCCCTTCCACGGAGACGGATACACGGCACACGTATACGCGCACGAGAGTGGAGGTGTGTCGGTAGTAGTAGCAGCAGTAGCAGCAGCAGCAACGCGCAGCTGAAGAGGTTAAATAGCTAATACTATCTGTCCTCAGTGTTGCGAAGAATCTGTAGTAGTGCATATATCTCTGTCTTCTTGGGCGGGATATAACAAGTGTTCGTTGTATGTTGTACAAGTGCTTTGGTTTTCTTTTCTTACCTGTGAGTGTGTAGTGCAAGAGAGCGAGAGTAGAGCCAAAGAGAGAGAGAAAGGCAGTTCGGTTTGGGATCAGAAGCCACTCTTGGTGGTAGCCATTTAGCCAGAGTCGCAGACTACTCCAGGGATGGACCCAGTCGTCTTTAGCTAACACAGCCCAAAGCAGAAGAGGCACAAGCACAGTGTCGTACAGAAAGGCTACCCATCCAGTGCCCATAGTGCCTCAGTTTCAGAGTCCACCATGTCATCGGCGACGTTTGTGGATCGAATAGATCCCTTTGCCAAGCGCTCCCTCAAGAAGAAGTCCAAAAAGTCACAGGGGTCCTCCCGTTACCGCAACTCACAGGACGTCGAGCTGCAGCAGCTTCCTCAACTTAAAGGTTAGTACGTTGTACACCTTATGTGTACACATTATTTGCATACTTGTCCATTTATTACCTTTCTCTCATTTACGGGCAGCAGGGCCCTCTATAGAAAGCTAGTTATAAAAAGTTAGAAGGCACATTATAGCAGCATATGTAATATTCTAGATATTATGTAAAAGACATCAAATATACTAAAAATGCAACGATTACTTTAATTGTAAATCTACAATATTAACACATTTTTTCCTCACTAAAAGTATTTAAACATAGAAACTTTCATAGACCAACGGGGAAATAATATTGACAAGTAAAAATTTAATATTGACGTTAATAGGAATACTTTTCATATGTTTAAGTACTAATGATAACATACAATCCATAAAATACAAAGATTATATTTACTTGTGACCTAACCTCTTTGATATTATCAATTGGTAAAATTTTATGATTAAATACTTTTAGAAACATAAATACTAAAAATAAATGAGTTAACATTACACGTACAAAATTGCCAATAAACAATTACAACAAGCTAATAGATACGTTTACTATTTTAATAATTGAAAATGTCCTAAGCACTAACTCATAAAAAATAATTATATAAGAGAGAAAAAATATTGAATATTTGGAAGTTTTTAAGCATTATTTGGTTAAATTCTTAATAATCTTAACAAATATGTTGATAAATGAATATAATTACAAATGATGAAAAATAGTTATGCAACAACTCAGAATTTGAAAAATACTTATATTTCTAGTTCACAATCCAATATACATACATTTTTTAAAGATATTCTGATTATTCTTTTAATTAAAGATAGATTCATTTAAATTTTTATAGAAAACGAATCATGAAGTATAAAATCTTACAAGTTATATTCTCTAAAGAATAGTAAAGCAGAAGAAAAAATTATATTAATTAGCTAATATAATAATATAATAAATATAAAATATAAAAATTTTCAAAACATATTTACTATTATTGAGTTCAAATTCCAATGGATCTGAAGTTTGCAATGTTGGAACGCAACGAAATAATTTCTCACAAATAAATAAGACAGCTAAAAATTTGCACGATACAGTGAAATCTTTATTTTGATGGTGGGTTATGCTATAAAATGCTAAACATATGAGAAAATTCAAAATCTAACATATAAAACTAAAAATAAAAAAAATTTTCTAAAGTTTCGTTGCACTCCAACGATGCAAACTTCAAACCCATAAATTCCAGGCAAATTAAGAGGAACTGGAATCCTTAATTTAATGTTAAGTTTTGTGGTTCAGGTTGAATAAACTAATGTATGTCTAATAAATGTATTTCATTTTTCATTATTTATGTGTAAGTAATTTAGGACATTTTCACTTCTTTATTTATAATCTGTGTGATATTTCCCGAAGTACATTCAAATAGTAAAAGAAATTACTTTAAAAATTTTATACTTATAATCTTACATAACTTGAATACTTGACATTCATTACTTAAATTTCTAAGTAAGATAAGTTTTACTGTTTATTTTTCTCAAAGGGAAATTTCAAATTCACAATATAACATTGAATATAAAAATATATTAAATTAAGTTGAAAGCAAACATATTTTTAAACTGCATCATTCAAAGCAACTTAAAAATATGCTATTAAGTGTCTTCAAATTTTCTGCTACATTTATCTGAATCAAGCACTCTGCAGTGTTTCAATTATGCAACAAGTAGTTTTCACTTAGTCTGCATCCTTGAATGACCTGACAGATGACGATGAAACCATTGTTTCGACCAAGCAAGAACAATAGAATTCTGAGCTCTGGCAAATCAAGTCGAATCATTTATACACTTATGATTGGCATACATAATCCAATTTTATCAATTACTGAAAATATTTTTTTTATAGAATATGCGATAGTAGTTTTCGAAAGAAAACAGAATAGCCTGTGTAATACATGTTGACATCTACATTTTTTTTTTCTTATCTCTAGTGATATCTCAATAGATTTATTTTTCAGTATTAACTTGAAAGCAACTTTTTTATTTTTATTATTGAGACATTTGTGTCACCAGCTTAGCAACACAGACTTTTTTCTCTATTATTGACGACACTTTTAGGCTACAGTTCTTACATAATTGACAGTTTTGAGGCTTCTTGAATGAAATTGTTGACTTTTGTCTGAGTGAAGAATACGAAACATTTTCATCACTTTTTTTCCTTGTTACTATTATTTAGTTTATCGCAACATGTAATAATTTTGAAATTCTTGTTATATGAAATATTTTATCAATTACAATAGCCATAAACAATCTAATATTCACAAAGGAAGACATATGTAATTACACTTTATTTTTACTAAGATTTTCCATTAATTATTTATATAGTTAACAAATAAAAAATATACAAATGTCAAATTATTTACAACATAATTTGAGTAATGAGTGTATTAAATAAATGAAATGTAGAGAATTTTCATAAAATTTAGTGTAGAAATTGAATTTGTATTTTTATTTTTTATATTTTACATTATGTAATTATCTCATTTGTGAAGACTTTATATGTTTATAAAAATTTGAATTAATAATTTCAAAATTATCATGAAGTATAAAATAAACATACCGTGATTAGTTAACTACTCGTAGTATGTGTACTATAAAGTAAATATATTTTTCAAATGGAATTTAATACTATTTTCATGGATGTCTGCTACTCTTAAAATGAATGAATGAATTTACATTTGCACTAGCTCAAAGTATATCAATTCAACTGAAATTTCTAGCCAACTGTAGATATCTGCTATATCAATGGATCTGAAGTTTGCAACGTTGGAACGCAACGAAATAATTTCTCACAAATAAATAAAACAGCTAAAAATTTGCAC
>JAYJLV010000046.1:8732681-8756703 GCA_036873485.1 Torymus texanus
GCTGTAGGGTTTCCAAATTTCCTCTCGTGGTGCGTATACTATTTTTCACCATACACGGGCCGAAAATATCACTTTTCTGATTCGGTGCCGGGAGGGAAATTGGTGCTTTCGGGCAGGGTGTGGTGAAAAATATAATTCTTTTAAAAGCGCTCCATTTTACAAAGCGTCCAATGATATATGATAAAATAAATAAAATATTTTACAAGAGCAGTAATAAAAATACAGTGTACTATCTAACGAGTCAATAAATATATGATGAACTATATACTGAGATCTTTTATATACGAGGAAATCCGTACGAAGTTAGGGGTTACTAAATTATTTTCGTATTCATCACCGCAATTAAATTTTCAAAGAATTTTGATTCCCAAACGAGTAGACTTCCGTATACCATCAACCGTGATAATCACATTTATCAAATTATAATTTTACCTTTTCTTTCTATTTCCTTCATCATAATAGAAGCTAAATGAGAGACTTAAGTTTGACGATGACGAACCCTTCGGGAAATATAATGAGTATAGGGACCGAATTCTATTAGTGCATACTATATTCTATCATAAGAATTTTACTTTAAAGTAAAATCAAGTACATATTATATTAATATACTTGTCGTGATTAAACTTAGAATATATATATATATAATAAATTAGAATATGCATTAAGATTTGTAAAAATCAAATGGTCAACGTTTATTTAAAACTCATTGGAAAATATTCAAGATGAATAAGTTTGTAATTTGGTTGAACTGTCGATAAATAAAAAAAACTCTCAATCATATGTAATAAGACTGCAGAGTAAGCAATACGCGAGCACGAAGCAAGCTCAGATTTCGAAATGAACCTCCTCGCCGAAATTTCCATGCAAGATCACGCTAATACAAATTTTCCCCGGCGCGTTCACGTGTACCCGCAGGGAAACGCCGAAACTTTGCCACTTCTACATGAATAAGTGAAAAAAGCTAGCGGCGACGGCAGCATAGTAGCAGCAGTCCGCGCAGGTGAAATGCAAAGCACAGTTCCGCGAGCGTCGGAAATACCCACCGCCGCGTAACTCAGCATTCGGCGGCATAAAAAAGTTGGAAAGCCGCGGCAAAGAAAGCGAAGTGGGCACAAAAAAGGAAAGAGGAAGGAATAAAGCAGCTGGCGGAGAAGAGAGCAAGAGTAAAAGTCGGGTATAAGAGCAAAGAGGAGGGAAAGAGTATAAGAGAGTAAGAGAGAGATACGACGTATACATACAGCTTGATCGCAGGAATCGGTCGTGGAGGAGGCGCGCCTCAAGAGGGCAGCTATCCTGCGCGCGAGCCTGCCCATTGTCTCGGCGAGGGCCCGCGAGTCCGCGAAGTACTTCTCGAGGCCGGCCGAGGCTCGCGGCAGCCACTTGCCGATGTTCACCCTGTAATTGCTATCCATGTGTTTATGCCAAGCCGGCTGCCTCTCTTATTCACTCCCAGCTCTTTTTTGGGCTCGTTATATATATATATATATATATATATATATAAAATTCTGCGCGTCTCGGCAGTTTTTTTCCCGCCCTCCCGCGCGCGTCTCTTCTGTGCGCGGTATGATGATGATGCGCGCCGCGTCGTATATCGATTCACTGGGTTGGCTTTGACATTTTCTGTCGTCTAGCTGTATGTACAGCATTTGCAGCGAGCTCCGAAAAACGAAATCTGTAATGTAGAGTTGTGGACAATCAATATTATATGCTCTTTCTCTCTCGTTAAATCGAAGTCTCATTATACCTGCACCATGCAATAAAATAATCATAGTGAAAAGTATATACTATTATTAGATATAGTCATGTTTACTTTTATATAGTTAAATAGTGTTATATTAATTTACTTTACTATATAGTTTGTAATAAACACTATACATGTTGTAATAATAATTAGTGGATAGTTATTTGTTCGAAGTTAAATTATTCTATTACCAGAAATAACCGCGATAAAATTTAAATATTTTCTTATGAAAATAGTCAAAAAACACTCGCAAAAGTTATAAGACAAATTAGTAATATCAATTACTCAATGATCATAGGTTTATTACAAACAGCAGGATATCTATACGAAGATTAATTATCATTTAATAATAAATTAAAGTAACTTTATTTTTATGTTTCATAATATCAGTATAAAAATCCGCTATAATAAAAGAATATTATTCTCGTATTTTTATCTATATACGCCCTGAGAAAACTAATTGGCCAGGTACACGAGCAATCCAGTCCGACTTTTTTTGTTTTATGATTTAATCCTCTCTCTAGAAAGAGTGACGACTTTTTCTCCTGTACCTGCGATGAGCTCAAGTAATTAATTCCGCGACTTCAAACTTTGTATACGTGCACATTTAAGTAGACTAAAGCATAAACCAAGCGTTTTTGTACCTTTATCCATAATTTTATCAAACGAATTTGGAAACATTACAATTAACCCTTTTTTATGAAAAATATTTAATAGGATTAATTATGCTCGTTATTTGACTATTTTCATATAAATCCGTCTATTTTTTAATCAGAATTTCTTTTTAACAAATATGAAACCATTTATAGCATGCCACTTTGAAAACATTTTAATGTTTTTTAAAACTGATGATTTATTTTTTGCATTCAATATATTTCTATTTCAGTATATGCAGTTGAATTAAATGTTCACACGGATAAGCCATTAGATTTTGTATGACAGCTTTGAAAAAATAGTATAAAAATAAGAGGTGAAATATTAATAATAAAAAAAACAAAGGATAATAAAAAAAATATGAAAAATCTGGTCACGGATATAATGTTAACATCAATAAAATCTAATTTAAAAGAGCTCTATTACCTTCTTCCTCAATAAAAGGGAGCTTTTCATCATGGAACCTTCGGCTATATAATGGCCAAAACGTATAAAACTCAGAAAACACTCGCTGTCCAATCAGCCGGTGAGCGTTATCCCAGAAAATTGAATCTCTCCAAGCCTAGGATAGAGCGTTTCGACGCTATCTTCGAGAGTCCGCTCGCCACTTGACCCATATTTCTCCTTGCCGTCCTTGACGAGAAAGAACCCTGCGTCCCGTCAAAGTGACGCAGTATGTCTACTGTGCACATAAGCAGACGACGCTCGACAATTGGCGTATAGTATGCAAGCCCGTGCCCATCTAAGGGTGACTTCTCGCGCGTTTCGTTGAAGCCAAAGGATGGCCCCTGCGGGGGTGGAATTCTGCTTCTATATTAGCCCCCCCTGACCTTACGACGGCAACAAAGCAGTGGTCGCCAAGGAGATGCGCCAACACGTGCACGGAGTGCGCGCGCCCTCGAAATAAGACTGCGTGTACTCTAACACCCTACTATATATATAATACGTGAATGAGTATAGTTATGAGAACAGCATTATTATATTTTTTATATTAATCAAGAGGTAGCGCATTAAAATATTACGATTGGCAGTTATAAAATATGATTAACCACTAAAAATCAATAGAAGTGAGAAGTGGCTCACCTATATTGAAGAAATTTAAAAAAAAATTAATTAGCTGTGATCGACTTAAGTACAAAGATAACAAAATAAAATTTATCACACATAATAAAAGAATGACCATATATGTTACGCATCTATATACGCATTATTAGCTATCACTATAATTATTTATACCTATATATTCATTTTTATAGAATACATATACACACACATACACACACGCAGGCACACACACATTTAACTAAAAATATATTATATGTATTTTAATTTAATTCCACTAAACGATCTAATAATGATATGATCAATTATATCATTAACAACATTTTGAGATATAAGATGTTCAAAGAATAAACAATAAAAATTCATTCAAGAACTGATGAAACCTAACGCAACACCAAAGATATAATAACAATAGTATAAGACAATAACTATATATATATATTGTAATACATTTTTTACGAGATCTCTCGCTTGCGTCTTTATATAATAAGTTATACTTTGGGCTAAAATAGTAATAATTAATAATAACAATTACAATAATGTCAATAATATATATGCATAAGAATCCTTTCAGTAAATTTATTTGATCCTTATTACAATAAAGTTATAATTATTTTGTGAATAAAAAATGAGTGTTTATCGTACTGTGAATAATTTAGTAAAAATGTTCTCCCATATGTTTTACAATCTTACCTCTGTATTTAAAAAGCTACTGTTGTCCAATTGTATTATTAACATAGGTAATTGAGTAATTCAAAAGTATCGCGCGTCCAATATTGCACCACCTTGCGGCAATTTGATCAGCTGATGACCACAGCAGCCGAACTGTCGATAGCGGAATACGTTTCCACTGAAAAATCCAGAGTTGTGTTACAAGAATTTTTCTAGTTTTTCGAAAGAAAAACGCTATTAAAGATGCTGGTATCGCTTCGAAGGGCCTGTAGTTTGCCGGTATGTAAACTACATTCCCATAAAATGAACCATTGACATTTTTTCTCCACGTAGTTCAAGAAAATCTAACCTTAATCTTATGTAACCTCCAAAATCTATTCCATTTATTATTACAAGTATACAAGGCTTTCAATTGTAAACAATACAATTTGATATGAATATTGATTGAAGGCAAAAATATATTGTTACACAACCTTTATCAACTTACATTAGTAAAACAATAAATTACAAGTTGATAACTGCACAACATATTTATATTTATTGATTTCTATTAAATTAGATATAAGTACACAAATTCCTTCATGCAAATAATATATAATATAAACTATAATTATTTACTTTATTTTCTGTACTGATTTTACTATCTTTTTATAGGTTCTGAAAAATGTAAGAAATTTGCAAACATCAACTACTTGTACTTCTGATGCTCTATTTGTGGTAAGTGGCTCTGATCTTCTCTTTTCATATTATTAAACATAGTAATCTATATATTTAGAAAATTTATTAATTATCAATTATTATATGATTCTTTTAATTTTTTTCAATTTCTTGGTTTTATTAAGTATATTATCATAATTAAATTCATTTAATATAATTATTACATTTGTTTAATTATTATATATACATTTTTATATTTTGTACTTTGATAAATTTTACATTTAATTAAATATATATTTTTGTTTCAGCATAGAGATTCAGAACAAGATAATCCCAATATTCCTTTTGAATTCAATGATGCAAATAAGAAAAGAATTGAAGCCATACTGAAGATATACCCAGAAGGTCACAAAAGAGGAGCTATGATTCCCTTGTTAGATCTTGCACAACGACAATATGGATGGTTACCTCTGTCAGCAATGCACAAGGTTGCAGAAATTCTGAATGTATCAAATATGAGAGTATATGAAGTTGCTACATTCTATACAATGTTTAATCGTAGACCAATGGGAAAATATCATGTACAAGTGTGCACTTGTACCCCATGCTGGTTAAGGGATTCTGATAGTATTTTAAAAGTAGTACGTGAACAAACTAACTGTGAAGTTGGAGGAAATTCATCAGACAACATATTTTCTGTCTCAGAAGTTGAATGTCTTGGTGCGTGTGCCAATGCACCAATGATTCAAGTTAATGATGATTATTATGTAAGTAATAAAACAAAATATTTTTAATAGTCAGTTGATTATTAACTTTTCATAATATTACAAATAAATTATATATTCTACTGTAGGAAGATTTAACACCTGAAACAACCGCAACTATTATCAATGCTCTAAAAAGAGGAGAAAGACCTCCACCTGGACCTCAAAATGCTACTCGATTTGCAGCTGAGCCAGCTCCAGCTCTCACTTCTCTGACTTCACCTCCACCAGGACCTGGATTTGGAGTACGATCAGATTTATAAATATGAGTTGAACGAATTGATACAAAATTTATAGAATTATATAATAGAACAATTTTATGTTCTTATAAAATGTTAAAGCATAACAAATAAACTGTAAACCACTACTTTTTAAACATTTAAAAAGTTCCACTTTCCATAAAAATCGATTTATAAATTTACGATCTTAAAACAAAGAAATATGATGTACATACTATAATTCATATGGTGCATCAATGTGTATATAACAAATCATTGCAATGAAAATTGAGTTAAAAAAATTAAATTTTAAAAATTTAATTGTATTTATTTTTCATATATTGAATATCATAAATTTAGTTCATAATATTAGAGATAGTATAAATTAGAGGTAGTATAAATAAAATACGGGTTTAAACGATTTGACATTGTTTTTCATTTGCATCTTTTCCTTTCAAAAATATGTTTTAAACTTTATTTTCTATCAAATAATATATATAGAAAATTATATAATAGTTTGAAAATGGATTACGAAAAATTGTACAATAATTTTAAAAAAAATTAACAAATCTATAAACTTGATAAGAATGTTATTAAAATGGAAATTAAATTTTTATGCAATTTTAAGAAGTAGATTTTTATTTGATTTTACCAATTTTAATTATTTTTTCATAAAACTAAATACCTTTTTTATCTAAATGACCGTACCTATAAATTTCATAATTATGAACACAATTTTGAAATAAGTATTGTTTTGAATACTTTTAGACTTATGACATTCAATTTTACCTCCAGCACGAATGTCGAACCTAACTGTTATTTAGTAACCTTGAGACCTAACCTTGAACTAAAGGCAACAAACTCAAGTCAAAATTAACCAAGTAAAATATGTAAGCAAAACTTTTCGATAATATAATAAACTAAAAGAAAACATTTCATGGAAGATTAATAGTTGATTAGTTGGTAAAATAAATTAATTACGTATTCGAAATATAATTAAAATGGCAGCATATGAAAGAAGCGATCTTAATAGTTATAGTACTGACGCAGCATATAAGGAAAACGCATTTTTAAGTAATGGAAATAACCCATCTTTAGTAGACAATAATGAAGGTATTCTAAATTCTAATGCCAATACTTCTGAAGTAATAGATGATCAAATAGCCATTCAAGCCTGCATGACAGGTAATGTGGGTGTTATCAAAAAGTTTTTAGACCTTGGACATGATGTGGATGAATTGTTAATCTCAGGCTGGTATCTATTATTACATGCTGCATCTTATGTTCAACCACGTGCAGTTGAATTTTTACTTAATTCAGGAGCAAATCCAAATATACACCATGAAGGTTATACACCTGTAATGGGATTGTGCGATTCAAATAAAGAATCACCAGCAAAAAGAATAGAATGTTTAAAATATCTTATTGAAGCAGGAGCCAATACAAATGCATCAAATAAAGTTAATGAAACTCCTTTAATGCTTGCTTGCAAAACACAAGAAATAGATTTTATATCTGAACTATTAAAATATACTGATCACATCAATTACGCTGATGGTGACCAAAAAACTGCCTTATTTTATGCTGTTATGGCTAATAGATATAATGTTGTTGAACTTCTTATTAATGAAGGGGCTGATAAAGGCTGGATGAGTTACCGTGGAGATACTCCTTATGACATAGCTCTTGCCAAGGGATTTAATGAATTACTTCCTTTACTTTCTTATCAAAGTGATGAAGACAAACAAGATGTTATTAAAACAAATGTGGCTTGTACTTGGTTATCCATGTTTCCAACAGATAATGGAATAACTACTGATGCAGTAGATGAAGATATACTAGGTATACTGTATGGAATGGGTCTTGAAAGTTATAAAGCTTGTTTCCGAGGTATTAGTCTAAAAAGATTTTTACAGCTGAAAGAAGATGATCTAGAAAGACTAGGAATAGATATTAGTGTACACAGGGAAAAATTTGTCACTGAATTATTCAAATTTCATAAACGTGAATGGAGTAGTAATCTTTTAAATATTGACAAATCAAAACCATTTTCAGCTTTTAAAACTTTAAATATTTTAGGAAATATAAATAGACAATTAAGCATTATGTCCAGTGGTGTGTATTTCTCTCAAAATCATCTTGATAGTTTAGAAAATGAATCCAATCTTAATGAAGAAGAAAAGGAAATATTGAGGAATGAACTTGAAGCTATAGAAACTATGGCTTTAAAAATGAAGGAAGCTACAGAGCGCATTAATGCACTTTCACAGATAATAAATGAAGAACATTCTGAATTGTCTTTACCAATATATATTGGAAAAGAAAAGAAAAATAACAATCAAAAGTGGATTATATTAACAATTTTTACTTTAACAAGTATTTATTTGTTAAAAAGAAGATGGAATAATCAAAATTCCACTAAAAAGTGGAAAAACATTTTTGATTTTCCTTTATTTAATACATTGTACGATAAATTTTGTAGTATAGGCTTATTTTTAAAAGGATATTAAATTTTATAGATAAGCATACACACTTGTTATGAAATTTGTGATATTTTATGGAAAGTTTTACAAAAATGTACAGATTGAAAATAGAAATTTCCAATTTATGTTTAAGTTACTTCCAAGACATATTTTTATACTTTTATAATTCATCTTTAGAGTATAAATAATCAGAAATTTATGTATACTGAATATAATATATATCTGTATAATAGATTTTATAGAAAGGAGACATTTAATTTTATCAAAGTATTTTTTGTTTTTCCATTATCTTGTACAAACATGTACATTAGAAAATAAATTAAAAAAAATTTGATTATTTATATATATTTTTTTATTGTAAAATGTGAATACCTTACCTTATCATATCTAGATATATTTACAAAATTACACATAAAATTTATTCAATTGCATACTACTTGATCCTACATATAAATATTCAAACGTGTTTTTCTCCAATCTGTAATACCTACAGTAGGTAACATACAAATAACATCAGAACACCACATTCAAATGATAATCTTTGTTTACATATACGAGTTCCGGAGCCGGCTTGACTTCTAATTATTTTTTATTTAATATTAAATTCACTAGGTATTTTGTAATGTTAGGACAAATATAATTTCGAGATTTTATAATATCAAGATTTTTATGATGTATGTTATGAGTATAATATATTTTACAAAACCTTTTCTTTTTTATTTTTAGGTTACTAAATCTATAACTTTTTTGTGGAAACGATTTATTTTATTAAAGAAAAACAAAACATCTTTTCATTATAATGAAAATATAGTTAGTAATTGAAATTTATTCTAGATGAAATAAAACTATAACTTTTAGTAATCATTTCTAAAAGTATGATGGATGAACCAGTGGCAACAACAGAAGACTCAAAAAAAATTGCTGCTATTAGTAAAGAAGCAGTTCATCGAATATGTTCAGGACAAGTATGTTTTAGAATATAAGTTTATAATTAACATAGTTTTCAAAACTAATTTTTATTCTCCATAGGTTATTCTTGATCTTGGTATAGCTGTCAAAGAACTAGTTGAAAATAGCTTGGACAGTGGTGCAACTTCTGTAGAAATTAAACTAATGGATTATGGTAAAACTTGCATTACAGTGATTGATAACGGAAGTGGGGTATTAGAAAAAGATTTTGAAGGGCTAGGTAATATACTTTTTTCTTCTTTTACACAACTAAATACAAATATTTATTAAAAAATACTTTATTGATATTATTTTTGAAGGTCTGAAACACCATACTTCAAAATTAAGAGAATTTTCCGATTTATTGGAAGTAGAAACATTTGGTTTTCGAGGGGAAGCACTTAGTTCACTTTGTTCTTTATCAAACCTTAGTATTATCACAAGGCATTCTACATCTCAACATGCGTTTGAATTAGAATTTGATAAAAATGGAGTTCTAATTACCAGAAAAGAATGTGCTAGACAACAGGGTACTACAGTGTATATAAAAAATATTTTTAAAAACTTACCTGTTAGAGCTAAAGAATTTGAGAAAAATATAAAGAAAGAATTCACAAAAATGATTCAAGTTCTGTACAGTTATTGCTTAGTTTCTACTGGAATAAAAATAACTTGTACAAATACTTTGGGAAATAAATCTGTAAATACTATAGTATCAACAAATGGAGTTACTAATGTAATAGATAATATTACTGCAGTTTTTGGACGAAAAATAAAGGATAGTTTAATTGAAATTGAAATGCAATCTCCAGATGAAGAAACTTTAGAAGAATATAATTTACCTAAAGATATATGCATAAATTTTAAGTGGAAATGTTTTGTGAGTAGTTGTAGCCATACTTTAGGTCGTTCTTCCCCAGATAGACAGTTTTTTTATGTTAATGGTAGACCTTGTGATCCAATAAAAATTAATAAACTGATAAATCATACATATCATAAATACAATAATAAGCAATATCCTTTTGTGTATTTCAATATTCAATTGAATCAAAGTTATGCAGATGTTAATGTAACACCAGATAAGCGTACAATCCTGTTTACTCAAGAGCAAGTAATTCTAGCAACTGTAAAATATAATTTTGAAAGAACATGGAAAAATACACAAGGAATATTTACTGTAAAGACGTTAGAAGAGTTAAATTTCAGAATTTATAAACGAAGTATTTCAGATTCTCCTGAAGATTCTCCTCCCTTAAAACGACAATCACTTCAAAAGTTTCAGTACAATACTAGTATCGATAAAGAAAAATGTACAGTAATGGAAGATATAAAGGCTAAAGTCAATAAACTAAAACCAATGAATAAATATATTGAATTGGAGGGAAAAGGAATCATTGTAAAAGAAAACATTCAACGTGAAAAAATAAAAACTTCAAGTAGTGAATCGGAATCAGAAGTTGTTAAAAAAATAGAAAATAATTCTGAAAGTGAAGATGAAGAAACATATTTTGAAAATACAAGTAATATAGAAACCTTTGAGAAAGAAACTGTAATTAGAACAAAATTACCAGATGTAGAAATGAAAGTAAGCATGGCACTCATTAAAGCAAAATTAAATAAACAAAAAGAATTTAGACAATCTCAACAAACCACAGAAAACCGAATTAAATATAGAACTCAACTAGACTCCAAAACATCTGATGTTGAAAAGGAATTAGAAAAAGAACTAACAAAAGCTTCTTTTAAAAAGGTTTGTATAAGCTTTTGCTTAATTTTTATCATGTAATTTAAAGTTTTATTTCGTTTTTTCAATTTTAGATGCAAATTATAGGTCAATTTAATTTGGGATTCATTTTGACCAGACTTGATAATGATATTTTTATCATTGATCAACATGCCAGTGATGAAAAATATCGTTTTGAAAAATTATCTAATGAAACAAATCTCAAGACTCAAAAACTCATTTTGCCAAAACCATTAAATCTTGCTACTTTAAATGAAACTATTCTTATAGAAAATCAACATGTATTTGAAGCTAATGGCTTTACATTTTGTATAAAAAATGAAGGTAATTCTATAAATAATTATTATATTATACAATATGCAAGATTATCATTTTTTTTTTATATAATAGGTGATCCAGGTACTAGAGTTTATCTTACTGGAATGCCTGTTAGTTATGGCTGGCAATTTGGTCAAGAAGATATTGAAGAATTGATTTTTCTTATAAGAGAAGGAGGTGCTGATGGTACTGGTTCTAAAACAATTCCACGACCAAGTAGAGTTAGCCAAATGTTAGCTTCAAGAGCATGCCGAGGTGCTGTTATGATAGGAAAAGCTCTAAATAATGTTGACATGCAGCGATTACTAACACAAATGAGTGAAATGAAAAACCCATGGAACTGTCCACATGGCAGACCAACACTTAGACATTTATTATGCTTAACACTTTTAAAGCGATAGATCATGTTTTAATCCATTTTTACACTATGATATTTTTATATTTTTATATTATTTAAAATATAATCTTATATAGAATTTTAAAAAGAATTGTAAATATTTATACAATAATATATACGACAAATCAAAGATAGATGCACAATAAAATAAAGTAATATTCCATAAAGTTTATGATGTGTATATTAAAAAACATTAAATTAAATATATGTTATGATACCTCAATTTTATTAATTGAAATGTTTTTTGTTTAACTGATAATTCCTATATTTTTAGTCTTTAAAGAAATTAAGAAAAATATAATTCATTTTGCGGTTTTAAATGAAATTATTGAAACAAATCATAAGTAAAATCACTAAAATTGGGAAGAAATAAATCGTTTTGGAAAATGGATTTTTGTTTAAAAAAAACAAACTCTTCTTAACTATAAATCAATACCAATAAGTACAAAAAAATATAAGTGTTATGAACATATTAGAATATGTTAATATTTATTATTATATAATGTATACAATAAACAAGTGCGTTATTTAGCAATTAAAATTGCTGTCTTTTTTTGTAAGTAAATAAGTAAAATAAAATATAAAAAAATTTTTAAAGAAATAAAGGTTGTTATACTAAGTCGTTAAAAATTTGAGAAGATAATCTTCAGTATTTCTTAATGTTGGTATTTTACATTTTTTAAAATTATAATGTACAAAAATATTAAACACTAATAGTTCGAAATATATTAAAACCAGAAACTGCAGTAGAAATAACTGTACCTGGGCATTGAGGATGCCAATGCAATTCTTTAATTTCTGTTTGACCTTGGTGTATAAATAATAATTGAGGTGGTAATTTTGCTAAATCTTTATCATTTTCTTCACTCTGATCAGCTTCAACAGACAAATCCCATTGAGTTATTTGATCATCAGCTCCTCCTGCAGAAAAAACTGTTGCTTCTTGGGGGTGCCATTCAATTGTTGTTATTGGAGCTGTGTGTTGTTTAAATGTTGCTATAGGAGTTGCTCCATTAGCTGAAAATTGACGTAAGTCCCACACGCGAATTGCTCCATCATCACCACCAGATACAAGAAACTGAGATTCTTTCCTATTCCATGATATAACATTAACATCAGCTGAATGGGCATCTGTAGCAGTCAGCATACAGGCAGACTGTGGACTTGCCCTAGTATCCCAGATTTTGATACTAAAACAATTTTTTAAGCAATTATGTTATACTTGTAATATAAATATAAAATTTACAAATGTAATGTCTTTTCAAATTACCAAAGAAAAATTTATTATTGTATTTAATACCTTTTATCAACAGAACATGATGCTAATACATGTCTCTCAGTAGGTGACCATTGAAGATCTTCAACACTGTGAGGTGCATGAGAACTATAAGGCCTCTGATCAACATGCCAGCTTTTAGTTCCACCATTATCACTACATCTCCAAATATGTATGTTACCTTTACAATCTCCAGAAGCTAATGTACCTACTTCTGTAGAACACCAATCTAAACCATACCCTTCACTTAAATGTCCTTTAAATGTAAAAATTGGCTTTACTGCAGTGTCAGACTTTTCACATTTTTTATTATACGCAGACAATAATCCTGGATTTTCAACAGCTTTTAGCTGTTCATCTAAATCCCATAAATTAACACGACCTAATTCACTCCAACTTGCAGCAAGTGTAATGTTTCCAATTTGAGTACACCTGTATAAAAATAATTTTTTGATTTTTAGTAATAATACAAAAATAAAGTGTAGGTAAAAAATAAAGACAATCAACTAACTTACCTTACTCTATTAACACAGCCTTGATGCTTTATTGAAGCAACACTTAATGATGGAGTTTTTGTACTATCCTCATTTTCAGTATCACTTGACTCTTCATCAGAATCTTTAGTACTTGTTCCATGAAGATTTGACATTTTTATAACATTCAATTTATTAACATGGACTTTTGGAGCTTGAGTACCAGATAAAAGGTACATTGACAATGGATATGATTCTCTTGAATTTCCTAAATCATCTTTAATTATGTCAAAACTGAGACATGGTGATCCAGTTTGAGCTTGATGGAGTATACGATAAGCTGATTCATCGACAACCAATTCTTCTCCTTCCTCTATTTCATTTCCTGGCAAAAAAACTTTTTTTTCTGTTTTGTCTTCTTCATCTGAGCTTTCTTCATCTTCTTCACTACAACTTTCACTATCTTCATCCATTTCCTCCTCAGCTCCAATTTCCATTTGTTCTGTTTCAGACATTTTCTAAAACAATATAATTCTTTAATTGAGTAAATATAAAATAACAGAACTTACATGTAACTATGTTTAAAAAAAGAAAAACATTTTATTTTTCATTTTCACCGTAAAGCATACAGTAAACAATTTTATATTTTATAATAAATGAAAATATTTAAATAGTTTAAATAATATAAAAAACAAAAGTTAACCAAATTCTTATTATTAATACTGCTTTCAAACCCGCACGTTCTCTTAACCTCAAAGCAAACACCCTTACTTTATTTAATCTAAAATAATGGATTACCATTATTTTAGTACACCATACACCATATTTAAAAAAATTAAATCTTATTCCTATATTAGAAAACAGTTGAAGCAATAAAATTAACGACTTACTTTTTTACAATTTACCACGTACTAGTGTCTTTTATAGTCCACCTGACAATCGTCAACGCGGTGTTTATTCCAACACACGTGGTGTGCAGAGACGCGCATGCGCAGTAGGTATACCCGGTAGGTAAAATGAATGTCCCAGTTATTGACCGTGTATCAATGATCGGCCATTAGTAGGTATTTTAATGTGCCCATTTATGAGATATGCGAATAGACTCTACTGTATAGGATGCATGGACAAAAACAGGTTCACGGCTAGCTATTGATGCGTATGCGAAGGCGTCGAGACGTACTCGAAGGAGGATAAGAGGCAACAATAAAGCACATGTTTCATCTGTCATGTGACTGCCGCGTATACACAGACACACACACACACATATATATATATATGCCTGCGCGCTCGCTCGCTATCATTTCTGGAAATAATTGTAGTAAACACTTTTCACATATGATGGCGATGCATTACGGTTGCGTAATAAATTTTTTATTCGTTATCTAAAGAAATAACACGAAATCATTTACGAAACTATGCTATCTAATATTTATATATATATATATATATATATTATATTATAAAAATTGTACGTATGTAAAATGCATTGCAAAAATTGAACAAACAAAATGAAAATAAAAATTTGCTTGCAGGAGCTTTCAATAAAAGACTTACAGAACTGCTCCTGTGTGGACCAGTTTATTAGCAATTCATATTAATAATAATTAGCATAATTAATATAGTTATATGTATAAAATACAGCAGTAATAATTATCGTAATCCTCACAAAGGACAGGTGGGAGAGACAGGTGTCAGGGTTGAATGGAGATGTTTGATCGCCAAACGCGAGTTGATGATACTTGGATTAGCTGTGCTTGTTAAAATGAGGGCTGCTTCCAGAGTTGTTGACCAGCTGTATTGGCGCCATCGGACTGTGCGAATACTGCGCCAGAGGCATGCTGGTGGAATTATTGCGACGAGGATTTGTGTTGCGAAGGCTGTGTAAGTAAGAGCGCTGAACTGGTTTGTGCTGCGCAAGTTGAAGTAGAGCCTCCGGTATGGAGAACCACTTGCGCTTTCTCCCAATGGAGCGTGAATCCTCCCATTCTGGTAATTCCTCTGTTACTCTCATGACCCATACTTGAGTCCTATGTTTGTGTTCAACATTCTGCTGAATAAAAATATGCTGTATTAGACTAATGTGAGAGATCTACTCATAAAATTACTATCAATGCCAAAGATTGGACGGACACATACCTCAAAAATCCCAAGGCATCTGCCCAGCTGTCCAAGCACTCCAGCCTCTTCTCGAACCTCTCGCAGAGCTGTTACTGCAGGCTCCTCCTCTGGTTCGACTCCTCCACCAGGGACGATCCAGCTGTCAGGCCTCCTGCTGGATGTAACCAGCAAGACCTATAATCGAGAAAGAAATTTAGACAAACTGCCAAAGCAAAACCCACTGCCATATGAAAAAAAAGAAGCAAGGTCCACTGATTACCTCATCCTCGAGGTCGTTCTTGACGCAGATACAGGCCGCTCTGCGCCTGTAGCCCTCGGAGTCATAGATGCGAATGGAATTCGGCTTCTCCTTGACCATGTTTCGAGGAGGGTAGCGCCGTCAGCAGCAGAGGAACCGCCAGAGGCACCAGAGCATCCCCGAGTCGCGTGGACGAACTCCGTTCGTCAGACGGCCAGCGAGGCCGAGGCCCGCATCCGCGCTGTTGAGCCGCTCGAGCCCGCGGCAGCCAGCATGTTGTCGTCACGACGCAGCAGGAAACAGCAGCTCCCCGTCGCTGCGCGTCCTCGTCCGGCCGCGCTCTCCTCGACGCGGCGGAGCCGAAAGCGCCTCTCCTTCCCTTCCGCTACCTCCTCGAGTCCGGCTCTGTCTCCGTGGATCAGCGACTAGAGCAAGGGAGACGAAAAGCACCGCCGCCTCAGACACAGAGAAAGAAAGCCCGCAGGGTGCACGGCAGTGGCTCCGGGCCGCTGCTTTAACCTCAAAAAAATGAGCGGCGCGCTGTGGCACCCCTCGACTCTCCCGTGACTACCAACTACTAATATAACCGAGCTCGAGCGCGTCCGCGATGCTGCTGCTGCGCCGCCGCTTGCGATTTTTCTCCCGTAGCGCGTGTATAAGTAAGTTACAGCACTAATACCGCTCTCCTCTCTTGAGCGCCCGCACTCGCGCGGGAATCAGTCGCACAGACACAGCTGCTGCTGCCGCTAAGATAGCCACTGGCTCGACAGTTCGACACTGCTGCAGCAATCGGCCACGACCGCCCGTCACTGGCCTTTAAGCGGACGCGCACCTCTACTAGCACGCCAGACGCCTTTTTGCGCACACTCGGCCATAGCGCGTACTTAGCCTACATGTATATACAGATACACAGGGACACACGTTCCCCCAGACTCGAGAGTCGAGCTCGAGACGCGCCCGCTAGGCCGCTCTATGCTGCGCTTTGGTGTCTCTCTCTGCGGTTGTCGGCGCGCGCTATAAGTACCTGCGCGTGCCTCCGATGCGTGTGCCGGGACTGCTTGCCGGGTGGCTCTCGGCACACTGATACAGCACACTATATGGTAATCCTCATTCCTCACCCCCCGTCGCGGTGGCCTGCACTTTCTTTCTCTGTCTCTCTCTCCCTCTTTCTCGCGGCAGAGCTCGGACCCACTCCCCCGCGCTCGTCCATCTCTTTCTCTCTTTCTCCTCCTTCCCTCAACTCGATTTTAAATATATATACGCGCGTATACGTGACTTCAGGCTGACGCTTATATATACTGATATATATATATACATATCGAACTTCTGCTTATATATACATAATGCAGTCGCAGCACAACACGCGCTGTGCATATTCGGCCGGTGTATTGCACAGTAAGTAGCAATTTTGCGCCGTACACATACTTTACGCATGTTATACAATTAACAAAGGAAGATGTTGTTCTTCGGAGCTTGCGGCTTCGAATTTTTCGCGCGCATGTTTGCTTTGCAGCTAATGGCGGGATCGTACGAATGAGGGATGTACTCATATACTCCCCAACCATTTGGGGGACCTAAAATTGTCGTTCACCTCGTGAAATAAGGATGAACTTTTGATAGAGAGAATTCGTGCCTCTTCGTATTCGATTTATAAGAAGGGTGCGTTAACCTACGACGAGTTAAATATAGATTTCTCATAATATCACATGTTAAATAAATAAACCCTTCGGCTTATGACAGCTTAAGTATATTACGTTCTAATTTTTCCTCATTTCCAGATCATTCCAGCGCCTTTATTCAGTTACCTTTCGTTTAGAAATATGCTATATGATACGTACTTCAACAATGTAAATCTTATTAAATTCTGACTTAAACTAATAATTATTATAGAATTATTAAGTAAAATAAAATTTTCATTTACATGCGTATATTAATTTTTCGATATGAACGAAATCTATTGATTCACTTTTAAATATATTTGTAATAGTGAAAGCGTTCTAATTAATTTTCCAAAATGGAAAACATTGTAAAAATTAGCAGTTTTTAAAACTCTATCAGAGTTATAAAAACTTTCTTCGCAATTCGCACTATATCTATATGCATAAAAATTATTGTAATAAATAATGAAATATCTCTTATGAAAGATTTATTACCTTACAGCTACATACTTATATAACTTATTTCCAAAATTTTTTGTTTTTTAACTCATTTAATACTTTATTTAGTCAAATATATAGACTAGTAAAATAATGATTTATCTGTCAATAAATCGAAAATTTTAATCAAAACTAAATAACGTTTTCTCTTTACTAATTATTCTAAACTTTATATTTAGAATATTTATTTTTTAATAAGTTAAACTTTAATGACAGAAAAATATAATTACTTTAATTAATGATAATCAACTCAACATGAAGTGAAATAATAGTGGAACTATATCCTTGTATATTGAAATGAAACATCGGAAAATCGAAAGATTTTCATAATACACTTTCCAGTAAATTTATTAATTTACTAAAGAATAATTAACTTACAAAATGTGCGGAGTTTAAACATGTACGTCTACTTGCATAAAAGGTATAGAATGTTTTCAAACGTCGAGCGTAAACAATAAATAGGAAGAAAAAAATATATAACGATAGAACGACTTTCTGAATAACAAATCGATATATTGATATTTATCATATGAAAATTTCAAATATTGATAGACTAAAGGTAAAATATCTAATCAATCAATATAGTAAATATTGCTATAATTATTGAAATCGGAAGTTATATATAAAAATTAAACACGCTATATTAAAAATTGATTTTTTTGCTTTTTTTACATTTAATGAACTTATAACTATAGTATAATAAAGATACTTCGAAAATATCTCTTCCGAGCTGTAATATATCTGCGATATAAATTTTAAAATGTTATGAACACAAATATATTACAATGGTAAATGATCTTCATGAAACTTTATATGCAATGCATCTATTAATGTTTCAAAACAAACGATTAAGTTTAAGGAAGTAGGATGTAAATGAATTGCCAAACAGCTTGTTTGCGTTCTCAAATGGTTAAATATAAATAGTAATATATTTTCAATACGACTCATACATACGCATTATGCATGAATTATAATATTTTTTTAATAATACTGAATAATAATAATGAGTAATTCTGTATGAATCCACTTGAATTCACTCTTATATTACGAACGACTGAAATGAATATATTATCGGCATCCAGGCTGTTTTGGTAGTAAGCATTCAAAATTTCTTTAATATGTTTCAAATCTACTTTTAAATTAGAATTTCGTGATTAATTTTTTGGTCATATCGGGATGAATCAATTAAACAACCAATTAAGCAAAAAAAAAAAAATACGTTGCACCAATGAAATTTTAAAATGTTTATAAAATGATAAATTTAACTGTTTTCATTCATTATTAATTTCAAATGTTAAAATGATGCAAGAATTTACCAAAGTATTATTTATCGCAGTTTACTGTATTACGCGAATTTGGCAAGGAATTTCTTGTCTGCGCCAAATTAGCCTTCTCCCCTAATTTAAAGCTGCTGCACATGCTTTTCTTTTCGCTCACTTGTAGGGCGCAGTAAATCCTGTATATTGGGTTCTTTATTGATCAACAACTTTCAAAACTGCTAAACAAGAAAGTAGAAAATGATTGCACCTCATTTCTTTTAGCACTATAATTTAGTTTTTACTACATAATTGATTTTTGAAAAAATAATTATGGAATAAGAATTTTTAGACAAAAACAAAAATACACTTTGTCTTTTCAGTATCTAATTTCTTAAAAAAAAAAAGAAAATTATTCTGTCTTCATTATTGATAATCATGATTAGATCGAGAATTAAGAAATTTTCTTGAAATAACAATGATATCTATAAATATTGAAATACCAAATAATAAGAAATTATTTTCATAATTATTACAGCAGAGCGATAATTTTTTTCTTTTAAATAAATTTTTAAAATATTTTGGACCTTTTTATGGAAAATATAGAAAAAAAATTGTATACTACACTTCATAATAAATTTCATTAATCGAACGTTATTCGATTACTTACCTTATTCGTTTTATATTGACATACGTATAAAAAGTTATATTAAATATATAATGAAATTTTATTAATAGAAATTTAATATTAATAAAATATCGTAAATTATCATGAAAAGTATAAAAAGCATGCATTTACAAAAAATATTGTAATTATTAGATGAAATGACGAACATAAGATAATTGCGTTGTAAGTAAACAACTGCGTATATATTTGATTCAAAGTAAAAATGCCGGTAATTCCACGTCAGACTAAAAGAAAGATGTTTCTTTTATTTTAATAAAAGAATCACGTATAAAATAAAAAGCTAAATAACGGCTCAGAAAACGAGTTCGGGATTTTTGGACAGATTTCAACAGTATCCTCATTGTCATCATCAAAGTCAAAACACTTCCCCACTTTTTTGTAACAATAACTGACGAATGCTAAAAATAAAACCAGCCTATCCTCGTTCATAAGTGTAGCGAAAAAATATAGCGTACACAAGCACCGGAGAAATACGAGCGTATACAAACACATACACAATGAGCGCACACATACTCACCTATCCAAATGTGTGTGCATATATTTACTTGTAGCACTCTTAGAGAGTGAGAGCGGAGCGGACGGAATGAGCTTCGGCCACGCGCGTGTATACACATATACACGCATATAGGCGTAAAAGATACGACAGAGCGGTGGCGCACGTCGGCACGTGACTCAGAGCACCCGCAACACAGGCGCACAAAACACACACCGATTGATCGGTGACGTCAATCGTAAAATCGCGGAGTTTACGTCTCGGACCGGCGATCTCTGTGAAGCCCGCGCAAGCGCTTGCCTACCGCCGGCAGCTGCTGTTAAGAGATACCGCAATGTTTTGTCCGTTTTTCTTCTCTTTCAGCAAGATCAGCGATAATGTGTGGTAACGAATCGTTGAAAAACAAGTTTGAAGTCAGCATTTATAAACGACAAAATTTATTAATTTTCATACAATGATCGCACATGGCATTCGACTTCTCTCATGTAAAATTAATAAACTTTTTCATCGACTATCGGTGATGTCGGGGATCATCGACAAATCATCAAGACGCACAAAGTGTATGAATGTATTTGGAGCATTTAATGCATTTCGATGCATCTTTTACTTCTTTGAAACAATGATTGATATCGCTGAGAATTCATCCAAGACTGTGTGGTATATATGCGCGTAGATTTTATCGGCATTTAAGAATAAAGTAAAAATGTATAGTGTATTTTTTCTGGTTTTATTTTTTTTAATAATGTTTCTAAACTTTATTATATACACATCATTTTTTAACAATCTCATCATGAGTTTCGTTTGAGAAGAAAAGAAGAAAAGGAGAAATATTATTTTGCGCTCCTGCTTCTGCTTGTCATCGCGTCATTAATTGTATGTATATGTTTTCGTACGTTAAATTTTTAGAAACAGTTAAAAACGAATAAAACATAAAAACTGTAACGCATTGTTGCTTACAATAAAAAACAGAAAGTTCGCTCGCGAACCCTTTAATGTTTATTGCAGCAGCAACGCAGGATATCTGTTCTCGAGTCTCGTGCATTCTGAATCCCCTTTTATGAAAGTATCAAAAATATCCTTTCTAGTACTCGCGCCCCAACAGACAACAAAAAGAGATACACCGTCTTGGTAGTAAAATCATTAAAAGTACAATAACTAACTTATTCTAATGTACAGAGCTCACCTGCTTTCTACGCACAGTCCATTCGGTTTAAACTTCGTCCTGATCCCTCTTTTCTCGTCACAAAATAAAAGAATATAATAATGTATAATAAGATAACAATGATTCGCAATAATAATATTAATAATCAGAGTAATAATAATAATAATAATGATATTAAATCGCCGTATCGCTCAGAGCGCTGAATTGATTTCACTCACAAAAATGTAAAACTAAATCAGATTTTTCATTTTGTTGTAAATATGATACAATTGAGAATGTGTCTTTTTGTTTGTTTGTTTTTTTCTTTTTTTTTTTGTTGTTAAAGCGACAGCAGTAAAGAGAGTAATTAATCGTAGACACGTATAGGTAATAGCATTGTATCGTTGAATCTTATGGCGATTTTTTTTTCATTCAATGTCTTTTAGACTTATGAGTAGTAGAGTTGTGTGAGGGTTTCTCGAATTCGTAGGTATTTGTCCTCTCGTGTACACCTCGATTTGATCGCATCGTGCGTCGGCCGAGGACGTGACCGGCAAATAAAAAGGTTGATCGTCGCGTCCTCGTCGCACGCGCAAAATCGGCACATCGCGGACTAGCGGCCACCTTGACTAGCTTGTTTTCCGTAACCTCTGCTTCGTGTTCCCCGCATACATTCTTGTGGACGACGACGACGACGACGGCGCTGCGACGGTCGCGCGGGCCCCACGACAATTCATTTTAGAGTCTCGCTGCTTTCCCAAGCATCTAGCCCACATCAATCGCCGGGATGTTCTGGGCAACTGCGATTTACTTGGAACCACTTGTCGATGCAACTGAAACAGACACAGGTAAACGGTCATTTGAAAATTTTTTCATATCAGTTTTTTACACTTTATAAACACGAACGCACGTCGCAACGATATCGTTGCAAAAGTCAGACTTAGACAAGATGACAAGACCGTTCTTCAAAGTTTTAATTGTTTCCGAACAACTTTTTATTCAAAACTTCGTTGTAGTCTAATTTTAAAACCTCTTGTGTTGAGGGTTACAGAAATATCGAGGCATAGATAAAATTTAAACTCTTCTCTTAAATGATTTTTTAAATATAGAAATGAAAAAATTTGCGAGTATGTTATGCCAACATTAATTACGTCACATAAGTAAATATAATACTCTAAGAAAAAAAATTCTTCAACTAAAATTAAATGAATTAAGTGTGCTATTTCAATCGATATCATCTAATGTTAGTAATATTTCAATTGTTTCTAATAATAAAGTAATTACTATGTTTAATGTTTTCAAACATATGAATTAGCATAATGACCGTAATCAGTAATTAAATAGTTTTATAATACGAGAGTATAAGATCTAAAAAGCCTTCATAATCCATATAAACTAAACATTAACAATTCAAGGTGTACTACAATGTTGTTGAAGTCTATAAAAAGAAGCGATAAAAGAACCTTCTCGTCGCGATCCAAATGACTTATCAAAATCATTTTACAACTTTTATTTTTTTTTTTTTTTTAGACAATCTTAAATAAAATAAATAATATAAAAAAGTCTTTTTAGATGACATAACAAACGTTTCATATTTTTTTCATTCAAAATTTAATATAATTACGCAGACAAAGTGAGAAATGTGATCTATTAATATTCAGACGTTGAGTCACAAATATTTTATACTTTCAGTCCAACACTGTACATTAACTATCACCATATTGCAGATATATTCTCATAAATACATAATTACACTTAGTCAACTAGTATAATGAACAGAGTATACATGTATGAATAAATCGAATTTGTACTGGACACTAGCGAATATTGACCTGATTAAATATACATTATAGATATTTTTATTGCCTCATGTGCCAATTTTTTAATTTATTAATTCTTTAAAATATTCCGTGAGTATTAAAAATGTTTATTTATTGTTAAGATAATGTTATAAAAATAATGTGATATAAAATAAAATTCTCAAATCATTAATGATTACAATGGTTTGTAAATAACTTTGATAGTTTTATTTTTTTTTTACGCAATTTTTGTTTTTTATTAAATGCTTCGTCACTAAATACGTGTCAATCATCAATTGTCCTCTTATCTTATAAAATTCGTGAAAAAATCTTCTTTTACGATAAAATATTTTATCAGTAATAAAATTGTTGTGTGCATGTGTGCGCGTGTTTTATGTGTCATTTAAAAATTTTGATCAAATCACAATTAGAATTTTATTTATAGGTCTTGTCATGCTGTCCTAATTTATGAAACTCTTTTATATTTTAATTATAACTAATACTGTTAAGATATTAACACGTTACAGAATATTAACGTAAACAAAATTTTGTTATATTTAAAAATATGTTGTATTTATAATAATAGTAGTAACAACAAAATTTATTTGTCAAAGCTATTATTGATTAATTAATTTTTCGCCTACCCTGGCCGAAAGTACCACATTCCCTCCCGGCACAAAAACGGGAATGTGGTATTTTCGGCCTGGGTATAACGAAAAATAGTAT
>JAYJLV010000046.1:8766219-8789832 GCA_036873485.1 Torymus texanus
TAAAAATGTAAAAGTCCCACGTGTCGAGTGTATCTCAGTGCTAGGTATTGTAAAAATAGTAAATTGTTTTACAAAAAATGTAAAGTTTACTAAATGAAAAATAAATTCCATGATGCACATTGTTATTTTGTAGAAATTGAATCAAGCTCGGAACAAAGTCAGACGCACGCGATACTCGTGTTTAATAATTGGCCTGATATACACAATACTGGTAGACGCGTTGTTAAAATTACAAGGAACGATTAAATATAGTGTAATAAAGTGGAAAATGATATATGTCATTGGGCGTACGAAATCAATAGTCGGGTTTACGAGTAGTGCAACTGCTACCGGAAGTTTTATAGCACGGTTTCCCGGGATTATTTTATCCTGGGAATTTTGCCGGCCAATTAGGAACGATATAGTGGCTGGAAATCGTACTGAACGAATAAATGCGAACTCAGGGGTATTTATGTGTATATGTAGAATCCCCTAGTAATTCAATGGAATGGATGGGCGTGGTAACAATACAATAATTTACAGTTTATTGCACGACTTCTGGTTCTGGTTTATTAATCGATTAAGAAGAGAATAATGTTGATGGCATTAAGTATTTTTTTGTTCGTGTGAAATCCTTTATTTTTTTTTTTTTTTTTTTTAAGTAAAAAAGGAATGATCCGATAAAACAAGAATATATATCTTTTAATAACAAAATTTAATCTAACAATGTTCAGAGAACAACACTGCAGTACTTTCCAGATACTTATTAGTAATTCTCCTCAAGCCTATATACATACCCACTCCATCCGCAATATACTGCATGTATTATACGAACAACCAACAAACCACTAATTGTAAATTTTAAAAATAAAATGCCACTTAAATCTCGACCCCGCGACTAAGAATAGCCATCTCCTCCACGACTTTACCGTGCGTGCGTGAAATTTCACGAGACGCGCCCCGATGCGTCTCGACGTACTTTCGCGGTGGATTCCTCATTATGCACGCCAGGACAGAAAATCGCTCGGTGTATATACTTATATTACTGTTACACGCGTAGACGAGGGTCAGTGCGCGACGGCTTTTATTCTTTGTTTGGTAAGAGGGTTTATTGTAGTATATATGCTGAGAATATAATATATGCATATTTAGAGGGTATAATAATATAATAATTAGTTAAAATGGTAATTATGTCGATTTATGAGAATTGTTGGTAAAATATACGTTTATAAGAAAAAAAAAAGAACATGGATGTGTTTGCCCAAATAATAAAATCCATATATAAAAAGAAAATATCCGGCTTTCTTTGCAGTCGAAAAGGATATACCGTAAAATTTCAATAACCTCTATTCTCCTTCTCATACCCAACAATTACAAATTTCCTTCGAAAAACTCTATACACAAACTTTTAAGTCCTCGCTAATTCGCAATGCACCTACCCATCATATATATACATATACACACGCAGAGCCATCACGTAAACAAACCTCACCTTCTCCGCATAAAAAAAAATCCTCTTACTTCAGTAGCGCGCGAGAGGAAGCGGAAAACCGATGCTTGGAAACTCGGCCGATGCTATCGCGAGATGTATGTACATATATATACACAACCGTGAGAAAAACTTGCGCAATGGTCAGACGTATGCCGCTGCACGTTCCATTCGCTATAGAACCGTTGAGAGAGTTCGATGATCGCGTTCATAGACTGCACTGTACGGAGGATTTGTTACTTTGGAGTAGGTATATATATATATTTAGTGATAGTTTGTGGATAAGTTGATTTTGCGCCTGATGCGTTTATGTAATGCGTGCAGAGATATAATGGTCATCTAGTTTGGATGAATAGCTGCAGTTCTCATTTGCACGCGATTTCATAGAATTTTTCGAGCTCCTCGATTCCATTTTAGATAAGAGTTTATGTGGAAGCGATCGATTTAAATAACCGATTCCGGTCGACATTTTAATTAACTTTGAAAGAAATTTAATGGAGATACTTATTTGATGGATTTGAGTTTAGTATATATATTGCACATTATCTAACATTGATCTGTTCATATTTCAAAATTAATGGCTGCGATCTTCTCCTTGAAAAAACAGGCTGGAATAACAACTGCTTGAAATTTGATCGACGATATATACGTCAAAATCACATCTGATTTCACTTCTGAGAAATGGATTGTTCAACGCGTTTTAGCTACTTAAAAATCGTTGGTATTATTATAAATCATGTAGTATAAATATTTATTTTTCATATATACACAAAGGAAGAAGTGCAGTGAATCTACGGATAGCATGAAGAGATTCTACGTCTCGGTATACTGTGTTTTGGTTAGTTTTTATAAACAAACGAAAAGAGTGATGAGACGAAATAGTTATTGAACTGGCCCTCACAAAGGAGGCAATAAGAGAGATCAGTGCTGCTTGGAGGCGAGAGAAGAACAGTCGTACTAAATTTACTATATACCATAATGTAGTTATCATAGTAAAATATCAGAATATACCTATGCCTATATTTTATTAGTTTATGTTAATTATAAGTATTGATTTATTTACCTATCCAAATGGCTCCTCTTACAGACGTTTTTATCGGAGATCATTCTTACAAAAATATAATTATTTGAACTTATTTAAGATTAATAAAGATTATTAAATTGTTTACTGTACGTGAACGACCCGATTCTTCCTAAACATTGTTTTTTAATGTAAGGTAGCAAATATTTATTTAAAAAAAAAAATTTACATTCGTTTGTTTTCTATAAACTATACTACTTATTACCGTATCTCAACTCACCAAAAATTCTGCTCGCCTTTTACCATCATCATTTTACGTGTCCCATTAAAAACAGATCACCATTAGCTTCTATACATGAAGATTTTTACTGTTATAGGTACGCCTTTACACCGACTAAACATCATTGTACATTGTTTGCCCTGCCGACCTCAGCATCAGCTGACTGTCATAACAACGCGATCCCCGTTTTAAAAATCCAACGAACTATAGATTATAGATATGTATACGTGCTATATGCCCCTATATCACACGTTCCACGCCATCTACCGTGACTCGTAAGTTACCTGCCGTGTGTACGTGCCGCCGTCGTCGCCGTCCGTCACTTACTTAGTCAGCATTGTTATTATAAGATAACATGACCGCCTAGGTTAAGTCGTCCCGCTGTACACACACGCATTTGCATTTTGTTTTGCTCTTTCTCTCTGCTACTCCTCGGCAAATACTGAAGGTAAGCGTGCGCGCGCGCATTAATTATGTAACCTCGCACAATTTTCGGCAGACTCAAGGCTACTGATTGAAAGCGAGAGTGTACGAGATATATTTGTACACATTGTGTGCATACACTCGACTTTCCCTGTAACTGTACGTACGTGTGTGTGTCTGTGTGTGTATTTTTTACTGTGATTCGAGTATGTATTTAATCTTGATTTCGATAATAGATTAGAGAAAGAGGTTTTTATTTTGTGTGTATTGCAGGGGGATGACCAGCCACATCTTTGGTCTTGGTCTGGGCCTCTTTGTTATACTTACATTGTGGATATCCGCTGGACTAATTTTCCTAGTTTCGCTAAGGATAGAGAAAAGGATTGGTGCTGTGGCTCTGGCTGTTGCTGCTATCATCACTGTGATACTGGTCAGTGTACCTCGTGCTCCTCAGCATCCAGTCGTACAAGAGAACAAGGTAAGCTGGTCCCTGATATAGATAAGGATTGTGAAATACAGATGTGCCGGGAATTGGTAAACAGCTTGTAGTTTGAAATCAGAGGCTTAACTCAATGCACATTACTCAAATTAATCTTTTGATGATGAGTTTTATGTTATAAATTGTCATATTGATATGCAGAGTGGATGCATTTTCAGTCTGTCATTGAGTTTGCACTGAATCACACATGACTCAGAAATATTTTTAAATTCACTTGCTTACATTGCTTACCTACTGAGAGTTCTATTAAAATAATCATTCTTACATCTTTATTCATAGTGTAAAGATCTATCAAAAGAAGTCTAGTTTGCATAATTGAATTTTTATGCACTTGATGAATAAAAAGGTATGGGATCAAAATAAATCTGATGTTTACTTTGTATCAATTCTATTTTAAAATATTCATTTAATTTGATAAATTTATAAATAAAAATGTGTTCATTTTCTTGAAATCTGTTATTTTATTTGAGATATTAGTATCAATCAGTTTATTAATTAAAATATGTTAAATTTTTGATAGCCTATTCTTTAACTGAGTGCCCCTTCACGTTATTTTTAAAATTGATATCTTTATTATTTCAAATATCAACATTCTATAGATAGGATACAATTGTTGGCAAAAATACATTACCTTTTGTATTTGTTTATCAGATACTTGTTCTCATAATAAAATATTTCATCAATTTCGGAAAGTATACATTATTGAGGGCTTGATTATAATATAATATATTTTTTATTTTCAGCCTTATGACCACTTCTTTATTTGGCGCATGATACTTTTGATTCTGCTGGCAGCTTCATCTGTAATTGGATTCATAGGCTACGTTAAGTTTGGACTTATGGACATTGCCAGACCTCAAAGAATTAGAAATTGGGTTTTGTAAACAATCTCACAGAATCACTTACAGCCTTTATAAAGATTATACTCGCAGTCTGCTTAAGAGTATATGCCTTATAGTGTTTAAGTAAATAATTTACTCTAAAGATTATACTTTGAAAATGTTGTCCACTGTGAGATATGTGATTCGCAGTTCCTGCAGAGGAATTTCGGTGTTGAGCCGGAGCAACAAGAAATTTGAGATAAATGATAATACACAATTTGTAACTAAAGTCATGAATAGTCCAGTTCCAGTGATAGTTAATTTTCATGCTGAATGGTGCGATCCATGTAAAATCCTCACACCAAAGTTGGAGGAGTTGGTTGGACCAATGGATGATATTAATCTTGCTATAGTCAATGTGGAATTAAATCCTGAGTTAGTTCACACATTTGAAGTGAAAGCTGTGCCTGCAGTTATTGCTGTATCTAATGGTTTAGTAGTAGATAAATTTATTGGTCTGGTTGATGCCGATATGATTGATAACTTGATAAAAAAGTTGACAGCCATAAAATCACCACAATTAGACAATGCAAGTAAATAATGTGTACATGAATAAACGCTCATTAGTAGCTAAGATTGTAAATACATAGATACATAAATTGCTTAGCTAAGAAAAATTTTATAAACTTTCCACTGTATTAAATCAATTTAGAAGTCTTTCAATGAAATTTCGTCTTGACAAGGATACTATAAAAAGGTATTTTCGTACCTTACAATTAATTATGTTGGCAAATGAGTGTTGCCTGTATTTAGGAAAATGTCATGTTTGTGTTAATGTTTTATTCTCTTTGCTTTCGGCAAAGTCATGACTCATACAGGTTATTTACTAAATAACTTAGCAATTGATTGTTCAGAACTTTGTGTGACTCTGAAATATGGTAACTTTTACACATTGTGTTTTTTTAACGATTTTACTGTTGCGACTTTTTTTTTAACTTATATACTTAGTGTATGTCGTTTATTTTGACAAATGATGTTCTATAAACTGTATACACAAATGTAGTAACTGGTGCTGCAAATGCCTTTATTGCGCCTAAAAACAAGACTAAAGCTATAGCCCATAACAAAGCAATTATATAAGTAGTGCAATGTATATGAAAGAAAATGTGTGGCAGAAAAATAAATAATAAGATATCTCTTTTTGTAAAAAAGTAACGTGTCTTTATTTATCATCAATATTCTTCATAATAGTAACTTTTATAGTTAACCCTTTGATAGATTTCTCTGAATAATATACTATCGCACTATTTGCAGTGATACATAACGTATGTAATTACAAAATCGATTATTATCTTAAGTAATTATTTTATACAAGTTATAATGATACACGCCATCTTCATGCACATAACTATAAAACGAACGACTCATGATTTTTCTCATTAGTAAAGTTTCTTCTTTTTTATATATTCTCCTGCTGATTCGCTTTATTTATATATACTCGCTACAAGCACCAAAACTTTTGCGACGGAGTTTTCAATTGATTCATTACATACACGTCATCCGAAATAATTCAATATACACTCGTTTGATTTTGAAACTCGAGTCCCGGTAAAATCTTGCTACCTATAATGAACGAGGAATGTCGAAGAGTTGAAACAAGTGGCAGTGAGAAAGTTAGCAAAAAGCATGTAGCATGTATTTCAAAGTATACAAACACAGTAGTTTCGATTAAAAACGTTTTTAACATTATATACGGAATCGCTTATATTCTTACGATAAAAATTACGCTTAAAACGATCAGTCGACAAATGGAAATATGAATAAATTTGGAAACCCAAAAGTTTTGGTGCAACTCTTTCACACTTTTATTAATAGTTATTTATTTAAATTTTTTTTTTGTTCGTCATACGTTAAATTAGACAGACTAGCATTGGACTGCCCAGCTGGACCCGAAGAAAAGGGAGAGAACACGTCCAGCTACGCAATCCTCTCGCCTCGCACGACAGTAATAATAATATAATAATAGTAATAATAATAATAATCTCTTCGATACGCCGCCGGCCGAGAATGAAGAAGAAACATAACAATTTTACAGCTTCTCTCGGTGTATAGTAGTACCGTTTCGATCGTTGGCACAGAAACATCAGCAGGGGGGTTTATTAATCTTGGATTCGATGAGGCGACGTTTTAACTCTGCTTTGATTCGGAGAGAAATAGAGCGAAACCTTGGTATATATAGATAAATTGTAACGCGCGAAATAGGATCTAATGCGCGAATTTTTTTCGTTGATTTACAAAAATTTTCTTGATATTCTTTTTTACAAAAGGTATGCGAGTATGGAGTTTGTGAAAAAATTACATTCTCCGCGAGAAAATTGATAAAAATGCTGCTTTCTCATGATTATTATTGTGCTGTTTCGCAGCTCGATTATTACAGGATCAAGTTCTGCTTCTATTTGAAGTATGATGAGGTTGTCAAGCGATTTCACAAATGTCGAACGAATTATGTACAGGTTTTGAAGACTCTATTGAGGAGCTGGTTTAAGTACAATATATTCAAAAATATTCGGAATATAATTCGTATGGAATTATGTATACGTCGTGCATTAACGTATGCATAATTATAAAATGATAACAGGACCCGACGATGTATTTCTCACAAACCTGTAAAACATAATTTACACGTACACAAGAACTCATAAGCAATCTTTTTTTTTGCTTCGACAGCATGATCGACTCAACTTTTAATAAATTCTCAAAAAAAACTTGTTTCATATATAATTACATATGATCTCATACATATATAACTTATATATCACAACGACAAATTTCATATATATATATATATATATATATAATTGTATACAATATAAATTACATGATCCCCTTGCGGATTCATCCCCTTTCATTTTTAAAATACATACGCGCGTTTTCTCTTCCCAACCCTTGACAAAAAACGCAAAGTGCGATAGTTTATATCCTTTCCGATTGGTTTTATATATATAAATACACGGTCGAGCGCAGATCGATATTAACCAGCTTCGCGACGGCGAAAAAGGAGTCAAGCGATTATCGTTAGGCTTTCTTCAGACGAGATTGAGACAAGTTTGCTTTCTTTTAATATCTCTTTCTCTCTCTATATATATATATACATATATATATATATATATATATATAATCGATTATACTTTTTTTTTTCTTCACCTCTGTTTAAATCATCCAGCGAGTCAGACTTTACTGTTCTCTTGGCAGCGAGCAGTACAAGTACATGTGTGTCAGCAGTTTAAAAGACTAGCTAGAATATATATAGTAATAATATATATATATATTTTTTTTCTGTTATTTTTTTCATCAGTCAGGTGTCAAGTTATACACTTTGTACACCGTCATATAAGGCCATGTTGTGACTTACCGCTGGCTGTATGTGTGTATTTGTATATGTGTATGTATGTATGTCTGTATGTTCAATGTTTCCCATCGACTGGTCAATCGAACGACTTTTGCTTTTTGTTTTTCCCTTTTTATCGGTTGACTTTTTCGGTACAAATACAACGAGTTTTTGTTTTCTGTTAACTATGGTATAGAAAGCGAATCGTTAATATCGACATTTAAAATTTTTGTTTTTTTTTCAGTACAACCTGTCCTGCCTCTCCATCCTTCCCCTTCATTCTTTCTCACTCTATTTACAAAGGATCACTGCGTGTTTCTCGCTACATTATTCGCATTACAACTGAATTGAAGCATATTCATAATATCTATATACTCAACAAAGTAGATTTCCTGCTTTTCATAAAAAGCGTAGACTAAAGTTAAACCGTTTACGAATCAGACGTGCGTATCTTCATTCATTGTTTCAAAAGATACTGCCGATCTTACAATTTAAACCGAACCTTCGTGTATTCACAAAAAAGCAACAAAAAAATGGAAAATCGGAATAAATAGAAAATAACGACAGATACTCGGATTGGACGATAAAAATCATTCCTAAAAGAAATGCACTATAGTATAGTATTATTATTCAACGTTCGCTAAAAATCAGCGTACGCATGTATGTACGCATGCGTACATGTATACGTGTGACTACGATACGAATCATAAACAGTCATACAAGTTATAACCATGTGCGTCAAAGGAGCTCCAAAAAAAAAACAGTGTCCCTATTATACATGCTCGTGAGAGCAGCAGTTTCGTTAAGTATATCGATTACAATGAGTTTCGCGGCGGAATTCTATCCTAGCGTATTTTGTTTTTGTACAACCAATTCCTTTTTCTTTTTCACATAATATATAGACGCGTAAAAAGAATTTTCATCTTTTTTTCTTCATTCCGCATTTAAAAAGCACCGATATGTCTTGCTGCATTGTTATTATTATCGCTCTATATGATACAGGTTTTTCTCTTGCCTCAAGTAATGCCTTAAACGTTATGATGGATTTGTATTTTTTTTTTTCTCATTTTTACCTCGCGGTTATTATTATTATATCTCTATCTACAGACTGATAGCGTTCTTTAAGTCGTTTTAAAAAAAGTAACAAAAGTATAGAAAAATCGCGGTTAAATTATCGTATTATTTACAACGTGTCTTAACTCTTTCCTCTCATTACATCCTCATTTGTCTCTCGTCTATGTGTCATTCGTTGCCCCTTAATAATAACATTATGATTTCCCGCGATTTCGCAGAGAATATGTGAGCAACCAATGCCCCTGGAATAAACGTCCGATCTTTTTCCTGCGTATATATCGTCAATCCACGATGACCATCAGTAATAGGAATTGTCTTATGTTACACTTAGGTAGTTTATATGATACAAGATTTTGGTGCTCGCAATGATCGATCGTGGCAAGAAAAAAGTTCTTAAACGCTTATCGATTACTCCCAGTAACAACTATAGTTATAATGCGATTTGTCTCTTTCTGTCTGATTACAACAGAAATGACTTCGATTAAACTTTCTTCGTTATATACGTTTATCAGCTAATGGAAAAGTGCTCTCAAAAGTCTTTTTTTTCATTTGAGTAATAATTTACAGGTGAATGTAACTAAATTCGTTTAATTGGTTATATTTAATTAACTATCTGTAAAAATTTGCTACTAATAATAAACTAAATTTCACTAAAATTATAATTAATCGAATGAAGAAAACTTTTCCATTAGATATCATAAACCGAAAAAAAAGAAAAGAAATTCTAACCGGCTAATTGTCGCCGAATACCTAAAGATAAGCCGAAGACCGAAGAGTGAACACAGGGTTTTAGCTGACATTTTGTGAATTTCAAATTCTTACAGAAATCTAAAAGCTATCTAAAACACATCTTTTTATCACATACTCGTGTAACTCTATCAAAATCCAAAAATTAATACACAATTCACATTAAATAAAATCGCGATATAAAAATTATATTGATTGATTAAATTCGTCAAAGAAAAATTCTTCTTTTCGATTTGGAAATCAATATGACTTCTTTTATAAATACTAGTATTTATCTTTTAATTTAGGTATTTTGTTTTAAACGAATTTTGTAAATTAAATTCAAAGTACATCCTCTAAAAACTATTTCTGTTCAAAGGTAATTGACATTTTACATTAGATTAGCAAAATTAAGAAGAACAAACATTTAAAAAAAATATTAATTAATTGAATTAGAATTATTTACATTACTGTTCTATCATAATCTCAGTATATTGGTTGATTGATTGATTGACTAATTAATGATTCATCAATCATATTATTTTTGATCCATACACTGATAACAGTTTTCGAAGCTTTAAAACATTATACATAACTACTTACTATCTGCAGTGAGCTAGTAACATATCCTTCAACATTAAATAGTTGTTGATTAACGAATTTCACGACAGATTAAAGACGAAAATAAAAAAAAAAGAATAATAATTTAACCAATGTACAGCTCTATAACCTTGAAAACCTTGCAAATCTTTACCATAGCATTCAAACTATACTTATGTTGTAGAAATACCACTCGCACCCTGCAACTTAACGTAATACTTTGGCTCGAGTGCACCCCAAACCCGCGTTCACTCCTCGATTGTGCAACGCAACCCTAGACCTCGGCGCCAAGATCGCGCACACCCTGCTCAGCAATTGGCACATACTTGTCGTCGATCTTTACGAGCAGAATGACCTTGTCAACGTGCGAGCGACGATTCGGGTCGCGATGATTGGGCGACCAGCGATGAACAACACAGCCTTCCATGCCGCGCTCCGGTACCCAGTGCTGCCAGCCCGAGCGACCGCCCATCTGACGCATCCTCTCGTCCGGCCAGATAACGTCGATACGACGGCCCAAATTTATCGCATCGTAAACGTGGTTCGGATCCATTATCTGCGGGTAAAGATTAATTTTTTCTATTGATTTGATAAATTACAGTAAGGTACAAATATCGAAAAATTTTGTATAAGTTGGCCCTAAACTTCAATTTCTAATAGATTTTTGTGACATCATCTATGACGATAAATTTAAATTTAAAATAGAAATATTCTCTTTAAAACGACTTCTTTCTTCAAAATCTCAAGAATTTGATATGCTTTACTATTGAAAATTTTCATCATAACATGATTATTCTATGTACGTATATTTCATGTGTAAACACTTACGCGAACTCTTTGGAGCACCTCCTCCTTATCAATCTTGGCGCTGAAGCTCGTTTCGCTCTTAGACTCATTCTTAATGTCAGTGCTGCTGAGGAGACCAGCGAGGCTGGCGAGAGTCGAGCTCGTTGGCTTGCCCATCGAGGCGAGCGAGCCCCGACAGTTGCCCCCGACAGAGCTAGTGTTCGCGCGTCCGAGCGAACCCCGGCCCGTTGAGCCGCCGATCTGACAACCCGACTCCATCGATTGCGAGCCTGATGTATTGTGACCCGACTGACTGTATCCTGTAAGAATTTTTTTAAATTCAATTTCAGATACATTGATAAGTTAATGTAAAAAATGTAGAAAAATAAAGTTCTATAGAAGGATAAGATTGGTATTTACCTGAGTGAATGTTATAGGTGGTCATGGCATACACTCCATCATTGCCAAAACCACCATCGTCATGAGAGCCCGTTCCGCCGGAAGAACATCCCTGTCCACATCTTCTTCTTACCCTATTTACAAAAAGTACAAGCATTAAAAATTAATCGTTGTACACTTTCTCATTCACTTTTTTGAAATAAATAATACGCATCACGCAGTCGTGAACGAAAAACAAATAAATAAAAGTTAACAATTCACTAATACTAAAGTATCACATTGTCCGAAAAACATTCAGCAAAAACTAGATAAGGGGTGAATAGTACCTCCTCCAAACTTTGAGCACGTTATTTTTAATCGCATTAAGACTGAGGGGCCCGCCAACGATGGAACAGAGCTGCTCATTCGTCTCAGCGTAGCTGGTCGTCAGAGGCGATACGTAAATTGGATAGCCGATTGGTTGATCGCACGAGCTGTTAATTATGTTTCTCAGCGCCTGTTTTGCGTTTTGGATCGAGCCTCGCTCTGGATTACGATTGCGTAGGTAGACCTAAAGGATTCGTCGATGTTAACAAATGATTCTTACTCCTTTAGTTAAGGTTGTGAAATCCATGTAATAGGTATAAAATACGTACCAGTTCTTGTTGCTGACCAGCCCAGAGACCTCGAACGCACTCGCGGTTCATCTTTATCACACGGAAGCTTAGGAAGCGTTTATTTAACATTATCACTTTGTATTCGTCAATGCCATCGTCCAAAACATGCCTAAAAATCCAACGACATCACATTAAAATTTCATATTCATTTACTGCTCATTATCAGTCCTCGTCAGTACTTACCTGAGTGCCAGAAGACTAGGCGCGCCGCTGAGTATCGCGTTTCGCCAGAGTGGATCGGCTTCATGGCTAATTACGAGGTTACGATCGTGATGGTCAATAGCATCGTAGAGGGCGAGCGCCTCCTCGTATGTGTCGGGGCTCATGAAGTGGTCCTGATGGAGCTTCAAGGCCATGCGCACGCCTTTGGCGACGACACTGCGTAGCAGGTCCACATCGTGCAGGACCCACTCGTCACGTACCGACGTTATACGAAAATCACCTAATAAGACATAGAGGTTTTTTTAATAATAGATTGAATACTGTTGGGTTTGGTACGAAACAGGAGGATTTTTACCTTTAAAAAGAGCATGCAAACCGTAGAGAAAAAATTCTACGCTAGACACAGTGTTGTGAGAGGCAACGCCGAGGACGCGCCTTCCCAACAGACTAAGAGCTAAACAGAGTGATACAAGGCACGAGTCACGGGATTTCTCCAAATTCTGCAAGAAAAACATTACTCAATTATTTTCCAAGTTTCTACAAGAATAGATGAAGATTTAATTCAAAGCAATCGACACCTTATCTTGCTTGGTAGCGCAAAATTGTATCCAGTCTAGATAGACATTGCAGAAGCTGCTCCGCGTTATGCCGCTAGCCCGGAAGTCAAAATCCTCGTCGATGTTCATGTTGAAGACGGGATCGAGGTCCACAAAGTTCTTTTCTAGAGTCGGCTCCAAGGCGTCGACGATTTCCTGATTCTCCAGCCATTGCTTCAGCTTCGGTGATTTTACTGCGTAGAAAATTATGCTCTTCACGTAGTATGTTACAAGGACCTTACGGAAGTCGAAGACCTGGAGCATCGAACCTGCTGAGTTGTCTGATATCGAGTAGCCCTCGAGGACGTATTTAGCGCTGGCTACCTCCCAGGCTAACCAACGTTGACTGAAAGTAATATATTTTGTTTTATTTAAATATAGTTAAAATTTAAGATGTAGGAAAACTTAAATGTAATACAAATAAGTATATATAACGTGACAAAAATCATTACATACCTAAAGGCTGCATTCACGCTCAGTACATGCGAAAAATGTCCCATCTCGCAGCAGCAGCAATTATCGTTATCCTCAATTCCCTCAGAGATAGCTTCAACCTCCCTCTGCTGGCAATACGTGCCACGGAACTCTAAGCCTCTTAGCTGAAAGGTGACGAGGCCGTTGCCCAGTTGGATGACATGTACGAGGCAGTTTAAATAGTCGGAGGCGAGGAGGAAACAGTCGCCCTGCTCGACGGTGCCCCATCGGCCAAGGGCTAGGTCGCCAAAAAGGCTGTGTTGCAACGAGCGTGTCAGCTGCTCATAGAAAATTGAGTTTAGGTTGTTGTCGTCCGCTCCGAGGTTGCGTTCCAAGTGTAACGACATCCGCGTATTCGAGTGGTCCACTCTGAGAGAAAGATAAGAATTCAGAATCATAAGATCAGGATTATACTTCAGGAACATTATATTTTTAATCTGGGAGGAGGTTTAATCAAATATTGATATTTTTACAATTTTTAAGTCTTGATTATTACGGTGATGTATCATCATTAAAATTTTTTTTCAATATAAATTTAGTCTGATAAAAAACTAAATTTTTTTCGAGTAGTGAAGATATTATTTTTAAATGTATATACAAAGATGATAAAATTACAAATCTTTGAAAAAATATTCATCTTTCGTTGTAAAATACTGCAAATACAGTATCTTTAATATTTCATGGAGATTTAAAAATTTCAACTTCAATAAAAACAATTTTTCATCGGTAATAAAAGCACACGCTCACCTTCTTGTCTTATAATCTCTTTCCCAGAACTTCACCGGCCTCACATATGAGCTGATAAAAATTGCGCTCCCGAGTAACGGGTTAAGCGGTGTGCTTAGAATCGCAGATATCCCTGCCTGGAGGAACAGCATCGCCGAGTGCGGCACACTGAACGGCTGGGCGAACGCGTGGAAGGCACTGCCCCAGGTGATCTGCCATGGCGCGATGTAGGTGACGATGAATCGTATCTTGAGTAGGAGTTCGTGCACCTTGGCAAAGATGATAGCGGTGACGAAGTAATCGACGAGGAAGGTCTCACTGCGCTCGCGAAAGTCCATGCGGAATAGGAGCACGGCGAAGACGAGGACGAGGTAACGCGTTGACGAGTCCGAGTAGGCCGAGCGGAGAGATTTGAGACCGCAGATGACGATTATAAGAGCACCGACGCTCGGGCCGTATTTGGCCGAGATCTTGCCCGAGGACTCGGTGAGCGCGCCTAGGAAGACCAAAGGGTAGAGGATGTTGCGCTCGAAGAAACAGAGGTAGACGTAGATTTTTTCAAACCACATTATCTTCACAGGCTCGCGTACTGTTAAGAAAATATAATGAAGTGTTAGTTTTTTAATAACAAACTAAATAAATATAGATTTACAAAGACAAAATGTACTATATCTCGTGTAATTTAATAAGTATATACTACTAAAATAGCAAGTTATATCTTTTTTTAATTTCTTGTACTTCTAAAAGATACATAATGTATTAAATCATTATTTTGTTGACAGTTTCGATAATAGAAAAAGATTGAATTATATTCTTAAGTAATGCAATGAAAATTGAGTTTTGAAACATGTAAATATCGTAAAAATGCTAATGAAACCCATGAGCTAAACTAACCAATCTTTACTACATATTCAGCAATTGCTTACCCTCAAACTGTGCGTGTTCAAAGCTACGCAACACCGGCCTAGCCAGACAGAGCCAGGGAAGCTGTTTCCTCAGCTGAGGTATGATGTAGTGCAACAGCAATCCCAATATCCCCGTGAACGTCCATAGCACAGGATTGATCTCGGGTTGGAGCGCAGTGAACACCGTCGACGAATGTATAGCGAACGACAGTATCCCAATAACCGAGCAGGCGATTATGTCATTCTTCAGTCGAGCTTTCACGGTGGAGCGGAGTTTCATGGGCAAAGGGTCGAAGAGTTCCGAGTCAGAAACCTGCTCACCTACCACGATCTTTACGTCCTTCTTCTTTGAGGAGGATTTCGGTTTAGGTAGCTTTGGGGGTGGGTTGTTAATCGGTTTGGGAGTGGGCGCGGGATTTGCCGTTTCGCGTCTGGTTGTGTTCTCGATGACTTGGTTATTTTCTAAGTAGACTGGAGGCCATAGGTTCGTTTTTACTATGTCCCAAATTACAGTTGGATCCGATGATGACCTGAGTGACAGAATAGAATAGTATTACTAAATTTTTCTTAATTTAGATTCTTAAAGCCCTAGTAGTTGTAATCTCAAGTATTTAAATGAAGTTGATTAATATTTCTCTTTATTTATGTTATTTCGAATAAAGCTATCAAAAATGTCGAATATTCAAGAAAAACTTTACATTTACTAGTCATATATCCATGCGCGTTGCGTCGAGCGCTTCACTTTTTCCATAAAAACGAAATCAACAAATATTTTAGACTTCATTACTGTACTCAACATTATCTTTCAAAAAGCATAATATATTATTTATACTAAATAACAGATTTGAGTTCTAAATGTTGAGGTTAGGAAACAAATCAAATGCACGTATAAATTATTTAATTAATTTCTATATCAAAATAATCATTTTATATTAGAGAACATTTTGAATTTTGACGCTATGCAGACCGGATATTGAACCATCAACCAATCGCATTGCTTCTTTAAATGCTTCACAACATCCTCTCATCTCTTTTTTAAGAGAGGAGAAAATAAAATCATATTTTTAAATGCAACTAGGTACTAGTTTCGACATTTTACTGAAATGATGTATTTTTATAATTTTAATAATTAATTTATGAATTAGTCACTTTGTAGTTTCCTTTAATAATATATCGTAAATAGCAGGACTTCTTAACAAGGTTTCTGTACTGGAATGTTAACTTTATCGTTTCGCGTAACTCAAAAAAAATAAACAAAAAATAGGAAAATTACCTGCTAAGATGATACGAAACAGCTACGAGCAACCCAGCGAATATCGAGAATAGTATATGTTGAGACGACTTCGGCTCCATCAGCGCGCCATATGCAAAGCCGTATAACGATACTACTGTAATAACACTTCGACAGAGACAGTAGATAGACGACACTAGGCTGGTTGTGGCGTTACCCCCGAATAGATGAATGTCCACATGCTCGCAGAGATACACAAGGAACGTGTTAATTTGAGGAAAGAGTCCAAGGGAGAAGACGATGGGAAAGCAAAGTAGGAAAATGAGCATGACATTGCGCGTCTGCACTATGACGTTAAAGTCAAGAATTGGCAGGCCATATACCCGGAAATCCGAGCCCTTGAAGTTCTTCAGCGAGGCCTCAAGAATTAGAATTAGGCTTGTGCACAGGATGAAGTAGATTGGCCTGTAATGTAACAGGTGAAATTGCGTTATTTGATTTAATAATATTAATGGTGAAATATTATTTAAATATTGAGTAAAATAGACAAAATCTGTAATTTTATAAGTACACTATCTTTGACTTCCTAAAAAATTTACGAAATACCGATTATTCAGTTCAAAGCAACCCAAACTCCCAGAAGATCTCACCTCGAGAAAACGACGATCCTGTTAAATCCATGCGTGGGTGACGCCGCGTCAGGCTGCACAGACTTCAGCAAGGAATATTGGCAGCCAGCTGTGACGAAGCAGAATAGAAACGCAAAAATATCTCTGTAAAACCCATGCTGCAGTATGAGCAAGCCCAACCCAGCCACGGCCACTGCTAGAAACGTCGCGAAGATTGTCTCGATGATCGAGAGGTTGCGATCGAGAAGGGCTAGTAGGGATAGCCGATCGAAACGCACTTTAACATGCGGTAATCGGCCGATCTTCCACTTGTAGTAATGTCGCGTGGGTTTAGCTTTGGCGTGACTCGGCTCGTCGATGCCCATCAGCTCGTTGATGAAACGGTTCCACGAGACGCAGAGGTTTTCCTGGTGCATCGTTGGCATTACCGACATCGCTATCACCGGCATTTGCTGCTGTGGATATATTTAGTTTAAATAGCGATATTGGATGGATTTATTGTTATAGTATATTTCAGCTGTTTTTATTACAATGATAGGTAAATTTATTTATAGTTTTATTAAATTTGACAGAATCTGACGTAACTTCAACTGCACCATTTTCAAATTTTTTCTATTTAGAATTTAAAAAAAAAGCATTTTAAGAGATTACATAGGATTTAAATGAATCTAGAAAAAACATAGAAAAATAATAAAATTGAAATTATTACTTCAGAAAAAATATCCCGCCAAAACCAAGCTAAAATGAGATTCTGTTAAACCGATTTGTCAAATAAGAAAATCGTATTGATAATAATAATTCACCTGCATGCCAGATGGATCAACGGGCCCACCAGACACCGCATTCGCCGAGTCCAGATTCCCCAGTAGACTCTGCAACCTGCGATTTCTCTCCGCCAGCGAGTCCGTCAGCAGATGCCTGAACGGATGTCTTTGGCCACCTTCTCCACTTGGCCCCGGCCCTCCACTACCAGAAGGACCTGCAGCGTTTGCAGCCGACGACGATGCAGCAGCTGCTGCCGCGGCAACGATGGCACCGGCATTAGGTGATGGCATGGGCAGCACCGGGAGCTTCGATTGGCTGCTACCGCTGCCCCCGACGATGGTGACATTGTTCGGCGCTTGCTGGACTGCTCCCGTGGCTACGACAACACCGCCAGTCGTGTTGTTATTGTCGCCACCGGCAAGGAGGACTGGCGAGGAAAGCCGCGGTGGTGTGAGCACTGTTGGTACATACATTGTTAATGTTAAAAATGACTGTAGAACAGGACCTATTAGTATGATCGTAAAGGTTAAGTGGTAAATCGAAGTAAGAAGAGATGCGTATACAAAAAACTAATGACTCTGTTAACTTGAAAGAATCTTGAGACCTCTATGATGAATAGAATTTAAAAACTAAATAAATAGAATAATAACAATAAGCACATAATTCTATGTAAAATGAGTATAGTACTCTATAGGAAATCTAACTAAAGCCACGACATGCACCTAACTTTTGAATGTGGTTGAAGGGTCCGCCTATGAGGTTTAAAAAAGACAGTTAAAAAGAGAAAAAGGTACACTTATATTTAAAGTTAGCTTTTGCAAAATAGAATACTCAACATATATCAAAATCAACATACAAGCAACAACAACCAACCACCACATAAAATACGCACCAGCAGAATTCAATGACAAACTGCTGCAGCTGTTGCTCGAGTGGTCAGGAAGCCCTGGCAGATCGTAATTGGTCTCGTAATACAAATTCTGCTGGTTGAAATGCTGCCTCAGCGTGTTCAGTAGCTTCTCGTTTTGATCAGGCGGCAAAACACGCGCCGCCGCCGCAGCAAATGCCGTTGCCGCGATGGCATCCGGTGTTTGGGGTCGCCCAGAGCCACCGGCTGCAGCTGATGCGCCAGCGGATTTGTCATCGAACGTATAGGCTAGCCACTGGCCACTCCCGTCGCGGAAGTAGTGCACCGAGTCTTCCGGCGTCTCCGGGTTCGTCCTTATGTGACAGAGAAAGCGCGTCAGCGTGATCACCTCCTGATCTTGTGGCTGGAAGGGTTAAAAAAGCCAATTTTAGTGTGACTAGTAATTTAAAACATCGTAACATGAATCCATGTTATATTAAAGAATTAAATTATGAAATTAAAATATAGTGTTAAAATAGTAAAAACCTGCATGATCTTACATGTGTTTGTATTATTAATTGCAAATTAAAAAATCCTTTCGAATCCAAAATCTTTCCAGTTTCTTCAATCTAGAGGTATAGATTACTTTTCTTAGTTTTAGTTTATTATTTAATCAGATAGTAACATTAAAAATTTTTTGTTTTTTAATCTGTGTAAAGAAACTATCGTACAACATTTGTCTGCTATAAAACTAAATAACTGGGAAGTTATCACACTTGTTATCACTAAATATTCAAACATCGCGTCTCCACTAATATCCTACCTCTCCAATTATCCACATCAATTTTCTAATTACTTCTATAAATTAAAAAAAATCTCATCTTACCGTGTGGGACGGATTGTTGCCGCGCGGCCTGCGCTTCGTCCGGCCGTTCGACCTCTGCAACCGCCTGTACGTCGACCTAAGATTGCGAATATCATTGGGCGCCCTTGTCAGTCTGAGATCGGCCATCGTACTGGACTGGCTGGGCAGGTCCGCGCCTGCTGGCCTATTCGATTGGCTCATGAGGGCGGATATCAGAGGCGGCGGCACGACTGGCCGCAGAAGCGTGCTCAGCTCGTTGTTCGAACCACCGCCTACATCTGTCGGTGGTTGCATGTAACGGAAGCCCAGCCGGTTGCGGTTTCTCGATTCGCTGATGAAAGTAAAAATGATAGATCAGTTGACTTAAATAAATTTCGTAAACTCTTCCGGTAAGATTTTTATGCGATCTCTGTGATTTTGGTAATTAATAAAAAAACAGGGGGGCGCCCCCCTGCGCGCCAACCCTCCGCTGTCTATGTAAAAAACTTCATTTTATACATTATTCTCAGGACATCATTTGCATTTCGAATCTTTTCGAAAAATGTAACATTTTATTAGTTTCACGATAAATAGAGAAAAATCCGCTGCCAATACATTGACTCGTAGTTTCCTTATACTAATGTATTAATTTCATGTTTTTTTTTCTTAATTATATTATCTTTGGAATATTATATCGATTTTTTCAATCTTATTTATAGCTATTGTATCTAATATTTCTCTGACAAATTGAATTCTGTTAAATAATAAGCGAAAATTGACTGTTAGGATGTATTGAGACATTAAAAAATCTTTTTTATAGATCTAACTCACCAGCAATTCATTTGATATGATAATGTTAAATAAGAAAAAGTTTTGTTTAAATATTATCTACAACTTTTGTATTTAACATTTTTGTATAAAATCAAATCCTACTAAGCTATAAACGAAAATTGACCATTTTAGGTACATTTAGGCATTAAAAATCGTTTTTTTTTATTTCATTCGTCAGGAATCAATCGTAGAAAAAAATGTTCAACAGGAAAAAGTTTTGTTTTAATATTATCTATAACTTTTACATTTAACATTTTCATGTAAAGTCAAATCCGTTAAAGTAATAGCAAAACAGGACTATTTTTTGTGTTTAGCAGTTTTTTCGCTATTCTATTGCCAAATATTGTTCGCAGAAAAAAATGTTCAGTGTAAAAAAGACGTGTTTTAATTAGTTTTAGCAGATTCATTTGTTGTTTTTGACTTAAAGTTACTTTGTTCAACGTTTATTTGCTCTGCCGTTTTTTTATTTGTCGATGGATTTGGCTCGATAGAGAACTGTCAGTTACTTATAATTAGACGAGTATCTGCGCCAAAGCTCGTTTGGATCTATGAAAAATTCGTTGAGATAATCTGGAAACCTGATTACATACATACATCTCGGAAAATGCTTAAAATGGGCTCATTTTAGGTGGAAAGTAGTTTTTATGTTGTAAATTTTCAGAATTTGAAGTGTTACAATTTTCGCCCTGACGAAACTATAAGGCTCTCCCGAGAAGCGGTCGTGCTTAAAAAACAAGTATAGAGAAATTCAAGCTGAAGTATAAGGACATGATATCCACTTAAATATTATCGCTGTACAACTAATTGACATCAAGAAACCTAGTTACATGGTAATTAACCACAATTAAATAAATTAAGCACAGAGTTAAAGGAATAATTACTGAGATCCACGGGTGCCGGGTCCAGCAACGTTGGCAGATCTTTCGCGTCTCTCCCTGCTGCTGGCTGAGGGCCTCTTGTGCTTGGGCCTCGTGGGATGATGACTGCTGCCACTACCACTGGGCAGCTCTACGATAGACATTGACGGCGTGACAATTTGTTCATTCGTTGGCGCCACCACGACAACTGCATTCTCTGCGTTGTTGTTGTTATTGTTGTTACTCGTTGCGGTGCTGCTACTATTGAGCCGAGCGCGACTCTGCTTAGGTATGGCGCCCTGCTGCCGCTTACTGTCGATTTCTGTCGTCGTCGACAGCAACTTGCGCTTCACTTCGTTTTCCAGGCTCAGAGTCGTCGTACTCGAGGAGCCCGAGTCCGGCTCCTTGCTCGGCATATCTGGAATTATAAGGAATGAGTGAAATATATGTCGTAGGGTTGAAGCGATAAGAGTATTTACAAGGTGCGGTGAGGTAATGAAGTTCCGGAGGTAATTATTGCTCTTTCAAAATAAAATAGTGGAATGCTAGTGGAAACCTATGACAGTCGAAGAATCAAGTTGTTACTATGCGGTAATCCGCTGTGTCACGATAATGACGATGCATTTTTCATTCATAACGAAGAAAAAGTGAATAGATACTAACTGAAGTAGATTTTTTTTAAATAAATCACTTTCTACTATTTTATTTTTAGATGGTAGATGGGTAAATGAAGGGTAGAGTAGAAATTTAGAATAGCAATTCAAGTGCTGTTGTGGCTCATATATACATTAACTACTAAGCTTTTAAAATGGTAGTTTAATCTATTAAATTTTAATGGAGCTTAGGATTTGTACGAACGTGAATAAAACTTTTAACGATTCGCCAGGTGAGACGTAATTTTCATTTTGTTTCGATCAAAGCTTTATTCACAAATTTCGGTTGATGAGGTATATGCTTACTAATTTACTCATTCACTACGTAGTAAACATAAACACTTTTTTCGAAACAAATTTTATACAGTGATTTTTTATGAATATTCGGTGATGCTTTGATCTCATTCGTTTTATCTACATGTATACGATTACTTGTAGAGGAAAACTACCAACTTACAATCTGTACTAGCTGTCTGTATACTATCGGACGCATCTGTATCGTCAGATTTCTGTGAAGTCCATAGTACTGGCAGCATTAATTCAAAATGTTTATAACCTTTTTTTGCATCTTGCATTCTTTTAATTATTCGTATCTTCTTTTTTAAAATTTAAATTGCAAATGAGCAATAAATAAAACCGGTAAATGAAACGGTATAACAACAAGAATACTTTTTTCAGTTACCGGTACATTTAATTGTAAATTAATGCAGAAAGTATCTCACTTTTATTGGTCCAAGGCTCGCCCTCGCCGTTTTCAAAGAGCCAGTCAATGCCAACAATGCTGCCTGAGTTGACCGGATCCTCTGACTGTTTGCTGGACTTTTCCTTTCTTTTTTCCTTGCGTCTCTCACCGTCCGACAGGTCCCAACTACTTTGACTAGTATTGCTAAATCTCCGCTTCGCAGTAGGCTTTGGCTCCTCCAACAAGGCGTCCCGCGAATTCGCGGAATCGTTATCGACAGTCGTATCTACAATGTACCTTAAAAATCTATCATCGTTTTCTTTTCGCGTGAGTAATGGACTATAAGAGTCCTGAAGATTGTAACGTCCGGAAGTTTCAGTGGGAATTTGCTCGTCGCTTTGTTCGGCTATCGGATGCACAATTTCCGATTCCCAACTGAGGTACGGCAGCAGTTGCAGCTGATTACGCTTTAAAGTATTCTGGGGCAAAACCTAAGGCATATGTTGAAAACAGTATGTTAATAGGTAATTCGGAAATATCACTCGTATGTTTATGAAAAAAGTATCGAACCTTTTTCGAGTTTATTGTTTCTAAACTTTGAGGATGCAGAGGTAAATTATTGTCATCCGTTGGATTAGCAATTTTACTTGATGCTCTGATAGTCTCGAGGCTCTGCGGATGAACGAGCTGCTGATGTGGCATTTTAGAAATAACCTTTAATAAAATAAATAAATTAGTAAGTAACAATGACTTTCCATACACACAAATATTGAAAACAAATTCTCATTACTCACTTCGAGAGACTGAGGATGAGATGGAATCTTATTCTTGTCTGTATCCTCCTTCTTCGACATTATCGATATTATCTCGAGGCTTTGCGGATGGTCGTTCATCAATTGAGCTTCCATGGGTATCGAGTTCGAATTCAGCCTTCTCACACTCTGATTGTATTTCCAGTACTGGAAATCGTCCGGTTGCTCCAGCTCTAGCGAACTGGTTTGTTTTATCTGACTTTCGGAGCCCGTCTTCCCCAGGTTATTCGACTTAGAATATCGCGGTCTCGACGCATCCTCCGACGCATGCCTACAAAACTTTCTAGACATAGAACGGCCCTTACCTATTAAATTAGAATCCTTCATTAGCAGCTGTTAACAAGGTAAAATATAAATGTTTCAGAGATTTTTGAAAAACTGTACCATAAGCCCTATTGATAAATTGTTGTTCATGGTCTTGCTCCGATACTAATTCAGCTTCATGTACATTTATGCTA
>JAYJLV010000046.1:8797351-8811804 GCA_036873485.1 Torymus texanus
ACACGGGCCAAAAATATCACTTTTCCGATTCGGTGCCGGGAGGGAAATTGGTACTTTCGGGCAGGGTGTGGTGAAAAGCTCTTTTTTACGTATTTATACATGCGTTTTAAGTCTATTTCAAACCTTAAATCACTATTCTTTCGTTTTATATTAGAAAGTTTTTAAAACTGGAACCTAATCATTATATTTTCGTTTACAGACTTCAGGCATACGATAACGGTACAAAACACAGCTCCGGACCGGGTGAAGAGTCGAAACCCATCGAGATCGAACAGTCCGCCTGGTTCGCCTGGCATTCCACGTCTGCGCGCGATAGCCTGTAAGCATTCAAAAGCATAGCATATCTCACTTCTTTCACGTATACGAAATATATCATGAAATCATATTCGAGACACTCAGTGTTGTCGTGGTGAATGGGAGTTACGAGCTTTTGCAGCAACTTTTTTTTTTTTTTTTTTTTTTTTAATATTTTATGATGAATACAATTAAACGTAGAAGCATAAATGCTACCACAGCTGGTGACTGCATCACGAATGAGAGCCCCGTAATGTATTTTTCCCATAGTTTCTTCGATCAGAGTTTTTTGAAGTTTGATTATTACAACTAAGATGTTTATTATTATATTATTGAACGGCAGTATTGTTCGTGCTTAGTAGATGTGATTGAATTGAATCTGACAGTTACACGTATTGACTATATTATATTCTTTGTTTATTATTTTTTTTTTCATTCAAGTGGCATGGAGTGAAATATTTTATGTTTATTGTTTTTTTTTTTTTTATAATTTGTTCTCATTTTCGTATGTATTATTATATTACATTTCTATTTGACTTCTCATGTGAATGTTTTGCAAATAGTCTTTAAAAGTGATTTGTATATACAACAAAAGAACTGTATAAAAATTTGATAAATTTCATCTGTTTGTAATTGTGTTTTGATGACGAGTAATTTTTCGAATTTTAAATTATTTGGTTTATTTTTTGCACGAAATGTTTTTCTATCTTGTCCAGAAATTCTTGTAGAGTGAGGTTTTTACAATTTTGTTTTATTATGATATTTTGTTTTATACCTTAATTCAAGTAGCTATAGATTTCCAATGTCTATGTTCCATTTCAAAATTATTCATCTTTCATTGACTATTAAAGTTTATTCTTTGGCTTCATAATTTTCATTCTATTTCTCTTTTCCAAAGCAATGTTGCTTAATATATCTTTTTTTTATCAACAGTAAATCCAAAAATTGAAAAAGTATTGCTATCCTAAAAATTAGGTATAAAAAAAGCACTCCAAATAAAGACTATTTGCGGAATAATTCCGCACCGAGACAGCCAGCAAAGCGATCGCATCACTAAGCAAGTCTTCTAGTCTCTTTTTACTAGCATATTATACTTTCTCACTTTTTCCACCTCATTCTCATTATTATTATTATCATTATATTACGAAGCACCAAAAAAAAAAAAAAAAAATAGCGAGTAGATTATTATACGCAGTAGTCCATTGTCGTTTTCTTTTGTTTTCTGTTCTCTTTCGTTCCGGTTGCGTACGCCACGCCACTCACACACCCACCTAAACACACACACACATACACCCACACTCTCTATCAATCCTCACCTTGAAAAAAAAAACCAACCCTACCGGAACCAACGACGACGACTACCACAATGATGACAACACAGTACCAGCTGACGGCGTAAAGGGTAAGACGTGGGGCCCGTCGACGCTACACCAGCGCGAGCGCGGCGCCATCATCTCACCGAGCTCGTCGGCCCTGCCGAGCCTGATCCCCGCCGGTGTAGTTGGCGGCGGCGCTGGCGGGGCCGACGCTGCAAAACGCTGGTCGCGCAGCGCCCCTGACCTCGAGAAGACACCACTGCGCGCGGCCCTCCTCGTCGCCGCCGCTGCCTCGGCTGGCAGCCCTGTCAGCCATCATCCTCCCCACCAGATGCATCCACACCCGCATCACCATCACCAGCAGCAGCAGCAACAGCATCATCATCAGCGTTCGCCGCTGCTCCAGGAAATAGGTAACGTGCGCAAGGCTAGCGGCGAGAGCGCGCGCAAGCTCTACTCCTCGGCGAACGACCTCCTCGACGGCCCGGAGCCTAGCGCCACAACGCCGCCTGGCGGCGTCTGTTTAGAGTTCGTGACGAATGATTACGACGAGGAGGACGACTCCTCGTCCTCGGGCTTCGTCGTCGGCTGCGTGCGCAAAACCAAGAGGCGCGAGCGCAGCAAGTCCAAAGACTCGGCGCAGGCCTCACGCGTCAATAACCATGCGTCCACCGCCACAATCGCGAGCGGCAAGCGTAGAGATAGCAGCGAGTCCCGGTTGACCTACCTGGCTGACTTTTTCCGCTCGCCCTCAGGTTCTCGCAAGAGCTCGTTGGCCAATAACAACGGCGAGCGGAAAAACTCGGCCGGTGTGACGATTCGTATTAACGACTCGGACGGGCTCGAATCCAGTCCTGAGAATTCGATGACGCAGCACAAGTCGCGTGCCTCCAAGAGCCCACTGAGGGTGTTGTCGCGGGTGAAGGCGTGGGGTAGCAGGGACGCGCTCGACGACAAGACGAGTAGCGCCGGTGGCGCCAAAGTCGAATACAACGTGCTCCAGGATAGCATAACGTTCGAGAGGCAGTTGTCAACGCGCACGACGCCGAGCTTCCTTGCCGCAAATTCGCGTGAGGGCATTGACTTTGAGAACCTCGAGCCCGAGCTGAGGAATTTGGAGTCCGAACAGTCGGGGATACTGCAGGAGCTCGATCTCGCGTCGAAGGGTAGCAATAGCAGTGATAGGACGTTGAATAACTTCAGTGATAACGAGCACGGGTACGGGAGTGATGACGATACCGAGGACTTGATCGAGGATAATAGAAGCGCGAGGAAGAACGAGGAGGATAAGAGACGAATTGATGACGCGAGGATAATACGGGACTCTGGGAGCGGGAATAATAATCATCACTCGACGATCGGCTCGCTCGCCAAACCCAAGATTCACGCCGCGAAGAACTTTTTTAGAAAGAATTATGGCGGCACGCTGAAGAAGAATTGAGAGGACGCGTTCGAGGTTGCTCCGTGTTGCTGAGTTGTTTTTGATACCAAGGATTTATAAATATTTTTGAGATAATTTTGTATATCGAATTTTCGAGCTGTTGTTACATGCGTTAATAGAATAATTATGGAGCAATGTCGAAACTTTCTCAAAATTCTTAGATGGTTTGGACTGTTCACTTAGATTTTTTGTATTATACTTGACATTCCAAAATTTTTTCATTCAAGGTAGTATTTTCTTTTTAACGATACTACGTCATTTAAAAACGAGTGAAGTTTAAGAAAAGATAACATTTTTGTATAGATAAGTAATGGTTTGATATGATTGATAGAATACTAACGTAAAAATTAAGATTAATTTATAACGTCGCGTTGTTTGCGTTGCGAAAATTAAATATTTTGCATTTTATATAAGCTAAGAGGTTTATAAAAGTTTAAATGAACAGTCTGTATCATTTTTACGGTCTAATATATTCGCGCCCGTTCATGTGCGCGCAGGCGTGCTTTTAGCGAGAGGAAGTACAGAACTTTTTAACGATCTTTATGAAGCTTTTGTATTTTTCGTACCGATGAAAATAAAATCATCTACTCGTGAAAAAAGTTTTTGCTAAAATTTTAGGTGTCACATTGGTGCTGTATGTAATATATCGCCTATGAAGGCCTACATTTCATAATTATGAAAATTTACAAATGTTCACGACATTTACTCTGTTTTTAAAAAAAACTAAAAAGCATCGATACCTAGTTGTAATTTTTTATTAAGAGAAGAATCTAGTGATATAGAGTAATAAATTTTAATATAAGTAGCCATAATTTGTTTAAGAAGCGTCAAATATTTTATAATCGTAATGTTATTATCGTATACTACTTCCTAAGTCGTAGTAAAACAAAAAGTCTTTCATAAAGATTGGTTGAAAATGAAAATTTGGGTAATACAGGTTCAATAGAATTCGAGCGAGGTTAACCGAGTCAAGGAAGCTGGATTAATTCTTGGATTGTTCTTGAATTCTTCCTACTTATTCTATTGCTTAAATTTTTATGAATTTAGGGAAAATTTTAAACTTACGAGAAATTATAAACGGTCGAGTAGATTGTACTTATTTACAAATTAATTATTTACATTTTATTTAAAGTCATATGAATTACTAAAAAAAGAAGCAATCTACTATTATTAAATGAAATTAATTTAAATTTCGTTAGATTAGGATACACTAATATGAAAAATTTTACGACTAGTGTACAACCCAAAAATTTTGCAAAAAAAGTTCATTAAGCATAGACTAGCATTTAATAATTAAGTTTCTTCGTATGAATTCCAATAAATCGTAGACGCGTTATATTTTTACGATTATCGTTATATAATAGACAAATACTATAAGTATTTCGTGATCTATTGCAATGAATTACTCCAGACTCCTGTATAGTGTATAAGAAAAGAAACGAACGAAATCGTCGACCGGAAAAAAATAGAAAAAATAAAAAGAATAGACGACTGCAGCGCATATCTCATCGATTCATTTGTATAGTGAGCAAACGCTTGTTTTTTTATTCATCGCAGGCCTTCCCGAGGAGAACGTCCACGTTCCCCGTAAGTCGCAACTGAGTTTTTAAGGAAGCACATTTACCTTCGTTAATTTTATATAGTTAAATTATTTACGTACGTTTAGATTTTTTCATTTTGCCCTTGACGTTAGTTGTTCGTTATAGTCAGCCGAGAGTAAATGCATCCTGGAAGGCAGTGAATACTTTTTTTTTTATACATACCGAGATGCTTCAGATTGTCTTTCGATCTCGCGCGAAATTAGTTGATAATCTTCGCACTGTAAAACAATGTTTGTTTCGAGCTATGCTCGTTTATATTTGTTATATACTTATTAATAAATATATGTATAAAATCATGTTAGAGATGTTAAAAAAGAAAAAGATTTTTCATATACATTTTATCTCAATTTTAAATGTTTTACAGTGCGTTTATTTTGATAGTTAGATCAACAGTCAGAGGCATCTTCGCTATTCATGTGATTAGTATTAGTGCATGCCTAGAGGGGAACAAAACTGTTTTACCGATTGTTCTTTCCGTTCCCGCTACCCCATCGTCCGTAAGTTTCGGAGTCTCGTTAAGGGTCTCTTAAGCTCTACTTTACCGACTGAAAAGGAAAAACGAATCGTTTGATGAAATTCGTTATACAACAATTGGGTTGAATACTGGCTATGATCTTTTAAAAATAACGCAATGAATCGTTAGCTTTTTTTTAATTAGCTCGAATAATACTTCAAATGAGAGAAAATCCTTATGCCAGACTAGGGTATGAAAGTAAAGAAAAAGCCGAAAAAAGACATATCGAGAAAACTCTGCGCCACGCCATTGATATACATATATAATACACATACCATCCTTCAAGTATCGCGCCATAGGTGGACACGTTTTTAGCGTATAAATAGTGAGTTTCACATTTATTATTATTATTATTTATACTGCTGTTCATCAATTATTTAGTCTTTACGCGTGTATGCGCGCCTATAGTGTATAACGAGAAAATGAGATTTTTCCAGATGATGATGATAATGTGCGCGGGAAAACGATGATGTATCTTTTTTCTCTCTGTTTCTCTCTCCCCCTCTTTCTCTCTCTGTCCTCTTTCTCTCTTATTATTCTGTCTTCATTTTCTCTGTGCGTGTATGTAGATTCCGTTGCGCGTTAAGGCGAAAGGAAAACAAATGAATTTTTTATTTTTTTTGGTGAGGGACCACTACCACACAAACTACTGCTACTATACCTTTTCTCTTGAATCATCGCGAGTGATACGCACAATATTGTCCAGGAATAATGTTTTATAATATTATACGCGCGTCGCGGCGTAGCGCAACGATTCTCTCTTTTTCTCTCCGTTTATTTTGCCGATGGACACTCGTTCTTTACAATTTTTTTTCTGACTCTGCCTTTTCTGTGTGCAAACTTCTCAATTTCAATTGATCATTTTTTCGCAATGTTATTAGTAATTATTTTTTCACGAAATTCTTACGAACTATGTAGTATCAAACATTTAAAACAGTTTTAGGGGTCCCAAAGTTAGTTTTTACCGACCGAGTTAATCCCATTATTTTAAATTTATGTGAAAACACATTTTATTACCTGCAAAGTCGAAAATTCATATCTTTTGTAAATGTATCAACATATTTTTAAGATGATGTTAATGCTTTATTTTATCAGTGAAAGAAACTTTACGATGCAACCCTTAAAAAGTTAGTTTGAAAAATAGAAACTGAAATTATTATGTGGTAAGAACAATAATTATTATAAAATGAAAATCCTACCAAATTAGTTTAGTGAAGGAAAAGTGATCATTTAAAAGTCTTGCGAGTTTGCCTACATTCTTTGCTACTATTTTCGATTCTTGCGTTAGACCTGCGAGCACACAAATGTTGTGAAGAAGCCATTGGACAGTTGTCAGTTTTATAGTTTATAATCAATTCTTCAGACCGAATGCTTTCCTGAAAGTACGATTCAGCAACTCAAGTAAAAGTAATATTAAAAAGTAACATCATTTTGTAACGAATAAGGTTATAATAGTAACAGTAACGATAATAATATTAATAATACTATTAATAATATTAATAATAACGATAACGATGAGTGCAAATGCGGTCTATCTGGTGTTGGTTCTTTTTTATTATTTTTCCATTAAATAAAAAAATAAATACAAAACAAATTGTATATAACACTCTAACCAAAATACAGAGCTAATACTTTCGAGCCGACAGATGCAAAAAAGGAAAAAAAATTGTTTTCGAGAAAGATATACAAATTGTTCTATATACCCACGAATACACGTGCAATTATTTATGAGACGAATCCCTTCAAGAAAAAGCGGACATGTTATACTATGTAAATGTGCATTTTTTAATCGCGAAAATATCGCTCTGAAAGAATCAGAAAAAGCTTTTCTCTTTATAAGAAACAAAAAGAAACGATAAAAATGATATTTACAAAGCATAAACACGACAAAGTGTTCTCGTTATACATATAGTTATTATATACATATTATATATACGATCGTAATGTTGTGCAAGTGTAGCCGAGAGAATTTCGAGAAAAAAAAACGTAAAACGTAGACTTTTGTTCCTCTCTTTTACCACTTTTTATTTGGTTGTTTCTTTTTTTTAAATATTATTAGTTGCAAAAAAAGTAAATCTTGTCTTATAAATTTATCATTTTTTATTTCCAAGCCACCACTGCTACGTGCACATACACAAAAAAACACAACTGTATTTAGAAATAGATGAAATTTTTTTCAATAAAAATCATTTTTTGAGTTGGAACACGTTTATTATTATTTTTTGTTGTATTCTTGAATTATCACATGTTTGTTTTCTATTTTACGCTCGGCTTATCGCTCGTTCAACATAAATTTTTACGTTAACACTTGCAATTTTTACTAAAATTAACATCGAGTCTACTAATTGGAATTTACTAAGGGATAAGCATCGAGCGTAAAAAGATGTTGTTTATCCAGCATGACTTTTCCGTAGTATCCTTATAAAATATGTACTTCACGTCCTTTATTTCCCTCATAATCCCTCGTTTTATGTTGAATTATTATTATTACAATATATGTATGTACAAACTTCGTAGTTAGTTCTCGTTTTATTTATTTTTCTAGAATGCTTTTTGTATAGCTTTTAATATTCTGTACTGTGTAATTAATTGCATGAATCTGAATGAGCATTATTAATTTGTGATTTACTGAATCAACGAGTGCACGAAGTTTTCTACGCATCTTATCACAAAAATTTTACATTTCAATCGGCACAGCAACTCTTAAAACTTTTCTTTACGGTTTTACAAACGAATGAAGAAAACTAATACATCATTGTGTAACACTTTATTGAGAAAAAAACCTTTGTTAACAAAAATTAACACAAAATTTCGATGTAAAGAATAACTGAATGAATTCATATGATTAAAAGCCCAAAAAAACGTCTCCACCATGAACAGAAAAGCAGAAATCACGAGCTCGTTCTCTCCTCTTATGTCATGTCAAAGTTCCACTATATAACACATGTGTACGTCTTTTCTATTTCCGCGTATTTCTTTCTCTCTTTCTGGCGCGATGCATTTTTTTCCCGGATGGTCGTCGCATGCGTCTGTGCATACATACATATATTTTACATGTTCGTGTAAGCTGCATACATATATATAGATTTAGAAAGAGAGTAAGTCACATATATGTGCTGTGTGATGAGATGTGATGTCGAGGCGGGGGCTGTCGTCGAATTGTCGCTGTATAAGGTAAGGGTTAGTTAAGTTTTGTTGCTAGCGAATGCGCGAAGTTGACATTTTTTTTAGTTATTTTATATTATTGTGCGTCTTTTTTGTGGATTATGTGCATTTTTGATACGATTTAGAAAAAGTTTTTGCAACGTATAGGTTTAGCGAGACTGCACGATATATTCACATTTTTAACATTACTGCATTTTTACTTATGATATGTCATATAAAATAAAATAAAAAAAATTGAAGCAATCTTTCGTTACGTCTTCTCAGTTGAAATTCATGCAGATTCATGTACATAATTTTGTCAGGGGAGATTGATAATGTCTACACAAGTAGATGCGTAAAAAAATTTGGAATTATGCGATAATAAGTGCATTTCGCTTGTTAAGAAGTTGTTATTTAAATTAAGACGATATATATGTCATGAATTTCTTTTTATCTCTGAATATCAATCAATCATATTATAATGAGCAATTTAACTTGTAAATGTGATTATCATTTGTATTCTAAAATATTCAAGTAACAATAGTGTATTTCATCTGTGATAATTTTGCGAATTTTATTTCAGACTTATTAAAAATATATATCTTTTTATGTATAGTAAAGTAGTATTTATTCAATATGATAAACTCATTTGTTTTGTTGGTCATATTTCTTTACAAAGAAATACAGGTGAAAGACGCATACTTACTTTTGAGGCCTGTGTATGTTTAGAAAAAATACAACAAATTTTAAAATTATGAACTGATTAATGTTTAATTTTTTAATTAATGTGAAAATTTTTCATCAAAATTATTAATAGCAATTTATGAGCTATGCATACATTCACTAACTTTAGAATTTTAGCTAAATAAAATAATTTTACGTTATTTTTAAAAATCAAGTTACAGTTAATTGAATGTTATGACCATCCAATTCCTACTAAAAGTTAGTTTTTAACATGATTATTATTATTATTATTATTATTATTATTAACAATGATAAGAAATATTTTTGTTAAATTTTCTTCAATTTTCGGTTATGTCTTTTGGACATCAAAATAGTTATATCTATTCTAAATAATTATTAATTGTAGTTGCGACATTAAAAACTATCTTTCAATGATTATATAATAAAAGTAGACATAAATAAAAGAGAATGTGAAATAGCGACGTTGACTCTTTACCACACTAGCATTGTCATTTTATTTATTTTGAGCAATCTTTATAATTAAAACGGAACTAAGTGACGTCGGTAGGAACCAATGTAGGTGTTTCACATTTCAAATGATAGAAAATCATGAAAACGAAGACTAAGGATAATGAAAACGTGAATTGACGAGCGAACCCCTCCCCCGCACAGATTACACCCTTCTGGCGAGCGATCAGCTATCAGCGGGTGGAGCCAACGTTGCCGAGTGGGTATCCAGCACAACTTCGCCCACGGCTGCTGACTACAACTCGCTGAAACCTGGTCTCACAGGCCCTTACATCATGCCCATGCCAATGCCAATGCCAACACTCTACAACGGTGATGCCGCGAAGAGGCCAAAACTAGGGATAATCGAGCTTGTCATCTGTAACATTGGCGCTATGCTAGCCAGCATCGCTATGGACTTTGACGTACGGCTGTCCAACGTTTCGCCAATTCATCCGAGATTACAACCACCAAGGATAGCAGCGGCAGCGGCGACGCAAGCGGCCCAATTTCACGAAGAGGAGGGGATGCAGAGGTGGTGGGAGACGGGCTCGTCCAATCGGAACTCTGGATATCTGGGACCCGAGTACGAGTTCAGCTCTAGCAGCGGATATGCGCACAACACGTATCACGGACCGGCAAAGCATTACAGGTGAGTTTAGTTTGTAGGTTATGTGAATGGTGTTTGATCGAATTATTTGGGTGAATGCGGATGATATGCATTCGTGGGTGTTGGGTGAGAATCCCGTTGATACCGATTGATGACTATGACACCCCGTTAACAATCTCCACCAATTTAACATTATTTATGAGTTCTTATTTTTAGCTCTCAGATTACCACATTACGACCCAGATTACTCCAACATAATTATCTTATATTATTTTTCATGTTAATTATTCAGTCCAAAAAGGCGTTATATACCTTGTAAAAAACAGAAAATAAAACTACAGAGCGAGAGCTTTCCTTTACTTTTTGCAGAATTAAAAAATATCAATTCCTTTTAAAGTTATCAAAGATTGAAGTTAAGCAACGAAAAACTGCTGATAACTGAATAAAAACTAAGGCGTCAATTTTATATATATTTGATGCATTTTCGTTGCTTAACTTCAATCTTCGATAATTTTAAAAGGAATTGATATTTTTTAATTCTGCAAAAAGTAACGGAAAGCTCTCGCTCTTTAGTTTTATTTCCTTTTTTACAAGTGTATGTAACGCCTTTTTGGACTGAATAATTAACATGAAAAACAGAATATTTTTATCAATATTTCCTTAGTATTGCGACTCCCTTCATATTTTGGCATCTAAAAACATATCTCAAAGTTTGAATGAAATCAGTGATCCGGATCTGAGATACTCTCCTTATGAGTATGCGAAACATCGTGTTTTCCATAAGCTTTATATTTGAGTTGGATACTATTACATATTACAATGGATAGTTGTTACATATTTATTATTTACTATTTTTATGTTCTCTGACATAGTCTTTCTAAATTAATTATTTATTTATGAATATTAATGTTTTAATCGGTTGGTCATGTTTCGCGTACAACGTTACAAAATATTATACACATAACTTGCAACAGATGATAAATTGCATGGTAAATCTTTCATTTGCACATAGTTGCTCAGTCTACTACTTATTTATTAATTTTTATGATTTTCACACGGACCCGATCTAGTGGTTGCAATGTAACATCCGTTGTTAATCTCAAATTTGTACTTCAATCGATAGGCTCCAAGTAGAAATCGTATAATGTGCGGGCAGCCAGTACCTTCATTTCCAACATAGCGAATTTTTGACCTGCAAATATAAATTTTATAATATTATTTTATTTAATTATTATAAATGTAGGTTACGATATAACAAATACCTAAGCAATTGCGCGAACCAGCACTGAATGTCAAATAGGCAAATATCGATTTTTTGTAAACTTGCAATATTCCGTTATCGGGTATATTTTTATTTCGGTAGAATTTGCCCGGACGCGTTTATTTTCTTCCTTTTTTTCAAATGAGGAGGCTGTGCAAAATCTGACCCGACTTATCGGTTTTTTACCCTATGACTGGCCTTTTTTAGGCTAGAAAAGTCAGTTTTTTGGCCAATCATAGGGTCAAATTTGATCCTATCGATCTGAAACCATGCCCATTCAAAAGATTGGGAAAAAATACCTAATCTGAGTGCGGTTCGGGCATGATCGGATTTATTTTGACCCCTTATAAAATGCCAAAAGAGAAATTTTTCCCCTCGGATCTACTCCATTAAGGGTCAGAAAAAAAGTTTTGGTGGCGACTAGCTACATCGATAGAGAATCGCCTGACGAACATTTCTAGCTATATGACAAATGTACTTTTTTCGAAAAGTGAAATTAGTCGCTGTCAGCGTAAACCATTTTGTAAATTTTTGGGCCTGCTGAGCTCGCAATGAATTTTTTTATATATGTGAGGCAATAGTATGATAGAGTAGTACCGGTAGAACAGTTTCCATCGATTGCACTGAGTCCATCTAAGATGCCAGAATTTTCAGGGGACTATAATTGACTGTTCTAAATAATCAGTAATGGTCGAGTTACACCCACCCCACCGTTCATTCATTTGTTTCATTCATTCTTTCAGTTATTCACCTATCACACAATTACATAACAAAACAATAATTAAACAAAAAAAAAGTTGTATATAATCTGATTTTTTAGAGCGTTATTTTCCGCTTAATTTGAATGTCAACCTAATTGGTCGAGCGTTGTTTACCGCCTTAATTGTCTTAAATATTTAATTCTTTATGCTTTTCTCCTCTTCTCTGAATTATACAGATGGCGGGCATAAGCCGGAGTCGACCCGATTTTTACCATCCCTGATTTCGGCCATTTATTTATAAACTTCGCCTTTTTCAGGCATTGGTTTGGGCTTTTTGTTTCTAGCCTGAAACCTTGCCCCAACACTTTCCATATTACATGGCGTCGATTCGTTTGAGCGGAATGTTCATAATACTGTTCATATGTTCTGTTAATTTCTACAACCAACATAATTAATTCAGGTTTCATTGGGGACTTGCACCCTCTCCAGTCGAACTTGCAGCTCCCGGAAACGGTTCTCGACGCGTCACTGAGGTTGATGAATCCGTTCGTTGGGGTTCCGATTGGCGTTGTTCAATTAAGCCTTAAACAACCGCTGCCGGTATCGCCACTGCATTTTCCTCCAATTCGTCATGGATAACCCATGTTTTTAAATTTAGTTTAGGAAAAAAAGTGTGATATAACTTTAATAAACTAGAAAATTATTTATTAACATTTGTATTCAGATACAATTCAAACAACGTGTCGCACCAAGGCATTTTTCTTTAATGTTAGAGTAGTGCGAAAAGAGAAACATAACTCGCTTCATGAGATGATATTTAGTTCTCAAAATAGTCTGTAGAATTGGAGTCGTCGTGTTCGTAAAAATGTTGAGTTTCGGAAAGTCTATGCTACTGAATCTAAACTGAATCTAAACAATTAAACGATAACACATACTTGAACTTTCAATTCCAAACCGATGTATCTTCGTGCGAAGTTGGATTGTAACTAAAAACTATTTGCCAATGTTGTTTCTCGTATGGCATTTTTGTTGATAATTTTTTACGCAGTTGCACTTCATATTCCCATTATCGCATTTATATGATGCAGGATTATAATTTTCGGCGTCGCAGATAATTTTGTGTTACGATATGAATAACCATTAATTATTACATATCACTCAAACATAATAATTATTGAATTTATTAAAACAGAATGAATTTATTAAAACAGAATGAATTTATTAAAACAGAATGAATTTAGTAAAACAGAATAAAAAAATAACAAGGAAAGAGTTTAACCAGTTGCTAAGTTCACTGTACTTTTGTAATTAAAATAGAATGCTGAATATAGTTGTAGATAGTCTAATAATTCTTTTCGTACACGTAACTTCAAACTTCATTAAAAAAGAAACGATGGACAGATATAAAAACTAAAAATTCATTAGTTGTGTTATTATTACTTTACATGATGAAATGCACATAATATTATTATTACATAGTTTTCACTTATCAATATCAGCTGTTTTCAGTTTCTTACAAGAACTAATGCATGTTTAGTAACATAGGTCCAATTAACTGTTACTTATTTTATTAATGAATAGGAAGTTGTATTTCATCATTACTAAGTAGTACCTATATCTTCTGCAGTGTAGCGCTGTGATAAAAATTAACTATAAATTAAAAATAAACTTTAATGATTTCCACAAGATCCATTTGTAATAAATTACTGACGATTCATTTTTACTTGGTCTCCTCAAACTTAATTTACCATTCTGTAATTTTTTTTATTAATGGTCCTGTTACGTAGTGGTAGTAGAAAGAAGAGAAATTGAGAGAACATCCTATCAAAGGATCTAAAAAATAAAATTCTCCTATATAAGAAGGCGTTTCTCTCAGGTTATACTAGAGTGGACTCATCAGTGATACTGTAGTCACCATTACCATAAGCAGGCGTCTGATGATTGTTACTATAAAGCATCACTATTTCGTCCATTCTAGTAAGCCGGACGAAATACCCTTTTATATTTCTGATACTGTAACACCATACTGATCTCTGGTCAGAATTGAATGATGACATCATCTTGTCAATCTATATTGCACGAAAGTAAATTGTATGGATTGTTTTTTCGATGCTGTAAGTAATTTTCGCGACTACCTGCGTATATTTTTATACAAATTCATATGATGATGTGAAAGATATTTCATTATAACATTTAACTTCGACAAATTTTGAATTAGAAACGACCAGGAAAGTATGAATATTTTGAACAGTTATTTTAGATGATCGTAAGCTTTCAAAACTGTAGTTTTTAGGCACGACCGGTTCTCGGGAGAGCCTTATATTTTCGTCAGGGCGAAAATTGTAACACTTCAAAAACTGAAAATTTACAATATAAAAAC
>JAYJLV010000046.1:8837894-8881474 GCA_036873485.1 Torymus texanus
TGTGTGTGTGTGTGTGTGTGTGTGTGTGTGTGTGTGTGTGTGTGTGTGTGTGTGTGTGTGTGTATATATACACACACTATTCGCATTGTCTCCGACGCATTTATTTTCGTTCGTTCGAAAATACGAGAAATATAGGAATTTTATAGCAGATTTCATTTTTGTCTACTATATTTATGTTACGACTGTCTGGAATCACGTGAATTATTAAAGCTTAATAGCTATATTATATTATTGAATAATTTGAATTCATTAAAACCTGCTTGCAGATGATAATAAAGAAAGCAGTTTAAAGCCGATTAAACCGTATTAAAGCGAAAGTAGCCGTTGCTGGTTAGGAAAAATTTAAATATTTACCCGTGATAAACTGGCTCTGATAAGAAAAATTGACTCGCGGTCGGTATATATACGTTTAATTGAAACTTATCCACCAAATTCTTTCCTTTTTTCTAAAAACTCTTCCCTTTACATTGTACAAATAAAAACTCGCTACCACCACAATCACAAGTGTTGCCCCCCTGTCGAAGAACCACAATCGTATGCGCGCGCATTATAACGAGAAAAAAAGAATATTATCAACGACCTTTTCCGATTCGACGAAGCTTTATAATTTCACGGCTCTTTTTCCCCTCTCTTTTTCGATAAGCCAGGGCAAATCACTCGATTTCTTGCGCCTTTCCGATGTCTTTGTGTTGTGGTACGTTATACATAGCAGCGATTCGGGAATTGTAAATTAAGTCGTAGACAATCTTATCTCCGTGTGTTTGCACTTCACGCGATTGTTATTGTAGGTGACGTTATGCCAATGTTAAGGTTGTCGTAACGGTAACGTCTGTTACAAAAGTTGAAAATCTGATTTGATTATTGCTAATTTTAACTTTGTATTTGTAATTTTTAAAGTTTCTTATTGAGATTATCTTTAAAAACTAGATTATTGTTAATGAAGATGAAGAAATGCATTTTACACTATCGATTGTTCTATATCAAATTAATAATCTACTTTTAATTGCCTTCCAATTCATTCAATATTCCACAATTTATCAGAAAAGAAAAAAATCTTGTCTAGACATACAACAAACCGCACGCTAACCAAACATATACACCAATATCATATACATACACATATCTATCAAAATATCGTTCGTAACTTTCGCCGCGATATCAAATATATACACTTTAACGTAACCAGTCGCACTAGACGCATTTATGTACTTCTATATAGGCAAGTGAAAATCGACTTTCCCCGCGTGCTCGGCGTGTCGCATATTAAGATAAATGACACTCGCCGCGTCGAGGCTGACGACTCGATTGTCTCGTGCCGTTTTGATAAGTTCCCCGCATACACCTGTTATCGAGAAATTTTGCATGCTATATATACACACACACACGTGAAAGTTTTTTGCAATATATACGCGAGAATCGCGATGATGATGTTATTCGTAGGATTTTTTTAACTTTACTATAACTGTTACAATTTTTAGCTTTCACGTAATAACATTCAAAAACTTACGTAAAACTGTATTAAGACTTTGAAGTGGCCTGAACGTAGCCTGGAGCTACTACACTACGACTATCAATTTTTTTTTGTTCCCTTTTACCTTCACAAAACGATGTTACGAACCAAAATCTTGCGTATTATTATACCTGTTACATCTAAACGAAAACGATAACCTGTAATAAGCAATTCGGCTAATAAGCTTACAAAATCACAAGCCGCGAGAAGACGACGGAATGAGAGACTTTCCAGGTTTGTAGATTTTCCATAATCTATATATATATATTATATGTCGAATATTGACGAATGGCTTTGGGGAAGGTATAAGATGCGTTGGTATATGGTGATTAATGGCTGATGGGATATTTTAAAATTATATATATACACACACATATTTATGTGCATTGTGTAATGATTTTTTAATAATCTTATTATACGATGAGCGTAGTTCTCGAACTGACGTATAATTATATATAATATACACGTCCTTTTTTATATGAATAAGACAGTTACTGAAAAAGGCACTCCAGCTATAGTAGGCTTAGGTTAAACTAGACTGTCGAGTTCTCCATTACAGTTTCGCAAGTTCACTCGATATATACATGTATCTAGATGAAATATACATTTGGTATTTTTTTTTTACAGTCTCCGTTATGCAAAGGTTATTATATAAGTTAAAGCCCGTACTATTGGCATCAACAAAAGAAACAATATTAACCAGCAGAGTGATGGCGTCTGCATAGTATACAACACGTAGCTTATGTGTTTCGTAATAAAATAATTAAAAACAAATGCGGCAGATAAGATTATTATTCATTGTCCACGTTTGAGTTGAGAACAGGTTACACGGTGCTATATATATGCCATTTTTAACGGACCATTAAAACTTACTTCGATAACTTTTCAAACTATGCAAACTATATACTATTATATATTAAAGCCAAGCATCAACTCAATTCTAACGAAAGGTATTATTATTTTTTTTGTTCTAGAAACATCCAGGATATCATCCCGAGGGAAAGGACCGGTGTACAACACAGGAGGCGGCGGCGGTAAGTCGTCACCGTTCACCAGCACCCATCACGTCCCCGGTATCGCGTCGTCATTACCATCGTCATCATTGGTTGTACCAGCACGTCTCGGCAACGGCGTCGACGACGATCGTCTACAAGCGACGAACGGCGTGATTATAAACATCAGCAGTAGCAGCAGCAGTAGCAGCAGCAGCAGCAGCAGCAGCAACAACTATTACACAGAAAATCGCAGAGGACAGGCAGCGTGTATGATCATTGAGGACCGAAACCACCACCATCGCCACCAGTCTGGGCCGCTGAGTCAGAGTTGTGCTGGTAGGAGGAGCAGTGATAGCAGTAGCGAGAGGAGAGAGCAGCGCTGCCGCAGCCGGCTTGCACTGCTCAAGCATAGGACTGCAAAATTTTCCAGGTGAGAAGGCTTTTGGTGTGGAGAAAGCAAGGGAAATGAAATATAAGTTGTCATTGGTTGGTTGATGAGTGGTAGCTAAGAACTGGCGAATGAAAAGAGTCAGTTGGCGGTTAGTAATCGGTAGGGAATGCATTGTTGGTAAAAGTGTAGGATGACTAGGTAAACAAATGTAGTTCTGATACGGAGATTCAAGACAATTACTTGAATGTACAAGAAAAATACGTTCTACATATATACAGCTAATTCTATTAATTATAATCACGTGTTTCTGCATATAAATTTACAATATTTCATCTTTACTTTACTACAATACAAGTAATGTAAAAAACATAATTTGACATTTTTTTATCAAATACGTTAGTAGTTAAATTATAAAGTATCTCGTAATCTTTCTTGGTATGAAGTTCAACTAAAATAGAGTTATTAATTCAACGACTACCACGCAAATTTAACTAAAACATTTACGTACAAATGCTTATTCAAATAACTAATTATTTACCCAAGTGGCATCTATGCAAATACATCTTATATTTATGAAAGCATTTGAATATACATCTCACTATATACTGAGAGAAGTTCGTTAATTGAATTCTTAATAGAAATTTAACTCCCAAAAGAGAAAACGTACATAACACCTAAAACTGTATATTTTAATACATTTTACATTGCTGCAATCACATCACGTTGTATACAACATAAACAAAATCAATGTTCAAATACTTTTCAAATTGAAAAATAACGTGCAAAGCATTTCGCAACTTGATACATTATTGAACACTTTGACTATTGAACTACTTTCTACAACGTAAATTCAGAAATAAATCAAACACACCAATATACCCTAAATAATCGATAAATTCTGTTTTTGGCATTACAGTAATAGGCATCGGAAGCTTCAACCGTTCAGGGAAACGTGACTGGTTGTCATCGCGAGCGCGGCGCGGTTTAGCGCGATAAACGCATACCAACCTGACGCGATACGTAGCCAGCTACCTGACGGTGGTAGCCCTCGCCGGAGAAGTTCGCTGTGCGACGTTCAAGCTGTCGCTAGCCGGCGCGAATTGGAGATCCAGGAGAACGAGGACCAAGACCTTACCTACCTGAGATACTACATAACGGTAGGTTGAATTTTCTTTCAAATTTCTGAGTCTAAGTATTCATCGATGAAATTTCGATGAATCGGTTTTATCAATTTTTAAAATTCAGTCTTTCAATTCAAACACTAAATTTTTCATATGACCATTCATGACAACAATTCTTTATATTTTACAGGCGAGGTGCGGTGAAGTACCCAAACTCAAAGGACTGAAGCTTTAACGAAGTTTAATATAGCGTTGTATAATTCGGTGCTCTTTATAAAGGAAGGAAAGAAAAAGTCGACGGGACGACGAGAGAGAGCGCGCGCACGCGTAAAAAAATAGAGAGAATCGCCATAAGCGAGAAGCGGAAACTGAGCGACAGAGATTATAAGAAAAAGAAGAAGAACGACGACGGGGCGAGTCCCGTCATCGCCTCACATCATCATCACCAGCGTCATCCATTCCCATCGTATCGTCGAAATCGAGGCTCGAGCTCCACTTCTTCTTCCGCCAACCGTCCTCCCTTTCTATTTCTAATAAATATATAAGAAAAAAAGATAAAGTCAAACCTCCCAAGCCCACGAACGTAAAACCCACATCGTCAAGATGGGTAGCGTAAACGTGAACCGTGGCGTCAGCGACGCCTTCTATCGCTACAAGATGCCACGCATCCAGGCGAAGGTCGAGGGCAAGGGTAACGGCATCAAGACCGTCATTGTCAACATGGTCGAGGTGGCCAAAGCCATCGGTCGCCCCGCTACTTATCCCACCAAGTTTTTTGGCTGCGAGCTCGGCGCTCAGACTCAGTTTGATTTTAAGAATGAGAGATTCATCGTCAATGGAAGCCACGATGCGGCCAAGCTGCAGGATCTCCTCGATGGATTCATTAGGAAGTACGTGCTGTGCCCAAATTGCGATAATCCCGAGACGGAGTTGCTCGTCAACGCCAAGAAGGGTACTATCTCACAGGTGAGAATCAGATTTTTTATTTTTATCTTCAAATGATTTTGGAATTGATGACGAAGTTAGACTTTGTTTGCATTAAAAGGATAGTTTTTTAATATAAGAGAAGTCAATTCTGCAACAAGTGATTTGATTTTCTTATTAAATCTTTTGAGTTTGAGTAACTTTTAAACAAGATCTTCTATTTTACTTGTAGTAAATGATAACACTTCATTATTGAAGTAAATTATTTTGTTTCTCAATAATCTGACGTAACATGTATAAAAAGTGATATTTTAAAATGACTCCAGCATTTGGTAGTTCTGTATCAAACAAGATCATTGTGGTGCCTCAGTTAGTATTTATATTTTTTTACTAACTTAATATTTTAACGTAAACCAATTTTATTATCAATGACTTAATTATATATTTCTTTACACAAAACTTAAATTTTATTACTAAAATAAAGTAATTTAGCATTTATTTTTTGTGGAAGTTCCATAACCTCAATATTAAAAATAAAAATTTTGCAATGCACTTTTCTCACTGATTTGGATGTTAATACCTATTTTCTTAATAACAATTAAAAGTTAGAGATGTCAATAATATTTTAGCATATTGCTGGAACCTCCTTAATGACGCTACTCTTGTTAGAATAGAATACTTTTTTATTTTTACTGCAGATATTTTAATATCGTTATAATATAGCCCAAAACAATACAACTGTATTCTTAAATATATTGTAAATTCTGTACTTATCTTGTCATTACCACCAAAAATCATGAACAACAATAACTCTCAAATTACAAACCTCAAATTCTCACGTTACCCTTCTTCGCCTCCTTTGTCACATATAGGGTTGCAAAGCCTGCGGCCACCACGGAATGCTGGAGAGCAACCACAAGCTCAATACTTACATCCTGAAGAACCCGCCGTGTCTGAACCCAGCGGCCCAGGGCAGCTCGCTCACCGAGGGCAAGCGTGGCAAGCGATCTAAGCGCGCTAACGGCGAGTCCAATGGCGAGCGTTCCGGCTCCCCCGAGAACGAGAACAACACCAGCACGACAGACATCGTCGTCGAGGCTCCCGTGAAAATGGGTTAGTTTAACGTCTATTATACTTGAAGTGTAAATACTTTCGGAGTTGATAACAATCGTATAATTATTTCTATAGCTTTGAAAACCTTGTGTAAACAAATTTTTTTTTAATTATTATTCCAGCCACTGAAAAGGAAGACGACGACGCCCAATGGGCCGTTGACGTATCTGAGGAAGCAGTGCGTGCTCGTATGCAAGATCTGACTGACGGCGCCAAGGGCATGACCATCAGCGAGGACCTGGAGAAGAGCGAGAAAGAGCGTATGGACATCTTCTACAAGCTAGTCAAGAGCCGCCTTGACGCCGGCCAGCTGGAGACCAGCCATAAGGAACTGCTTACCGAAGCCGAGCGTCTTGAGATCAAGGCCAAAGCGCCCCTCGTCCTCGCCGAGCTTCTCTTCGACCAGCACAACAAGGTCAACTCAGTCCAAGTGAAGAAGTACCGCGTGCTCCTGCTGCGCTTTACTCATGATGACAGCAAGGCTCAGAAGTATCTCATTCACGGACTGGAACAGGTCATCGCCCTTCACAAGGAGGCTCTCATGCCCAAAGTGCCCGGTATTTTGAAGGTATAGTTAACTTTGAAGTATTTAGGGCACCTGGTGGGAAATGAGTGAAGTTACTTTTGTAAGATTGGGTAAAAGGGAATTTGATCCAAGGGAAAATCAAATATTTAAATTCCTGTAAATACTTGAGCAGTTGCAAAGTCATGCGATATTATCGGATCATATTGAGTTACATCACGCTCAAAGTTTTAATCTACCGAGCCACTGGCATTAAACCTCCTAACTTTCTCAAATTTTATTGCCATTCTGGGCTTAGATTACGTAACCTTTATAGCTGTTGTTTAACGTTGGTATTAATAAATCATTTCATTACAGCTTTTCTATGACACTGATATCTTGGAGGAGAAGGCCTTATTCGAGTGGCATAGCAAAGTTAGTAAGAAGTACGTTTCTAAGGACATTTCTCAAGAGATTCACGATAAGGCTACACCATTCGTCACGTGGCTTAAAGAGGCTGAGGAGGAAGAATCTGACTCTGATGAAGAAGATGATGATCTGGAGGTACGTTGCGCCATTTTTCTTTACGTCAATTCTTTTATTTGTGTTATGGATTGAGAAATTAATCACTTGTTTTGTTACACTTTTTTCAGATCGAGTACGATGACCGGGCAAAGCAGCCGTTGAAACAGCAGCAGCAACAACAACAGCAAGCTCCGAAGAAGCAAGTAGTTGAGGATGATTCCGAGGAAGGAGATGACGTTGATATTGATGCCATTTAAAATCAAAAAGAAAGCTGAATCGCCAAAGCCAAAACGACGCAAGATTATTATAAAAAAGAAAAAAAAATGAATTAAAAGCGTCATATAAATTCCACTATTTCGCATGGGGATACAATGAGTCGCAATAAAAAAAACTATGAAATATTCTCCGCTAAGACACGATAGAATTTTTCTTCCTCAGTAAACAGAAAAAAAAACAAAATGCAAAAAAAGGCCGAGCGAGAAATAATGGCAACCAGTATAAACATTTAGATGCCGCTGCGTTTAAATAGAAATTTTATTGATAATTTTTGCTCTTATAGAATATAGTTCCTCTATTGTTTTCCTCCCGGATCAACTTTTTCTTTCTTTTTCCTTTCTTATATGTGATTTGATATTTTAATTGCGTTTTTATTACTTCTTTCGATTCGAAAACGACGCCTTTTAGTATAGGCGATCGTTGAGTGTTTGTTATATATGATTATTATATCCGATATGTGATTGTTGAATATATACTTCTCGCGCCTCGCCTTCGACTTTTCGCTTTCACGCGCATTAATTTTTTCACACGCGAGATTTTTGTTAGGTTTTTCAGTCATTGATAGAAAAGAGAGTTGGCCTGCTAAAAGCGTTCTCTATTGTATCTACGATTCTGATAATTATTCAAATAAATATGGTTTATCGCAATGATAAAAAAAATAATGATTGTAATTTTTTACATAAAAACTTTTCCTACTTCCTAAAAACATTCCTATCGTATCAAATATTCTCAGATATATAATTAATGATTTTAAATATCGGCTGTTATTCTTTATTTGATATACTACTTTTCTTTGTTACAAATGAATTATTATTTTCGTTGGCTACCTCTTCAATTATCTTTAAAATTAAGTAACTTTAAATCTGACATACAGATCTTTTCAATAAACATTATAAGTAAACAATTAAAGGTAAAATCAACCAATTCTTAGACTACCTTATAAAAAGTATCTTCAAAGACATACAGACAAAAGCACAATTCACCATGGATTACGACGCCACGACTTCGATATTCAGCAACCTCAGTATCTTATATCTACTTATAGTCTTATAGCTATATATGCTTCCCACTTGCAACTCTTCACTTCGCAGAAATCCCCCCCAAAAATACTAACGTTTGCTCTCCCCTCCACAAATACACGCAGTCATTATCGGAGCAGATCAAAGCCATTCATCCAACCTAACCTTACAGCCACACGCGCAACGGCGCAAACTACGGCCTATGGCAGCTATCCGTGTCGTACGGTAGTACTACTCTACTATAAGAGGGGAGGGGCGAGAGCCACGAGAGAGAGAGAGAGAGGGAGACGACGACGACGTGCGTAAGCAGTAAGCACTGAGTTAACTGAGTAGCGCTCGACGCGCGTGCTAGTGCAGTGTGTGGTAAAATGGCGAAGACGAATAACGTCGACACAAGAAACATCCGAGTAAGGCCCAATAATGTGGACGAAAACCGCGCCATCCTCAAGGAGATTCTCACCTACAAGGAGGTTAGATCCTTGTTTCTGCAAAGAGCTTTATTTCTTTTTTTGTGTGAGATGTTAAAATAAGTGGTGGTCCATATTTATACGTGTGTGTATGTTGTATTTCCATAGGCGGACGAGTGCAAGCAGGAGGAGCTCGCCGATATCTTCGACCAAATCAACGCCGATTGTGCAGCCCGGTCACTGCGTGAGAAGCGCAAGGCCCTTGCCTCGCCCGATAAGCCAGAGGTTCGTACAAATAGCTCACATCGATTACGCCCTTATAGGTTTATTTCGGAGTCGACATAACCTCGCCCGTTTGTTTTCTATCTCTCGTGCGCGCGCGTAGGGAGACGACATGTCCCAGATGACATATACGAATAGATGGATCGAGCCCGAAACGTCAGTAGCACGTCCTTGAGATGCAGCCGAGGTTCGGCTGGGGTTTCGTATAGTATCTCGGACTTTTCTGCTATACGGTTTCTAGGTTAGGCCGTTGGCTTATTTATGTAAACACTAACTTTGTTTATGGTGGGCGAGCTGAAGGTGGGAGTGATTATAGTATCAATGAACGCTGAGATTTGAGAATGGCAGATACAGAGTTTCTGGTTGGGTGGAAAATACTAGAGTGTTTTTGATTAAAAAAAGGGGACACTTGAATTTTAAAATTAAGGAAGGTTGTTATCTCAATTATGATGGTACACTTGATTAACTGATGATTCATTTATCTTTGGTACTTGGGTGCCACTGTTCTATGCTGGTTTTCCTTAATGATTACTCTAATTTTTATAGCGTAACTTTAATGATTGTTTTGTCTACTCTCAGATAAGGTTTGAATTGAATTTTAATAGTGCCATCTGTGTTAGCTGCTACGTTTTAAAATCTCAGTCTGTTTGTTTTCATAGTAATGTTTTGCTTAAGGTAAAATATGAAGTATTTCAAATTTTTCTTTTTCTTTTATTATTTATTAATGTAATTAAATTGTTGAAGTGTAGAATTTAAAACTGTATATAATTTTTACAGAAGGTGATAAAAACAGTACACTATGGACCATTACCAGGATTATCATCAGGCACATGGTGGGGTATACGAATGGACTGTTCTAGAGACTTTGTGCATGAACCATTTCATAATAGTGTTCATGATGGACCTTATGGAGCAGTATCACTTTGCACATCACATTTGAATCCATATAATGATATAGACCTGGGTGATATTCTAACTTATACAAGCCGGGATTGTAGTGAAAATAACCAGTCCAAAGACTCCCTTATTTTAAGTTACAAAAACAGGGTACCTATAAGGCTAATAAGGGGCTACTCCCTTTCAAACAAATATGCTCCAAAAACTGGATACAGATACGATGGATTGTACACAGTGGTTTATTACTGGATAGGTGTGTCTCCAGACTCCACAAAACATCATAAATTTGTGCTTACAAGAGTGAAAGATCAAGAACAACCTCCATGGATGGCACAGACTTCTAATTCTCCAAAAGCAGCAAAATCAAAAAAATCTACAACGCAAAGACTGACAAGGAGCCGTAGCAATGTCAGTTCTCAGGAGCCTAAGAAGAAGAAAAAGTTTGTATTCAAAAAAATTGAGAAAGAGGCTCCAAAAGTAAGCAGTGCTATAGTGTCAAGGCATGTTTTCCAAAAGTTCATCCCTGGAACGCCAGACAACTTACCAAAGTCTGTTTCTAGTACGGATTCTGGAAGTCAAAGTTCATGTCCAAATGCATGTCCAACAAAACTATACAACAGCAATCTGTCGATACGCACAAATCTGTACAATTCCCAATCACAAAATGTTAAGAAGGTTGTGCCTATGACAATGTGTAAACTTATTAAATACAGTCAATCCGATCATGCTTGTCAGAAAAATTCAGATGAAATTTCAAAAGTCAGCACAGAAGCTTCTGACTCCGAAAGCACAGACAAAAATTCATCGCTAAATAGTTCAATGTCCAGCGAATGCAAAGACAAGAAAATTAAGAGGGTCACTTGGGCAGACGCAAGTACATCTTCAAACAGCCCTGCAAAATCACCAACACAGGCAGGTAATGGCTTACAATACAGCAGTTGTGGAGTGCTAGACGGTTTCAGTCCTACGTCACCAAAAAAATTCGGAGTACTGAAATGCAACAATAACACAAAAGAACTTTCATCCACCCAAACATCCATATCCAACAACATACTTAATTCCAGCACAAAGCCATCCCAACACATTGTGCAAGTCCATTCCAGGTCGACCGTACCACAGTCCTCCAAATCCAGCTTCCCCGAAACTGAGACGATGGCCGACGAGCCATCTGCGGACATAGACACCTTAGCACCTGATAAGCTGGTGAACGCAATAGTCAAGGAGAAATTCCACCCCATGGCCAAATTACTGATAGGAAACATGATCGGGTTAGAGAACCAGGAATCCTCGATCCTTAACGCATACAACACCCTCACCTCAAAGATCGACCAGGATGATACGAAGCTATCCAAAGAGAACAAGCTCCGCAACAAATTCTACATGAAGAACAACAAGTCACGTAAAAACGGTGTGCTAAAACGTCAGCGCCGAGAGATCGCCAACCTCATGATCGACGCTAAATTCAACAATACAGTGACACGTGCCTCCACGCGTAATAATCGCCACCTCCGTACCACCAAGATGAAAATCTCAAAATCTGAGCTACCACAACGCAAGATCATGAACGCACGCAGGATACAATCGTGCAACCTCAACATAGATATCCGCAGGGACCTACCGTCGCAGCCACAACAGCAGCCGAAGAAATCGAGTAAAAGGAAAGCTGAAGACTTACCGTCGACGACGACGACAACGACGGCAATAGCCCCGGCGAAGAAGCGGCCGAAAATGATCACTATGTGGACGCAGTGCACGCTTTTGGCACCGCCGACGGTCGATCAGGGTGTGCAAGTTGGCAGTGATTGCATTATTATGGAAGAGGATATCAAAGTGGAGGAGATTGATGAACTTGAGGTGATCAAGCAGGAGCCTTGTGACGTGGAGAGCTCTGGAGACGCACAGGAGGCGTCCACGAGTCGTGTTGAACCACGAAGAAACTGTATGTATATGTTTTACTTCTTTTTTCTAACTAGAAGCTAACGTGTGTAACGAATTTTAACGTGGCATAATTGAAATCTTGTTATTCGGGTGAGATACTGTTGTTTTCTTTAATTGCATTCGAAAAAAATACATAACTTTCTTTATTTTATGTAACTCTGAAGTTCTTATAAAGAAAATAATGATATTAAGTTTTACAAAAAAAGTACATTTCTAAGATTAAAAAGAAAATCTAGTTGATTTTAAATAAAGTATATCTCATATAAGTTACGTCATTGCCAAGAACAACTTTAAATAAAAATGAAAAAACAATAAAATGAATTCAACATAAAGCCGACGTGTGAAAGCAATAGCATTTTTAGATAAATATATAAAATCGTTGCATAAGCTTTTTATACCTACCAGATTTCTCTTTACATAACTTAAACCTAAAATCTTATTTCCTCACCAAATTATCAACCACTAATTTACATTTATCTCCAGATATCAGAGGTTCGGCATTCGCAGCGGTAAACACCGTCGACAGCGGTATCCGGATAGCCCGGTTACGATCAATCGGATTCAGGCCCATCGGTTCCTCGCCAATAGAAGACGAGGATTCCAACGGAGAATTCTCAAGGCCAGACGTCGACGAGGAGTATAACAAGTACGCTAACGACGAAACCGATATCGTCGGCTACATGGATGAACAACTGCACTTTGAGGACATCGAAGAGGAGAAGGAGGAGGAAGAGGAAGAGGAGGAGGAGGAGGAGGAGGAGGAGGAGGAGGAGGAGGAGGAGGATGAGGAGGAGGAGACAGCCCAAAAACAATTGAGAAAGTTAATGTCGCCACGGCCCATCGAGAGCCTGACCGAAGAAGACTTCGATAGGCCTTGGTACGGTTGGAAAAAGGTTACAAAGAGCAATGGCCAAGAGTACTGGACCGGCTATTGATTTCTCATTATTTTTTCTCGCTATAATTTGTTTTTTTTTTTTTTTCGTACCAAGAAGAATGTTTTGTTATTTGGTTTTGCTATTCTCTATGCAGGATTGTAACGGATCAGGCCTAGTTGTAATGGAGAATTTTGACAAGGGATTAGCAAAACTGAAATGAAAATTATATTCTATTATTGAATGAGGCATGAGGATCTTTTGTACGGTTATGACTTTAAGTGAAACAAAGGTTTAACGAAGTTGTGACTGCAGATATAGGCAGAGTAGATTTTTTGGCGCTGAGAATGCTTTCTTCTTTATTATTGTTACTTTTAGCGAATGCTGGCCATTCCCAAAGATTGTTGTTAGGCTGCCTTTTGTACATATATGGAAATATATAATGAGATATTTTTTCCCGTGAAAAAATTTCTAACCCGCTGGATATCACTGGATACTTTATTTCCATTTCGCAAATTTTAATCTTTGATTGAATTTGTTTATAAAATGTTTCATAAGCTTTCGAATAGCTGTAAGTTGATGATTAGATGTCGTAGAGAAATATATTATACTATATTGGAAAAAAGCTTTGGTAAAAGTATTATTAAATTGTGTAGATTAATCACGTATGTAAATACTTTTATTACGTTAAATTGTTATAATAATTTTCTATGATTTATTAATGTTTATAATTTTGAATGAATATTAAACGTTACAAAATATACAAGAATATATAAGAAATTCATCTTTAAAGATTATCTGATATACTGTATTTTATATTCTCTTTCGTATTTAAGGTAGATATATAAATATTTACAAAATATCAAGTTAATTTGTATCAAATCTTTTTAAAGTTATAAGATAAAATTTTTATATGATTATATTCCAGAAGTAGGTGGAAATTAACTTTTTATAGTGAACAATTATGTGCTAGAAATTATATTGAACCTTATACATAACCATTTTTTATCTTAAAAAAATTGGTAAGTCTTAATTAACTAAGTATTAATCAATTTGAGAGTATTTAAAGTGATATCCGGTACCAATATTTATCAACATTAAAAATCAATTATATACTGACTAGACATGTATAAGAATATAATTGATAAAATTGTATTGTAGTTAATTATTATTGGTAATCTTTGTGATTAACAAAAGTGATTGAAGTGTGTTCATTTTTATTATGCTAGTGTATAGCTTTATTTATTTTACCTAAAATTTAAAATTGTCAAAAAAAAAAAAAAAAGAAAATTGAAATTTTGGATATGATATTAATAAAAAGTCAGTACATAATTTGATTTTTTCTCATGCTTCTAAATCATTTATGAAGCGTATATATATAACAAAACTCTTGTATTTGTGTATTATACATACGAGCGCATCCCTGTACAAAGCGAAAGACGAAATACTGTAAAACTACCTTTAATTTTGATACTTGTATTGGCGAATCCTGCAGTGTGATACAGCGTTACGAAGAAGTGCCTGATTAATCCCAAGCTTGATTAAAAAAAATGGGCAAGTGGTATGCCAACAGTTTATGCTCAAAAGAACTTATTTGATGATTAACCAGTTGGAACTAATTAATAATTTAGTGATGCGTCGTCACAAAGACATAATTTCAGACTATCAGTAAAAATTAGTTTTTGAAAAAGAACATGTAAGAGCGGTGTGATAAGTATACCTAAAGTAGTACACTTTTAGTCTCCATATTAATTAACAGCAGTTTATGTATTTAATATGTTTTTTTTTTTTTTATAGATATTGCCGCAATGTCGGCTGCTCGTTCTTTTTGCAACTTTTTTTACTAATTAATGCTTGTAACAAAAGTCTTGATTATTTATGAAGATCATGTGTTAGTTTATCGTATAAAGCGATTTTTTTGGAGTTGATTTTTTTTTCTTTTTCTTTTATTATTATTACTCGTAGGTGATCTCGAAATTTCATTGCTCAAGTGATCTCTGTAAATATTATACATATATATTTATTATTCTGAAATCGATACGCAAACCAATAAGAATCAAGTAAATAAATTAATTTTAAAATAAGTACTTTTTCCATCTTTATTTTTATCTCACTCATCTTCCTACATTATTTATACATTACTTTAATAAAGAACTTATATTACTTACCTTCTTAGTATGCAGTTATTAAAATTTGTAGCTTAAAAACAAAATGAAATCAAATACAATGAAACAAAATATTTGAAATAAAAAAAAATAAATCAAGGAATAGAATAAAGGACAAACTGCAAGTAGAATTTTTTCGTCAGGTATCGACAGTTTATTTATTTAATACATCTGGACACAATATTCGCCATTCGCCACATCACTCTTTCGTACGTGTAATATTTTTCTTTCATCTCTCTCTCTCTCTCTCTCTCTTTCGCATTCATTATTTTTTCTCCTAAAATCTCCCTCTCGGCGTCGGCGTTTGCGCTCTGCTACAGCATCGGAGAGACGACGCGTCTCCCAGACGTGAGGAAATAAAATGTTTAACTAAAAAAAAGAAACATCGTCGCCGGAGGCGAATCGTCGAGGCGTCACCTCTTCCTCTTTCGTTATATTATTCTTCATTTAAAATTATTCATTTTTTTTTCTTCGCTTTACCTCTTCACTGGTTGTTTATTAAATACATTCTGTATGTGACATTATACATTATATTTTTTTTATTTATATATACATTTAATAGTTCTTTTTTTTTCCTCGTTTATTCTCCCCTCATACCGCTTTTTCCTTATGTATCGCTTATAGGACGCTCTTGCACAGCTTCTCAGCTCCTTACCTATCCATTCATCCTCCTTTATTGTTTATTTTATTTATTTATCCCTTTTCTCGGTTATTCTGCTTTTTATTTTCTTTTTGGTATAATAGAACGCGACGCGAAAAAGATGCATCGAACGATACGTTTATTACACACTTACATAAACAACAGCTGCAACAATATAATTCCTCTTATATATTTCATTATTTTGTTTTACCTCCCTCTTCTCTTCATTTATTCATCTGCTGTTATGGTATATTTCTCGTCGTTATCTTTTTATTTTTTCTTTGCTTATTCTTTGTTTCACACACACACACACACACACATCGTTTATGGAAGAAACGCAAAAGTACGATATAAGTCTATAGTGATTTCTCTTCTCTTCCCTCATTCTTATTATACGAACCGAGCGAGCGAAAAAATCTCGATTCCATACCAATATTCTTTCTTGATTCGCGATTATGATACTTACGCGCGCCTCGAACTTTCAGTGATATAATAGATACATATATATTAGCTTGTAAACAAATGGAGGGCCTTTGTAGATTTCATTTTATTTGATGCGCGGAGCAACGTGAACCAACGAGAACAAAAGGCTCGGGATTTCCCGCGTTCGCTCGGTCGGTTGTGAACGTTTTTTTATTTTATTTTTTTTTTATTTTTTCACGCCTCCCTCTCTCAAAAGAGTTGTAAGATATATATGGAAATTTTCATGTGCTTCGTCGTCCGTGTTTCGAGCTTTTTTGTTCACAGGATTCACTCGTAAAGTGAAAAACTTCACTCGAAATTAAAATATCAATAATGACAACATATTGGCGTATATATAATATGTATGTATATAAATATCTTCTGGATTAGTCGCATGGTTTTGTGCGTCATTTGCAACCTCTATAGCATATCTACAGGTATATATATATAATCTCGGAAAATGGTATAATATAATTCGCAATCCGCGAAAAGTCTTTGCGATAAGGAGAAAATCATACATATAACAGATCCGCTCTCTCTATATAATACGCACGTATGCCATTTCATCCTGCTTTTTTATTTTATGTATATTTACATTGTATATATACTCCGGAGCATCGGATCTAATCTACCTATAACTAATCACCAGGAATCGCGCACTTTTACAGCACACATTATACATAAGTAAACAACTTAAATCCAATCAGTAAAATCCCTCAACAAAAAAAAAAAGAAAGAAAGCTCAAAACTCGGTCGTCGAAGCACAATAACCTCCCATATACAGAACCGCCTAAACAACTCTCCCATCATATATATAGCGTGCGTTGTACACGTCCACCATACACCGGTATAATATAACGGTGACACGAGAGCCGTATTATTCTCTCTCTCTCGTCGTCGTCTCATACGTGTGTGCAAGTGTATATATGTAAGTACTCTCGACGACTAGCAACCACCGTCCCAGGGAAACTCCGGGGGACATTAAAAATTGCTAATCTTCTTTGCTGCGCGAAGATAAAACCGGGGAGGCGAGGTAATTTTCCAGAGTGCGCGCAAGAGATTAATGGGGGTTGTTTATTGGAACGCGAGAATATATATATATCGAAACAATGAAAAAAGAATCTTGTTACATAAGTATAGTAATATTTAACCGCGTTGTTTTCCTCGATAGGGTAAATTATTAATAGTCGGCTAAGTTCGTACTAAACATTATTAAGGGCTTGTAAATTATATCAGAGTGAGAATCGTATAAAAATATTTGCTTCTCTGCAAGTGCCGCACGATTACTATTGTAACTGTATACCAAAGAAATCTGTTGAGTTTCCCAGGACAACAGCGCTGGCGAAATTGACAGCTGATCAGTGCGTACAGTCGTCGCACTCTTATTCGCTCTTATTTCGCTGTGTGTGTGTGTGTGTGTGTTTTGTTCGTCGTCGTTAAATTGAGAGAAAAAGAGAGAGAAAGAGAAAAAGACAGACGCCATAAAGCTACAGACGTGTCTCGACGCCGCGTCTACAACTAGCGACGCTCTCATATACGCGCGGGCATATAGTAAAATAAATATTCTTCTGTCGACTATCTTTTCCGCACTCTCTCTTTCTCTTTCTCTCCCTCGAAATGTATTCTTTCTCCGTAGATTACATATTTTTTTTGTTGCTTTTTTTAATGAAAGTGTTCTCGAATGTATCGTAGCGAAAGAAGAATAGCAGGCTTTTAAAGCTTTTTTTTCCGAAAGTTTAGAATGTTTTCAGAACACTTTTCATATTTTTTTTTATCGTTCAACCGAAAAGTTGTTACAAAAGAGAGACCAAGTGTATATGCACGCGATGAGTAACGTTAATAAAAAGGCCTCTTTAACGTTCAGCAAGGATTTCAGAGGATCAGCTCGTAAGTATAATATATAAATATAACGCGAATGACGCGCTATAATATACATTTAATTACAACTAAATTACTTTACACGACTGCGCGCGCATATGGTCGTATAAATAACGTGAAATACGCGAGATAATAATGTTAAAACGTAATAACCGTGTCTATATATTAATATATAATTATAATATAGAATTAAAATATGAAAACGCAAAGTGTTCGTTTTTTTTTATAATAATGATAGTTAATATAATGCAAGTGTGAGAACTATGTCTTTATACCCCTACCTACGATAGTAAAAATGATTTATAATTGAATCTTTATAAAAGTCATGTTCGCCAACCGCGCACACAAAAGCACAATTACGGACGCGCGCCATGCGTGATTAATTCAGTTTGTTTTTTTTTACGTTTTCGTACAACAGAAGAACGCATATATATGTTTTTAAATTCTTGTTGTATGTGGTTTTACTCAAAGAAGGATATCGAGAAGTTTGCGTTTCTTTTTCAGCGAAAAATCGGTTGGATAATTAAAAGTCAAGAAGCAAGTATTATGCAGATTTATAATGCGAATGTCTCGATATTCTTCTTTGGATGTGTATGTATATATGTGTTTGTGTAAGAAATTCGTATATGAAATAGGTTTCTGCATAAAAAATCGATATTTATAATTTATTTGAAATGTATATGACGATGAAAAAAAAACTAAATGAGTTGAGTACATCAAAATCACCTGACAAGTGTTTTGCAGTAGTTCTTTACGAATTTTCCTATATAAAATCATTCAATAAATAAATTTAATAGTAATAGAGAGATAACCAAAGTGATGGAACAGTTATTTTTTTTTGTCATAGACGTCAGGTTCGACTTCACGATTGCACTAGCAAATGATCGTCCATCACGAACGGAAGAATCACAATCAAACAATTCATTGGCCATAGGCTTAAATATCTCGTCTGCGTAAGAAAATATATATTCATTTATATCCTTATATATTATACGATTTCATTTTTTATTTACTTTTTTTTTCTCTATTATTCCTACTTAAGAAAATTTTATATACAGTATCAAAAACGCCATTCTAATATTATATAAAATTTTCTCAGCTGAAAGTTTCTCCATTTTTCTCTCCATCCTGCGCGCGTCAGCTCTCTTTCCACTCGTAAATTTTACAGCGAAGGTTTCATTTTATATATAGGAAGTGCCACTTAAGCCTCTGTCGAGTAATCGCTACTTACCGATGCTCTGCTTTATCGACATACCAACACATTTCCTACACGGTATATTGCAATGAAACCGTGAAAATACGTAACCGAGGTACTGTCGGTAACGCAGAACGTCGGTAACAGCGCGACTCTTACCGACATCTACGTGCAGGATTCTATAAAACTCAGAAACGAAGAATCACGTAACCAACATATACATAACCTCCTTGTACACCTTGGTGCGAACATTTGCTAGTGCAATCGTGAATCTGGACGCAAAAGTAGTAGTAGTATAGTAGTAGTAGTACGACGTTCTAATTGGATAAATCACGCATCATATCTTCTAACCTTTCTCTCTTCTCTCTCTCTCTTTCTTTTTTTTTCTTTACTGGAACTCATCGTCGCTGCTCAGCAGCATCGTCTTCTCGTTGTAGTTCTGGGATATCGTGGCGACACGCTGGTTAGGGACGTTGCGCCGTTGGGGCGGTGGTACCGGCATGTTTTGCGGATCATCTGGGTCGAAGCTCGACACCCGCATACCTCGTTGGCTTTTGGCGCCGCCACCTGTGTGCCGCATAAGGTGCAGATAATAACCCAAGCATGGGTCGTCAGCATCATGAGATCGCAAGGGAATTTTCGGTTCGTGCCATGCATATTATATGTATAGGGGGAGGATCGAGGGGAATAAAGGGCGTTGTCAGAAGTAGGCAAGATAACAGCGAAGTTGTTTCGGAATTATAATAGAATTAGAATTAGAAATTATTAAAAGTAAGGTAGAAAAATTCATTTAACTAAAAATTTAATAACTAGGCTACCAAAGTCAAATTGTTTAACGTTATATATATTGTTTGATATTCTACTAAGTAGGCAATCTCCTCTGTTAAACAATTTCTTACATTTAATTAGTGAATTTCTAACGCTTATTATCTCCAATCAAATGAAATATTTTTTTCGCGCTTATCGTTCAAACAAATATTTACCAAAATTAATGATTTTTTCAGAGTATCCGTTTTTCTATCTAAATTTATGCATCCAATCAAATCTTACTAAACTGTTTTCTTATTTTTCGAGCCAAGAGAAAACTCAATCAACAAATACACTATTTAATTTTACAAAGTGCTACGAGAATCTTAAAAAAAAAAAAAAAAAAAAAAAATGCTTAAGTATAGTCAATCAAGTACAAAAAACTAGGACAACCGGATACCGTGCCTACAATTGAAAATAATTCTATGTCCTTTTTATGATACCCAAGTCGACAAATCTTTTATTTCATTAATCTCATCACCACTACAAACCCTTATATAAACTACAATATTTCCTCCAGACCATACCCCACTACATTACCTTTAATTACCATTCAATCATAAACTTTTAGTACAGTAATGTTCCAAAAAAAAAAGGGAAAGCAAACAAAAGTAGCGAGTTCAACAACCTCATTTCTTCGCTGTAACTGGGGAAAAACAAAGCCATAACCCCCAGCGGCTACGTCGTTACACTGCGCCCACTTCTGACTAGCGCCAGCGTTCGCACGCATCAATCGGCCTATTCGCTTTATTATCGCGAGCGCGCGTGCGATAAAACGGCGCTCGATTTCATCGATCGGTCGTCGCTGCCACCGTCGTGCTACGACACTTCTTCCTCTCCATCTCTCTCTCTCTCTCTCTCTCACGTTTTATCTTCGCCGCGCAGAGAAAGAGAGACAATGGCCCATCGGTGTGTGTGTGTGTGTGTGTGTGTGTGTGTGTGTGTGTGTGTATATACGGTTTATCGCGAGGTATCGTGTATATATATATATATATATGAGGTGTTGTCTGCTTTTTAGAGCTCTATACATAGGCTTTTGTTCATTTGGAGAGGATTTTCGGAGAATTCGATATATTTTTTCTCGGTGACGCGTAATTCTGGGCTTTCTGATATATTGCAAAAATTACTGTATTAATTTAGATGAAAAATTCTCCTGAAAATTTTAATGTAAATCTATATATAGTTGTTGATTATTTATCGTCACTCTGTCTAAAATTAGTAAGCTTGAAAATATTTTGCAATAATATTTAGTGTAACACACACATATATATATATATATCTATCTCCGCGAACAATAGTCGACTATTTTCCAGTTAATTCGCCTTCGTGCGCTTAAACTGATAGATAAAGCCTCTTTATTAGATCTAATCACGCTTTTTTATGCACGGAGTAATAATATGAATGTTACTCTATACTTTTCGCGATAAGGTACAATATTACACGACATAACGCCTAAGGCTTCTTTAACTTCGTAACTCAATACTTTTCAATTAACTTTATTCTAATTCAACACCGACTCAAATGAAGATATATACTAATTTCTTAATTAAAAAGAACTACAGAAAAAAATGATCCACTTATAGCCGTTATTATACATTTAATTGTTCCTCTTTCATCAGCAAGCCAGAAACGTGGTCGTATATAGGTGAACCGACGACACACAGAGAAACACGTCTTAACAATGTCTCATTATATTCGCGGGCACTTATCTCCTCGACCGCGGCACTATATATATATATACATACGCACTCGTCATTGGAAGAAGTGTCGCTTCACACGAGGCTCGCGCGTCAATCGACAAAACCTATATATATTTACGGAGAAAAATGATGTAGGAAAAGTTACTATTCTTTATAGTAGCCGTGGGATAGACTCAAATTCTCATGAAAATTATTAAAATTTATAGTAAAAATTATAAAGTAAGTAGTAATTTTGACTATATACTGTAGTAATTTTTATGTGAAAATGAGTCTGTCCCTCCGCTACTATAAAAAATAGTAATTTTTCCTACATCATTTTTCTCCGTGTATAAATGTACTTAACAGCTGCGAAGCGAGTGCTTTGCGCATGTGTGGGTGTAGGTGTGCGAACGAGAGAATCAACATCTCGATCGATCGTCCGTTATATTATAGATAGGTCAAAGCCAAAATAATATGATCATTCACAGGCCCCGTACGTTGTAATAGTAGTAGTAATAGTAGTAATCGTCACAACACCGTGCAGTATTAGTATAATAATTGCATTATTATTATTATTATTATTATTATGGTTTCAGTGCAAATCACGACCGTTAAAACCCATTCGCCTCATGTAAAAATACAACCGTACGCATATCGCGCCGCAGATTAAAAGACAAAAAAAGTACACGCACGTGTGTGTGTATATACACACACACACACACACACACACACGTGGTCGTAATTGTTCGGCAATATCGATGCGCCGCAAATCTGGGTTACTTTTTAATCATGCAGGAAATCGATGCAGCTCGCTAACGTTGCGCGCTTTCGGCATGCGACATGAGTGAGAAAGGCGAATGGGTTAACGACTGCTATTATTGTTTGTACAAAGCACTGCGCTTCGCGAAGGTATTTGTGTATGTGTGTGTATATATTGTATAGCGTACAGAATAAAATAATAAGAATAATAATAATGTATATGTTATATGTATATATGTAAAAAGGAAGAGAAAGAGAAAAAAATGATGATGAAATTGTCGCAGTCGCGTGTAATGTTTATACTTTTCATGCAGCCGCGGAGAAAAATTATCAACTGGTATATTTTCTTTCGTTGCCGAGCGCTTGGCAAATCAAAAGGAATCCTTGGGGTGTTTGTGGCAATGTTTGACATGCACTGAGAGAAAAGTAATAATGGTTGCTTAATTGTAACTTAGGACGGTAGATTACCTATATTATATGTATAGTTGAAGCGAATGTGTTTATTTCAAACAGTAGCATTTTTTTTTAATTATAACTCAGAACAGAAGTAAACAGGAATCTTGAAAACATAATAATTCTTTCCTTCATATAAAAATAAACATTCGCTTGTTCCGCGAGATTTATGCTTGACTCGAGAAAATAATTATCCGCATCATAGCTATTTCTTTGCTCAGTGCCATTTTAATTTGCTTACACAACTATATTTCATAAAGATTCCGATTCAATTACAGATAATGAATATTACCTTCTTCCCACTACGACTTATCAACTATACATACACAAACGGGAATACCACCACAACCCTACATCCCCACTATCCAGCACAATTTCTCCCAGTGCAATGAAAAGAAGAAAAAAAAGCCACCGTCTTATCAAATCGCTCCCATATTTACAAGGAACCGCGACGGAAGAAAATTCTTCTGACCTGGCATTGAGCGCACGCGCTCGCCCGCGTCAATATTTTTCTCCGCGAGGCTAGCCTAGTAGTATATTATAGTAGGAGAGGGAAACAAATCATAGATTCAAGCTGGCGAGTATACAAGTAAATAAGTATGTATATATATATAAAAATTTATATATATGTATAACATAACGTGCAGGAGACATTGACCTAGAAAACGCAGAGTGCGTGAGACTCTGAGCTCTCGGTCTTCGCAGCAATCGAGGCACACATATATACACGCATGCCGTAATTATAACGGAGGTTCGTTCATCACAGAATAGTATACAAACTATACAGGGTTTCCATTAATCAGGCTAGGAAGAAGTAGTATATAGTATTAAGGGCAAATAAATGAATGAAAGGGTTAGGTTTGTTGCTCATACAGATGAATGTGTTTTGGATGATTATAAGAAAGACTCGTTGACGTTTTTTGTACGCTGATTTTATGTATTTTTTTATTGATTTTTTAACACAGAAAAATTTTATTGAAAAGCTTGCTTTTTTTATTCTTTATTCATACATTATACACACGTTTACTCTGTGCTTCTTTTGTCACTCACTTTCTCACTTGTTCTTTTATCATTAATTTGTAAAATTATCTCTTTTTTTGTTGTATTCAAGTTTAAAATTTAAGTACGTAAATAATGTTATGTGCTTAAAAACTATTTGTATATATTACACACTAGTAAGGCTCGTCAAGGAGAAACTTCGCAGTAAAAATTACTTAGGAATCAAATTTTGAAATGCGAATATAATATATTGTACTGTATTGTTGCGGTACACGGTCGCCTTTTATCCTTTTTTTCGTTTAAAGCGAGAAACTTGTTTTTTACAAACTATAATTTATACAAAACAATACTGTCTTTATCATTACACTAAAATTAATACTATATGACAATTTTATTTGTTATTGTAGAATAACTTAGCAAATAATTGTAATAATAATAATCATCTTAACGTCTTTCACGTAAAAAGTCTCAAAAAAACAAGCAAAAATTTCGACAAACTAAACTATAAGCTATTCATAATAACAAATCAAACGAGGAAAACGAGAAATTATATATATGACATACAAACGTACAAAAAGGATATAGACATGCCTTAAAACAAGAAAAAAAGGGGGGAGCTACCACAATGCTGCCACATGATAATAATAGGTAAATATATGTGAAAATTTAATTCGCGAGTAACTTTTACCGTTACGGCTCCTCACCCGGTATTTTATATATATATAAACAATTGCATCGTTTATAAATCTTAAGTAAATCGTGCCCGACTCTCGTTGTATGTATATATATCAATGAATAGATAAGAAAAAAAATGTTGTAGTTGAAGTACTTAGGTATAAACAAAATTAAGTGTTACATATGATGTATTATACCCTGCATGCTCCCGAGTCACATATTTATTTATATATATATGCGAATGCGAAATATCCTCGGGCAAAGAATCTCATCGACACATGTATATTATATATATACTTGTAATATGTTTCCTCGACGACACAACTCTCTTTCTCTAAATATCGCTACACTGTTTTATAACGTCTCTCTCTCTCTCTCTCTCTTTCTCACTCTCTCATTTTCTGCCACCCCTTTCACTACGTGCGTATGTTTTTTTTTGTCTACTCTCGAGTCTCCATGTATATGCATGCGTATGTGTGAATGTGTATACTTGTCTCTCTCATTCCTCTACTCAAACACACACACACGCATACACGATACGATAGTAGTATAGCGTCCAAGGGGGGGAGAGAGAGCGAGATAAAAGAAGAAGAAGTCGTCGTCGCCGGCCGACGTGCGTTGAAAGAAAAACGTATTCGCGCGAACGCCCTCGAGGCGACTCGACGCTCACTCTCACAGCTTTTCGTACGGCATGTTGGTATTGACGTCTGAAAAAATAGCAAAAAAATGGTTTTTCTACTGCAGGCCAACTCGTTCACTTTTTTTTTTCTTTTGAACCTCCCCTTCTCTATACCGTCTTTCACTCTTAATGGTCATTGAGCTTGCTTTGGTCTCGCTCGCGGGTATAAGTGCTGGGGACTCATGATTTTTTTTAGTTTAGTATTGCGCGTGTGAATTGTAACATTAATTGCTCGCGACCGCTCGACTGTGGCCCCTTCGTATAGCGCGCGGCTGTTTATTCTTGACGTAAAGGGTTACTCAGAGGTGTTTTTTTCTTCTTAATATTGTGCAATGTTGACGTAAGAACTATACTTCTTTTTTTTTTTTTTGTTAATTTTAATGTGAATATTATATAATTTACTTCGTTTCGTACAAGTTTATGGTACAGATAAGGGTTTTACGAACAATAATTAATATTTATTGCTCGTTTTCATTGCAAAAGTGTTGTAAACAAGGCTTCGAAATGATCTCTTTTAGACTTTTACTTTGTGTCCAACGACACTAAGGATTGATAAAGAAAACAAAATTTTTTAATAAATCTCTTCAAAAAAGTTTTCAAATAATCGAATCAAAAGAAATAAGGAAGTTTAATTAGCGACAGAAGTTTACTGGAATATTCGACGTATAACGGAAGTTTATTACGTTAATAAACATCAAAGTCAAATTGAATATAAACAGATGATTAAATCAAAAAAGTTCAAGGAAATCCCGGAGTACTTTATTAAACTGACAAATTTAATGAAAACTCTAATTAAAATTCATCTACATATTTACGTATACAATATCAACTGACATTAATAGATCACTTAACCATTTGCACAATTACAGCTATATGATACATTACGCAACTATAAAAAGAGTTTATAAATCTCTGCTTCGGTAAACATCCGGAAGACTCCAGAGCTTGAATGTAACATTCCAGAAAAACTTCAGTGCACTCGCGTGACCCGTTATTATACGCCAAAAATAAACGCAGCCGCAAGCACGCAGCATCGGTGTGGGCGCGGGCGTATTTTCCTTCTCCTCCTATACGCCACATGTACATATCACTCTCGTGTGTTATATATGTGCGACTCGGTGATGGCGAACGAGAAAGCGTGAGCCTCGTCGTGTATATATATATATATATATACACACACACACAAAATTATACTTCTCAATCGTGTGAGTGAATGTGTCTGATGTGTATATATAGGTATGATGGGTTTATGTGAGAGTGGATATGAGCTATAATAATCCCTTGTTGTGCAGCCGTTAATGCGTGAATTAGTTTAGAACCGTGCGCAGTAGTGTTGCAAGTGAAGCTATATATAGTATATTGCATTGGCCAAAAAGGATGATTATTAATTAAAAAAAAGAGTAATAATATAACAATAACAACCAAAAATCAAAAATGACAAACTGTACATGTTGCAGGTATTAAAGTATATATAATGCGCATGCTACACCGATGATACATATATATAACGAACGTGTAATAATAATACGTGCTCAAACGGATGGGCGAACGAACTTGTATATATGATGGATGAGGCCAAAAATAATAATGATGATAATAATAATAAATAACAAGGAAAATGTACAACAGCGCTGAGGTATCGGCGTTATTTTTTTTTATCATCGTGTTTTGTAAACAATATGCAGGCAGCTGCACACGCGCGTTCACGTTGGCAATGCAGTCGTTAGCGACGTTTTCGAAACTTTCGTAATTGGAATTATGTGTATATATGTACATATCTATCGGGTATACTCGCTTACGTTGTGCAAGGTATTCGGAAAATATTCTAATCAAAACTTCAACTTCTCTCGTAACTCGAGAATATTGCGAAAAAAAACAGTGCAGTTGCAGGAATTCGCGTAACCAGAGTACCGCGAGCGCGTGTTTACACACAATCGGTGTAAGAATTTCTTTTTTTTTATATGCCTTCGAAAAATTTAACTTTATATTCCAACGTGTACGCACGCACGTTTATGTGCATGCATATATATATAACGACAAGGCAAGGCAAGGCAAGACTCGCAAACCAGGAGGGATAACTTGTATATATATATGGAAGATCGACTTACCGGAACTATACTGCGTGTACTGTTGGTACTGCGGATGGAAGTTGTGGATGGCGTCGGTCATGATGTCCTTCGGATTCATTGTTTCCTAGAATATAATCATTATTACGTTACATATATATATACATATAACATACATATATATGCGACGATCCAATTTACCAGCAGCACTGGCTCATTCAAGCATTTCCGCGGTTACGTAAGGATTCGCGCCCGTATGGCGGAGGAAATTTACTTACGCGGATTAACTAACCGCGGAGAAAATGTGTGACGCGTGTGCGCGGGCGCGCGAGGGACAATTCGATACGCGCGAGTAGCTCACACAGCAGTGTCAATGACTTTCCGTTAACGTAATAATTTCGTTCCGGTTTTGCGACTCTCATATAGGTCTCCAATCTATATATACACGCTTTTCTACTCTAATAACGGTACAAAGAATTTTTCTTTACGCGATAATTTATGTATTTTGTGTTGTTTACATATTTGTAAGTATATTGCGGATCGCGTTACTGAAGTATCGAGTTCTCGAGTTTAATCGGGGACTCGTATCGTATCTATATATACAGAGTTACGTGCGTCTATATGTGTGTACGTGGAATGACTCAAGTCGATAATGACCGCAAAGCTTCTTCGATAGTTTGGAGGCCGGGGGCTGTACCGACACTTGCGATGACTTCGATTTGAGTTTAACTACTTGGATACTCTACTTGGATAACATTTTTTTTCCTCCTCTAATTGCCCGCATTGCTATATAAATAAACGCCAATTAAAATCTAATTTTCATATATACTATGCATAAATAGATTCATTCTTTTATAGAAATCTGACGCACTTTCTAATATTTCCACACTGTAGCTTACTTTATTCTTAGGAATATTTCGTCTAACATCATCACAACCTTCAACAAAAATCCGCACAACGTACTTTCTTCTTGAAAAAAATATTAAGCCTCTGATAACCCTCGTAACCTCATATTTACCAAAGGTAGGCCAACATTGACCAAATGCGTATAGGTATCAATACTTTATCTACATTCTTTACCTTTCATCGTCATCGCATATATGACTTATATTATACCTTGAGGCTGCTGCTGATACTCTGCATGGTTACGCTACGTCCGCGCGAATCTGTCGTACAACCAGCCGCGTAGACCTGGTAAGGGAAGGCGTAGCGTAGGGCTATCGCAGCGAATAGCATCTCGATGCAGATGAGGAAATTCTGGTAACCAGCAGATACCGTACCGGCTGAAGTGGGTTGACCCTCGTTTATTACCGGTGATATCACGTTCGCTTTCTCTAGCACGGCTAGTAGAACGCCTGTGGAAAGAAGAGTAAAAGTGTTGTTTTTTTTTTATTTTAATAGTTTATTGGGTGGCGTTGAAGTGACGATTTGGGTGAATAGTTTGTAACCTAAATTCTTTTGTAAATTAGTGTATTTTTATTGATTTGTATAATTTAAAGTTTTCCTTGTAGGAAAAGCCTTAATTTAGTGAGTCAATAAAGATTACGTGTAATTTATCTACAATTAATAAAATTGACATACATTGATACAATATAGATAATAAATATGACGTCGATTTAAATAAATGTGAGATGAGGTTCGTTCACGTGGAGTTTACGAAATGTTGTAGAAATGTACATATACATGCATTCATTTTATAAATAGAAACTAATAAGATTTAACGGTCTTTTACGACAGGATGTGTTTTTAGCGTTTACCGTAAGGAAGTATGTCAAAAAGTGGATATAAATTCCGTTTATGGGAAAGCAACGATTCTGCAATTTTTTTTCGTATATTTGCATTTCATATTATCTTTGAAAGTTATTTATTTTATAGTTTTCGCTCTACATATCCTGAAAATACTTGAAAGTTGAAAGATCTTTAAGTGCAATATATATACCTATAGGTAGCTTTCTTTTAAAACATTCCATCTTTTTTATTTCAAATACATTCCAGACCAGAAAACAGAATACCAGTATTTTGCAAAATCTAATCTACAGAATAACGGAATAATTAGTACATTAATTACGATAACTTAATCAAAAATAGGCAAAAAAAATATGCTCGCATGAAAACAATCTTTTTTAACCGGATGTTGAACACGTGTATACTATTATTATCACATAATTATCAATGCTCTCGCAATTTTCGTCATTATTCTCGAATTTTTAATATATTCAACAATCGCCGTCGTCGCTTTACCAACCCTTTTCAAAATTATCGATAACACCGAGCCGTTGATGAGTATGAAAAATTTCACAACAATGCCCAACATTCTCTCCAGGGAGATGACAGAATCGAGAAAGAGAGAGATACGGACACTCGATTAATCAATATATACGTCACATATAAGCTCGTACTGAAAGGCTCACGAGGTTGATTGGAATTTGTTTATTTTTGTTTTTTCGATGATAAGCGTATGTCAGCGTGTGATATGTATACATTTCGTTCGTTTGGTGGCAAATTTTGTGAGGAAGTAATGGAGGTGATGTGTATACTATATATACACATTCACAATGAAGGCTATCTCTTTCTAGAACCGTCGATTACGCGGCGATAAGGCGACGACAGAAAGTCGCCTGACGGATAATGAAATATTACACATGATTTAATATGCTGAATGAGCTAAAGTATGAGCGTTTTTAAATTGAACTTGCTCACTTGTCGTAAAGATTATAACCGAGGAATATTCATATATGGAATTAGTGTAAAAGTGAAATCCGTCGTCCGCGAGTTGTATTACGTGCCATGTAAAAAAGAAACGAAAACTCGGGGCTGTTTTACTCGGATCTGCGGCTCTAAAACTACTTTCTCCCACGAATAAAGGAATCAATTTTTTCCAGTCGCATTCCCGCGCGCACGACCGCGCAAGAGCAAAAATCCAGATTGGAAAAGTAGAATTTCAAGGCGAGTGAGATCTCACGTTTATAGGTTTGGACGCGCTGTTGTGTCGTCTCTTCGCGATTGAGAAATTAAGACTATAGCATTTCTTTGTTTAAAAATATTATCGCCAATTCACAAATATTTGTTCATTGTTAATCGTTTGCAAATCAATACGAGATAGAAGTATTTTTTTGCGTCTATAACACACAGACTTTTCACGCCTCGATATTTAATACTGGGTCAAGGATAATTGTTTCGGGACACACGGGTGTACACTTTCTCTTTTTTAATGGTACGAAAACAATAGTCGTGTCAGAAAAATGTATCCCATTCACAGCTGTTTTAGAATTCCAGCGCACAAGCTGTATATATACTCGTTTAAGTGGAACAAGTTCAAGCTGATAAGGGACGCCTACTTATAGTTTTGCATTGCTGTATAGTGTCCCTTATACTTTATTATAATTGAAAACGTATTTTCATGCGACGCGCAAAGTTTTATCTTAGGAATGTAATGCTAGCTAGGAAGATTTTTTTTCCGAGAAAATGATGCATATGCACGAAGTTACTTGATACTTATTTTTTTATTTGATATGCTTCACTGGAAGCAGGCATAATGTTATGAAAGCATGGACGTAATCTTATTTCGTTCTGTGAATTTTCAGAATAGTTTAAGCAACGTCTTGGTATGTTATCCCACTGTACTTAATGAAGAAATTCTTTGACATTTGCCATATGGTTTTTTTACGAGAAAAGTTGGGAGTTGCCTGTGGGTATGATTTATGTGTGTATGTGATAACAGTAAAAAATTATTAAACGTACCTTGCCAGAAGGAGAAGAAAATGACACTCTTGACAGTGCAGAACTTGAGAACAGGATCGAACGGTGTGAGCAGGTCCTTAGTGGCAAAGTAGAAGAGAAACAGTCCATAGAGCGCCAGAGTAACGCTTATATTGTAAATGCAGGTTATGTATAAGTATCCGCCATCTGGAGACCAATCGCCATCCCTGTAGTGTCCAAAGGCTTGCAGGAAAATAATGACAAAGGCCATGAGTGGCTTCACCAGGCAGAACTGCAGCGTAGCCTGCTTGCAGAATCTTAAGAAGCCAATAGTGTAGGTCTTGCCAGCCAGGCAATACGTTCCATAGATACAGCTGGAACGTATAGGCTTGCCTCTGATCTCAGACATAATATTTCCTTCACCTCCCAGATACTCATAGCACAGGGAAAGGAAATTGTAGATGACAAAGGCTTCATAACAGTCCCGTACCGTGAAGAAGTACACATAGTAGCTGTCATTGTTGAAGAACAGTAAGGATATCCAGGAGTATGTGGCATATATGGGCACAATGAAGAGTATCCTCACTATCCATCTCTGCTCAGCAGTGTTCGTGTACCACCTCAGATGTTGGTAAATTTGTTGACAACTGATGAATAGGGCAGCGCATACAAAGGCACCTGCAATACCTGTAATAAAAAATTGTTTTATTAGATATCTTACATTTATCAACATATTATATATTCAATTTATCTAGTAATTTTTTTTATGCAAATATTAACAATAAAAATATCTTTATGATTTATAATTTTTCTTTTAATAAAATTAATATTTATACTTAATTTAATTTTAAACAGCATTCCAAACTATTTAAATTATCATTTTAATAAATTTTCAAATTACCTTTTGCTGCCTGAGTTTGTAGGAATATAGGAGATACTTCCTCATCATGCTTGGGAGGAGCGCCAACCACAACTTTTGCTATACTATTTGCCATTATAGAGGAGGCATTGATAATAGAAGCCGTAGATGAATCCACCGGTGCCTCACTGCTACTCATTTTTGCTTAGTCTGAAATTTCAAAATAAAATATTTTTATTAGTAACTGTCATAATAATTGAAAAAATAGGTGACATAACTGGAAGAAAGTGAGATTACTGTCACCCTAATAATTTACACATAAGATAATATTTAGAAAGGTGAAGTATATGTGTATCTTGACTCAGGAGTGTTTGTATAACATGAGTTATGAAATGACTTGAAAATGAAATCTTTTTTTGGTACTTTTTAATTTTAATTGTTTTATTATGTTACTCAAAAGATTTAGTTTCACAGGCAGACTATAAGCATAATTATAATTGTATAGTTAATGAAGCCATTAGAATTCTCATAATAAGCACTTCATTTTTTGTAATACTTAATAACTAAAATTAATAGCATTATTTAAAAAAATGGCTGATGAACATTGGCAAACAATTTAATTTTATTTTATATCCTTGATACATAACAATATCTTTAGTGATAATGTTTATCAATCAAGCAAATATTTGCAAAAAATGAGATTGCAAAAAAATTGATTTCAGTTTTATGAAACTTCATTTGTGAATTTCTGGAACTTTATGTAACTAGATAACCACAGCAAGAATCAACAGTTTAAGTGAAAATCATAGGATCTGTTTGCATATCTCAAAATAGTCAGCTATTTTGCATGAGTAATATTTTTCTAAAAATCATGTCCTCAAGTTTGAATTACATTCAGGTAAAATTTTTTCCATAATAAATAAAAATAGCAATAAAACCCCTTTTAATGTATACGATTGTAAGAATTTAATCAAGCTTAAATAAAAAAAGATCACTTTAATTAATTCCTATTACTTAATATTTAAAATGATTATTAATCTTTTGTAAGTAATTGAAATTATAAAAACAATTAAAATATTACACAGAACTTTATGATAATACGTGATGATTTCTTTATTCAATACCAAAGGCTTAAAAATAGACTACCGAGTTTATAAATAACGGAGCACATGATAATTCTCTAATTAAAATTAAATAAATTTAACCAATTAAGCATCAATCTAAAGTTCCCATGATTTATAAAACAAACATGACAGCTGTACACAAGCAGTTCCAAATCGGAGACAACAAATGTTTCATAATTGCCTTCGATGTTAACATAATTTTCAATCAAGCCATTGCATTACCATACATTTTGCATTTACAATGACCCAGACATGCATGACCACCAGACAAAAGCCTCTATGCGCATAACAGCACCCAATATCCTAGCGAATGGTAATCTTTTCTGTCAGACTCCAAACAGCTGTCAGACAGAGTCTGCGGAGCAGCACAGAGCACAACAACACACCTGATACCCTTGACTAAAAGAGTGAAAAAGAGAGAGAGGGAGAGAGCGTGCACGGTTGGGAAAGTGGTGCTTTCCCAATACAAACATCACATCATGGCTCTCTACGTGCGAGAGAGCGAGTAAGTAAGCGCGAGCATGAGCCGTGCAATAATCGATATGCCGTCTCCGTCTCTCTCTGTCCCTCGCACACGCGCGCACGGCGCCCTTATCTCTCTGCACGCACCTGCCGTGGTGAGCTCTCTCTCATCCGTGCGCGAATCGCGCGCGACGAGATTCTATATATGCTGTTGCTACTGCCGATGTATATGTATATGTTTATGTATATATACAGCAGTGAACAGCAGTACATAGCGTCCGCGCGAGCGTCGTAGAAGGTAAAAGGCGCAAAACGTCACGGAATCCGCTCTCTTTTTACGCTCTGGCCTCCTCCTCCTCCTCCTCCCTCTCCACCTCCCGCACGCTCTTCTCTCTATCCCGCTAGCCCGCAATATACAACGATACATATACACCTAGTCTGGCTGGCTGGCTGAATAGCTAGCGCGGAACGACTATTTTTTCTCTCTCCATTATTCTCTCTCTCGCGCATATATTACATATCACGCACTTTTACCTGCGTCTCTCTCTTGAGAATTCCAGCGAAGGTCGTATCCTTCGTCTCTTTCGCTCTCTCCTTCTCTCCCTCTCTCTGCAGTTTCTTCTGAATCCGCTTTCTCTCGTGCTCTCCGCTCCCTGTGGAAGACAGGCTCGCTGCTATCCTGGCGACGAGGGTAGGCCTTCCTCAGCCGACATTTCGCGGCATCGCACAGAGGACACGCGCACGCACACTCACAGCACACAATACACGACGGCGCACTCACTATTATTATATGTAGTAGATGCTGTGTATATATCTAAAACACGCCTCCTCCTCGTCGACGCACTATATGGTTAAAGGGACGCAGCGCTGCAGCAGCCTCGTTCTTTTAATCTCTCCTCGTCGCGTGCGCCGCGCTCTATCGCTGGCTATATGCTACTCTCTTTATATTCGCGCACCACGAAGAGTCTGACTACTGAGGAGACTGACGTAGTCGCGCGGTGGTTCGCCTTGTCCGCGCGCTCCCTCTCTCTCTCTCTCCCTGTCCCCCTCCTCTATATGTGCGTGCAGTATATGCTATTCGCGCGACGACGTCCGTCTATCTGTCCTTGTCCAGCGCGTACAGCGGAGAGAGAGAGAGAGAGAGAGAGAGAGAGAGAGAGAGAGATGCCCGTTCGTCCCCTTCTATTGTACACGAGGAGAAGGAGGAGGAGTTGATATATAGTCGCTATATTTAGTGGAGCGAGAGTGGATGGATATGTATATATGTTGTACGTAACGTAAGTCTGTATATGAGGGAACTGAGGAGTTTGTATGCAAGGCTGTCAGGTTACGTGGTGCGCATACAGCGATGTGACGGTATGCGAGTCGCAAGTGTTTCTGGAATGCGTGGGTGGTGGATGTCGATTTGCTCGCTCGCGCGCGGTTTCGGAATTCCCAGATATGCTGTCTGTAGCACGTCATGTACTTATACGAGGCGAAATTGTTATCGATTCCTTTGTTCTATGTTCTGAACATTTGAATAGATCAATATTAGTTTTAAGATAAATGGAAAAATATATTAAGATTGTTATTAATTATAATGGAATAGGATTAAGTACTAAGATTCTTAATGAACTGCGTTGTCTTATTCATGTACTAAGATTTGATATACTTTTAAGAGATGCACAATTTTATAGAATTACAGGTAACAAAAATACTATTTAAATAATTTATTAAATTTAATTAATTTCTCTGTATATACTTGTTTTACAACAAAAAATAATTCTGCAAGCTCTTCCCGCGTAATAATTTGAAAAATTGACCGATAGTGTTACCGTCATCCTTCTCAGTAATTCTTGTCACAAAACCATTCATTGTAACGTTACACATCGATGACGCTACTTGTTTACATCGCGGACTTACATGTGTTAAGCATTTTTACGTGTTCACGTATATACACACATATAAACGCAAGCGATTGACGTAAGTACGAAGTGTACGCAGCAAGCACACTCATGAGACTTTTTTTTTCCTTCGTCTATAATATCTCAAAGCTAAAGGCCTAAAGCGCGCGTGTCTAGACTCGATCCCTTCACTTCTGACGTTTTCCCATTTCTCTCTAGCAAGCTCATCCTCGCGTCTAATGAGTCAACACACGAGTGTTCCGGAGTAGCGTCTGCGCCTTCGGAGCAGCTGTGATCCCTCTCTCAAGAGAGTAAGAGAGAGAGAGAGAGAGAGAGAGAGACCAAAGCGTAAAAAAAGGAAGAGAGAAGCGCGGTGCTGCAGTGTCGAGGCGTGACTCAAATGAGGTGCTGCTGAGAGCTTGGCTGTGGATGCTTTAAAGGGACGACGAGACGGCACGTGCTTCACACATTCGCCTGCAATCGCTGAGTGAAATGTAAAAAGAGGTGCTGTTTTCTCCAGCTGCCTTCTTCCTTTCTCTCTTTCTTCGAGTAAGAGACTGGGGTCTCTCTCTTATCAGTCCACACAGACAGCTTATCTGCTTGACACAGCAGAGTGAGAGTCAGCTAACATGGCTCTTGTTTACATCGATGGCAATGATCCATGGTAATAAGTGCTCTTCTGCAGATGAGATTGCATGTTTTTTTGCTTGCTTTTTAATGACCGTTCTCTGTGTTTACTAGGCTCTTCGAGTATGAGGCCTGTGATAACTTGTCCAGGGAGATTATGGAGCAGCTGACGTTGAGAGATCGAGAGCCAAGGTCCTCACAGGCTTTTGCCAGTCTGTCAGCTAACATTCGAATGAGGCTGAAGCAGTATAGTACGCAAGTGAAGGAACTGAAGATTAAAGTCAATGAGGCTCGCAGACAACGCATCATGTATCCTTGGAAATTTATTTATTTTAAATATTCTTATCTTCAAAAAAGTGGGGTGTGTTTTGGTAATGTGATTGATTGCTCTTTTTGTTATATGTTACAAATACGACTGTGAATTCCTAATAATGTTCAATATTACAGTAAGAAAAGTTAAAAGATCCATTATAAAATTATAAGCTATAGACACATTTCTATTGTTGTAATATTCCTAGTACGGAAACCATTTAACACTTCATATCAACATACTGCTTGACTCATCAACTGATTATCTATTTGTGTCTCTAATCACAATTTCTGAATCACAAATTTTCAAAACTTCAAATACAAAGATACTACAAAATTGATTTTACTAAAAGAGCTGTCAACCACAACAATGTCATTTTCGCATATATACGTCGTTTATCGACTACACCGCACGACCTAATTTTCTCCTTACATCAACAACAAAAATAAAAAAAATACCATCAGTACAGAAGAGGAAGCGGAACGTAGGACACGAAAAGTAGAGCAGCTTCAGAGCAAGGATATTCAGATTCAACGACTGTACGAGGCGAAAACGAACGACCTGGCGCAGTCACGCTCACGCCTCATGGGTGGCCCGACGACCTCGGCCTTCGCCGACGGCGGTACGACAAGCTGGGGCCTCGACGACGATGAGGACGGTGACGATGTCAAGCTCATCGATGCTCACGTCACCGTCGAGGATCTCAGACGCGAGAAGCAACAGCTGCTCGACGGTGAGCGGATAAAATCATTACGAAACATTGTTATCGTAGTTTCGTAATTTTGTCTGTTTGAGACTGGGAAGTTCGTGCTTCGTCATGCAAGTTTCAGAGATAATGTTGTTTATTTGTATTTTACAGAACAAGAGGAGGGCTTAGAACAATTATCTAAAATTATTTCGAGGCAAAAGCAACTTGCCCAGACAATGAATAACGAAGTAGATAATCAGAATGGTGAGTAAACATTGCGATTATTATTTCCTGAGTTTGAACATAATCACTAGCAAATTAATAATTTTTCTTGTAGAAATTATCGATGACTTAGTGGACCATGTAGATAGAACTGACGATCATCTGGTAGACGGCACGAGGGCGATCCGAACGGTCAGTCAAAAAAGTCGAGTTTGGCCGTACTGGATCGTCATTATTCTTCTCTTCATCACCATTATCGCAATCGCGCTAGCTTGATAACTCGCTCGAGAACGCGTATACGTTTTTTACGTTTAAAAATTGTTATTTCTATTTAAGGTAGGCTCGTAAGGATATAGCACACTAAACACACACCTCATGCTGCATTTCGTTATGTACTGCGTTTATCTGTGATCATTGTAATCCTTGCGCGAGAAACTTTGTAAATACAGATGTGTTACTGCTATACAATTATGAAGATATGTGTATAGCGAATCATGTTAGCGATGCAATAGAGAAAAGGAGGGTGGAACATGTGCAAATTAGTTTTCGATTAGGTATCGAGGAACAAACTATGAATGAAGTATTACTTATTTCTGCGACTATGCGAGTCTGTTTTGTGCAATCGCAAGAACAGTTGATTAAATAAAAGTTTTGTAAAAATTTATCATTAAAAACGGAAAAATCGTTTTGTTATTTTATATCTTTATAAACCTATAATTGTTTATAAAGTTTATAGTTTGGTTGTTTTAAAAAATAATCAATTGTCTATTTTTTTAATTATTTATTAATACTAATAATTATGTAGTGACGAAGACAATTAGAAAATACAATCACTTTTAACAAAATCACAAAGTTTACATAAACCTAGAAATTTCTTATGACTGCGATGTAAAAATTAAGATATAAACAGAACCATGAAAGGATTTTAAAAAAGAACAAGAATTTAACCACTATTTTATACGTGTATGTTTTATATATTTACAATTTGTAATTTTATATAAATTAATCGATGACTTTAACGTGTGTTCACAATACACGGCAATGGTACATACTTTAAAGCTGCTCTGTTAAAACAGATCGACGCCTACACCCGACAATAACAACAGTAAGATCTTACCCGTAAAATATTTATGTAAATACAAGTATATAACTCTATCGTTATTATCTCATCATTTAGCGCACGATCGCTTTTAATCTTATCCGTTTTAAAAGTAAGAAAATTCAATTAGCAATCCGTTCTTTTCCGAAATTGAAAAAAATCAATAGGGTTCCACAACTAGTAATTGAAAACATAAAAATGTGCTTACTCAAAGCAAAAATCCAATGCTTTATTTCAATATTTCAAATAAACTTATTTCCATTTCAATTTATTCGACGAAAATAAATTTATTCAAAACACAAAGGCCTCAGCATTTTAACCTCATTTTAGTTCAAATAAAAAATCGATTTCTATATTTTCCAGTGCAAAATCGTATAATTGATTACTCAATTCTCTTTCAACGCGGCTTTATTTTGATCCGCCACTGATTTCGTTTGAAGGTTCAGAATCTTGATGAAAGCTTTGAGGCTCGGGTCGCGACCACGGAACCTCCTGAAGACCTCACCCGCAGGTACGCTTCCACCTAGCGCGAAAACTGTTTCCTTAAAACGCATACCGATTTTGCGCTGGTAATCGGTATCCTTAGCTTTAGCCTCCTGAAAAGCACTGTAAATGTCCGCCGCAAGCATTCTTGACCAGAGATCACTGAAATGTTTTGAGAAAAGCCTTTTATTTTAAAGCTGTTTTCAATTCTTGAGAAAAAGCAATTCTTTGGAGTGTAAAATTTCAGATGGGTCTCTTTTTCGAAAATAAAGAAACAATTCAAAATACTTTTGAAATATGATGTATGTTTCAAAAAATATTTTGTATAACTGAGTGCGTAAAATTCGACTCTCACTAAAACAAGTACTATGCGTATGTTAAACAGGTATTCAACGTCGAGTTTTACGTGCTTAGTTATAAAAGATAATAAATGCAACACGTGCCGTATTAAGTAAGAAAATGTTATAGATCGCTGCACGATTCTTTTTCAAAAATTCCTATTTTTTAAGTATTTACTCGTATACGAAATTTCTTCGAAAAAATTATCATCTTATTTGACAATTTGATAAAAAAAATTACTGCTAAAATTAAAAAATGCATACCCGTAATACGTAGCACCAAGATTATCAACGAATAACGAGTCCCAAGAGCAGACGTGAGAATCTTTCTTGTCCTCCGGAAAGACGAAGTGTTCCTTCCATAATTTCTTCATGATCTTCTCCCACATTTTCATACTAAAAAGCAAATACCAATAATAAGCAATTTGATAGCAATAACATCAAACTATAAAAAAATATACAACATTAAAAAATTACTAACACTGAATGCAACTCGAGGTCGAACTTGCTTAAGTATAGCTCTTTACAGGTATAGTATCCCGACATGTGTGTTCGCGACAGGCGCAAGTTATTAATTGTTTCGTCATCAAGTGGTTCGCCCGTTTCATAGTGGCTGCTGATGCTCTTTAAAACCTCGGGCTCGTAGGCAAAATTCGTGAGTAAATGTTTACTCGTGCCTGTTGCATCCCATTCGACGTTGGATAGACCCGCAACTTCAGATGATTTTACCCTTGTGAGTAACTGTTGGAGCAGATGACCGAACTGAAAGATGGACAAGTGTTTATATAAATTTGAAAGTACTTTTTGAAAATTATTATGCTGACGATAAGTAAAGATTTTTTGTTTTTTTTTTGTTCTTATTAATTACTCTATGGAATAAGTATTCTACAAAAAATAATAAGAACGAAAATTGAAATCAATACATAAAAAAGTATTTTACCCTATTATAGTAGTTGAGGTTGAAGGAAACTACGTTTTAATTTCAAATAAGTTGCTGGGAGTATATAATGGCAGAAGAGTGAGATAGAAATCAACCAATAAAAATTATGAAAATAAAAAAATCCTTAAACCTATGAAGTTAAAATAATTACATGGAATCATCCTTGATTCCCATTTTCAGAATTTTCCGAATGGCAAAAACGAAAAGAAATTTAATAGCACCTGACAATACAACGTGCGTCACAGACCAGTCGATTATCTACGATTTTTTTTACAAAATACCAGTATAACCAGTTACCTACGCTCCCCCTGAGAAAATTACACTTCTCCCTGCAATCAAGTTATCCCAACAAAACCCCCAAAACTCACGTTCCCGAAGAGCGAGATAACGCCAGCGAAGGTGATCAAGGCTGGCTTGCCGTCCTTTTCCGGCGGCACGAAGTCGAAGATGAGCGTACTCAGGGGCTTGACGCCGCACACGTCGCTCTTGTTGCGCATCATTATCACGTAGCCCGAGTTTTGCGAAAGCATCTGCTTGTCCTTGTGCCGGGTATAGGGGTCTAAATAGAAGCTGCCTACGGGCTCACTGGTGGATATGTCCAAGTCGTAGACATCGAAGAAGCGCACGTCGCGATGCCACGCGTCTACCTTCTCATGCTCGACGATATTGACGTTGAATAGACGATTGATGACCTGGAATAGGCCGTCCAGAACCTTGGGCAGAGGAAAGTATTCTTTCAGAATTTCGTCGTCGAAGCTGAAAATTTTTAGGACAGTAGAATGAGTTATTATTTGACGAAATATAAAGGATTTGATTTTTTTTTTTTTTAATTACTTGTATAATGTTCGCTTTTGTTTTCTTGCCCAATAATGTACATCCCATTGTTCTAGTTTGTCCTCAAAACCTCGTTCTCTTGCAAAAGCTGTTAGCTCCTCGATTTCCTCGACTTGACGAGGAAATGCTATGAAAGAATAAACAAGTTTCTTATGAAAAGACATTCACATACATAAATTTTTAAAAAATATTTTATAAATAGTATGTACCGTTTTCTTTAAGACTATCAAGGAACTTATAGACGTTTTCTACACTTCCAGCCATTTTAGTAACCATGCTCATCTCACAATAATTTTTGTAACCCATAATCTTTGCCAGTGTAATCCGGTCAGCAGATATGCTATTTACTTGTTCACTTGTTTGATACTCTTGGGGTCCATGCATAGAACACTTTAAAACATTCGCTTGCCAAAGGTTCCATCGTTCGTTTGAATCAGGACAGTATTCTATAAAAAATTGATCATAATTTTATTTTTATTAAATATTGGTTTCTCAGACAAAAGTGAATATCAATAGAAAAATATCACTTATGTATACTACATACCTAAAAATGTTTTTACAACATAGGGTTCAAGAGTGATAATCCAAGGTCCTACTTTATGTTGTGCAGGATCAACTGCTACATATTTCAAAAAGTCTTCTGGGAAACCCTTCATTAAACTTTCATCTCTGATTTTGTGCTTAAACACTTTCGTTGCAATCACATGTCTCAACCTAAATTCTTCACTTTTAACACGTATTTCCCTTAATGTATGAGTAAGGTATTCCTTTTCTTTTACTAGATCTAGTCCATTTAGTTTTCCCTCGAGAACGTACTTTTCTAAAATCCGTTTTTGCTCTTCTGTAAAACCTTTTGTGTCTTCATTCTGCTTTTTACATTCTTCATAAATAGTTTTACTGCTGAACTTGTGATTGATAGCGGTCCATGCTCTATTGTGAATGCTTAGGTAATATTTTGTTGGCATAAGAGACTGGTTACCAAAGTACAATAACTTTGAAATGCCCCATGTTGTTTGTAATGGAATTTCACTCTTTTCAATAGGTTCAAATACTTCTTTGAAGATATCTATTTTACTTGGTGCTTCTAAAAAATAAGTTTTATATTTAAATTAAAAATTAAAATGATAACCCTAGATATTGCAAACACATCATTGATATTACCATTTATTTCTGTTTCCACTGCTTTAACCCCATTTTCAAATTCTAACGACTGCTTTCCTATCGCTGCAATAGATTTTTCTATTGTTATTTTATTGAAGTCTGGGAGCATAGTATCCTCTTTGAGTAGAGGATTTTTTTCTGGCAAATCTTCACCAATTTCGGGAAGGCTAAAAATCATAGTCAAACATTTAGTTAAGAAAATATTTTTCACCTGTATATATATTACACATATCCTTATAAAATAAACAAAACTAATTCTGTGTTTGAAAACAAGAAAATAATATCAGAAATAATGTAAGTGATGAAAATTGTTATGTAAGTATGATATCTTACTATATTTCAAAATCCAAAAACATGTAAAAACCATCTAAAATGTTTTAAAATCTTCAACTAAATTAGAAAATAGTTTATAACTCAGCTTTTCCATTTAGATAAAATATATGTGAAATAATTTGAATATTACATTTAAATTTTCAATTAACTTGAAAAAAAAACTTGACAAAAAATATTTTATAACAATACCACTTTAATCCTCAAAATAAAACACCAAATCTTAAAAGTTTAACATTTTGAAATCTTATTAACTGATCATGAAGAAAACTAATCTGTCCTTTTCAAAAAAATCCACATAAACAGAATTATCAAAAACAACAATCACACTTTAAACTCCACCTACACCTCTTATCAACAACTTACATCTACAGCTACCTGCGAACTCTCTAACCCACATCCCAAACTCTCGACCCTCTCATCTCACCCCTGAAAACCATCGTTACTCCCGAAAACCCCCTGACAATGTGAAAACCTCCTTGAACTTGGAAAAAAATTGCGCCGCGTGAATAGATAGGCGAACCTAACCTCACTCCTTGATACTCACAGCACATAGAATCCGCTGTCCAGTCGTCTAGGTGTCTTGATCATGTTCTTCTGCATGGAGAGGACCCTCCTACCGCACATAAGAGCTGCCATTGTGTTCAGTATGTTTATTTCTTTATTTTATTAACCCTTCAAATGCGATCGTTCGGAGACATCGTCGCGCAGTGAACTCGCTCACCGCGGAGACAACTACACTAACTAAAGTACTAAGGAACTTTCCTAATCAGCCATTGGTTGTGAGGTCGGATCCAGCATATTGCCGGCTTTTCAATGATAGTAAGGTGACGGTTCGCCAACTCTGCAGATTTTTTGTGATAAGTACGAGACTATTGTTGCATCTCTGCGCGTGGAGCACGAGACAATATTGAAGGTGTAGGTTTTTTACGTAGTAGATAAGTATAAGTATTGTTTATAGAGTAATATGACTGACGTGACAGATGTGTGAGATATCTGTGGAAAAGCCAGAGATTATTGCGATATTTATTGCAATTGTATGTTGTATAAGCTTCTGAGGTATTATAGGCACTGGGCAGATTATGCGTTTTTATGTCAACATAAATAAATAGTTATCGAATACTTGCATCTAGGGAGGAAAAGTAAAGAATGTATGTAAATTGACGAACATGCGATCTAAAGGCATTATTATACTATTACTCCTATAGGTGCGTAATCCCGGTAAAAAAAGTTTAACTAAAAAAAATAGCTGTAAGTAATAGGTGAAAAATATAACTGTATTGCATGGATTT
>JAYJLV010000046.1:8887797-8910081 GCA_036873485.1 Torymus texanus
CCGTCGCGCTGCCGCCGAGTCGCGAGCGGCAGCGTTCACGTCTAGGATGCCACCGCCGGCCATGTTGAAATAATTCCGTACCCATCCCTGGCCTAGTCAGTCCTCACTCCTCCTCCAGCAAATTGAGCGATCGAGATTCGTTCGGTTTTCGAGTATTTTTGCGAGAATCTCGAGTCGATCTCGAAACAGAGGGCGCGCGTCATCTATAAAAGAGAGATTGCGATAGTATCGAATTGAAGCTATTAGAGGGCCAATCAGTAGCGTTATCCAAGAATTTCATTGATGGGTATAGTAGAAATCGGGAGCAACTTCAGAGAGCTGAACAATAAAAAAAAATCAAGGCGCGCGGCACGTGCGCTAAGCAATTTTTCTAGTGTACCAAACATTACATTGTATACGGCAACATGAAAACAACAAAAAACAAGTTTTAAACGATAATATAATGTAAGGTATTATAGTAAAAAGTTATTTATATTATTTTTCCCAACTTTTAAAATGCATAAAGTATTTTTGAAAAATTTTTCAGTTTTAAAATATTTTACATGAAAAAAAACCTTTTAATAAATACTTATTATAATATTTTAACAAACTGTTGCATGCAGGACTTTCTGTTTTGTAATTTCTTATTTTTGTCATGTATTTTAATGGTTTTGAGTTTTGACCCACAACCTAAGCTTTCAACATTGGTTACCAATGAAGCGCTGTCTGTAAGTTCAATGTTTGGCGCGAATTTTGAATTGGAGTTCCGGGGAAAAGTGGATGCTTTGCGACTCATTTTCTTTCTACCATATTTCCTAGGATTTTTTATTTGCAAAGTTTTTACATAAAAACCAGGATTTATACAACTACGTTATCTAAAACAAAAACATTTGATTACCTGTTTTAATTTGGTAATCAAAAAAATTTATTACGATCTATATTTACATATCTATTAAGAAAGTAATCATAATTCAATGTACACTTCACATATAATTACAATTTATCATATCATAACGTGCAATGAAAAAAATGAACTATTTTCACTAAAATAATAAGTTATTAAAAAAAAACATCAAACTGAAGTACATTTCCAAAATTTCTTAATAAACAAATTTAATAAAAATAATATTTTCTATTTTATTCCAATGCCCCCAAGATATATTATCTTCCTGTTATCTCTCAGACTCTCACCACCGTTCGATTCACCTCATCCTACACCCACCTCACGTCTCTCTCTCTCTCTCTCTCTCTCTCTCTCTCTCTTTCTCACACTCATGTGATGTACATTAGTACTTATACTTTACCCGCACGTACATCCTCCACTATACCTACACTCTCTCCATATTCCAGGCGCAAGCAAGCAGGCAGACAGGCAGGCAACCGGCAGCAGCGGCGCCGGCGCTTCGCACATGCGCGCTGTGTGCATCAGCGCACCCCTCTTATGTCCCACCCACCCCCTCTGTCACCCTCTCTCTCTCTCTCTCGTACGCGCGCGCGCGATCGATGCTGGAAATAGCGCAGGCGGGCGGCCCCGACTCTCGTCGAGTCTTCACCGCGCTGTGGCTGCTCTTCGTTCGGGAGCCTCGTCGCGCGTGAAAGAGAGAAAGAATTAAAAAAAAAAAGGTGGTGGTGCAAAGAAGAGAATACTATAAAGTCGTCGTTATAATCACAAACGACGCGTGGTTACATCTTCGTCGTAGAAAAAAGAAAGAAAGAACGAAGGAAGGAAGGAAGAAAGGAAGAAGAGAATTCACAACGAGACGTGAGTTTTGAGGCCATGACGCGGAAAAAATGCCCCGAGGATCACTGCGGCTGATGGCCCGATACTCGTGAGTATAGATAGATAAATGTATATCTGTACTATACCCATGTACACGATGTATGTGTGTGTATGTATGTATATTATAGATGTGCTGTGTTGTATAGAGTAACTTTTTTTGCGTAACCCCCAGTCGCCGATAATATACTCGCTAATATAGCTGCAAGCACCCCTTGCGTGATGTGTATATATATATACACCGCTATATATACACCCGGAGAAGGCTTGGGATTGATCGGGCCCAAAAGCGTCGATCAAGGTCGCGCTCTCTCTCTCTCTTTCTCGCGCGCGCACACGGTTCTACTATATATAGACGCCCACACATACACTTGCGCGCGCGCGTGAAAATCCGCGAAAGCATTGGGGGTTGGAAGAGTGAGAGAGAGAGAGAGAGAGAGAGAGAGAGAGAGTGAGAGAGAGAGAGAGAGAGGGAGAAGAACCGTGAAGGTTTTACCCCGATGAGGATATATAGGTATACGCGTATTGCATATTGATCTATCTATTTCGTAAGACGACTTTGGTGCAAAACTGCGGTTTCTATTAACTTTTTTTTTTCTTTTTTGATTCTCTTTTTTTCTGACGTACGGTATAGATGAGAGAAAAAAAGAGAGAGAAAGAGCAGGTATCGACACTTTCAATGCCAGCACTTGCCGTGAGCGCGCGAATATATCTGTGTGATGTATCGATTCACAAGAGCCTGCGCCGCCGCTGCTCGCCTGATGGTCTCGATGAAATTGACGTATAACGTATATGTGTATGTGTGTGAGAGTGAGTGAGTGAAAGCATCGTCGCGTGTGTGCAAGATAAAAATTTTTTCTCGTGGTTAGAATTCGTCTGATTTTTTTTATTGGTTGTAGGTAGAGAGAGAGCGACTTTTGTAATCTGCTCGGTATAATCTATTGATCGAAAGCGCGTGTACGAGAGAGGGAGAGAAAGACAGAGAGAGCGAGAGAGAGAGAGAGAGAGAGAGAGAGGCAATCGAATGTAGATTACACGTTTCGTAAGACGATGATATATTCGTTTCTGTCATTCATCCCGGAGTCACAACGTATAGTTATATAGCGTATACCTGCGTGAGTTACACTGTACGTAGTGAAATCACTTTATAATCTATGTAAGCGAGCGGGTATTGATTTTTAAATGCCCAGAACTATATTTCGCACGGAATTTCGTGGAAGCGCTAGGCTGTGCAAGCCTTCGTATATATATATATATTTCATCAAATTTCATCTCTTCCGGGTGGTCTATCGGCCATCCCTAAAGTTACCGGATTTCCGGTTACGGAGGTTAATTTAATATATTATAGTTTCTGAACGGGAATTTTCAGGATCACGTCGTTTCTGTGGAAACTGTACTTAAAATTTTTTTAAGCGGTTCCGGTAGTGCTTTTCTTTAACGTTTTCAAGTTGAAAAATTAGGATAATCTGCACATGTACACGATTCCTGCCTTGCCGACTTCACTTTTTCATTTAATAAATCTGTTTTTAATTTCTGTTTTAAAAGAAAACGATCTTCTATATTTTCTTTTACGTGATAATTATCCAGAGAAAATTTTTCTTTATGATTTCGTTAGTATTCTCCATAAAACTTTAACGTTGAAAAATCATTATCGGTATCTCACACTTACTCTCTTAACCTCAAAAATCCACTCGCCTTCCTTCTCTACGCAAGCTCTTGAGTTTTTTTTTCTCTCAATTGCACTATTGGCACAGATTCGCGTATATATATCGGCGAGACCAAGAAAGATATGGAATTCAAAATTTTCCAATTGACCGCCACGTAATGCAAGCTTTTGTCTCCTACTTTCCTGCGCGCGATATGTGTGTGTGTGTGTGTGTGTCCCTCAAGAAATTCTTTTGTGAGCCCGTCGTGAAATTCTTCGAGCCTTTGTGCATCTGACGCACGCGCCAGTTTGTCCTCTTGTACTTTCGCCAGGACGTGCGGACGAATGACTTTGTTACATAAATTGTCGTGTTGTCGCGCGGTTTCTTATTTCATTTTATTTTTGTTCTCGTTTTATTTGTAAAGAGAGACGAAGATTTGCATTTTAATTGGTAGTCCAGAACGATGAAGTTTGCTTAGGAAAAGTTCCTTTGAGGTTCTCGATTCGAGGAACTTGGAAAGTCTTTGATTGACATTTCAATTTCCAGTAAAGTTGGATTAAAAGTACTTTCTAGATTTGTACAGGCCCTAAGAACTTGAAAAAAAAGTTAAATTGTGACGTTTTTACAGTATTATGTCCACACAATAACTGTGATATTAACTGTTAACAGATAAAAAATCTACAGATCATGATTATACTTCCAGATTGACATATAAGCTTTACAATAATGTTTTATCAAAACAAACCAATTTTTGACATATACAAACTATCAATGAATTTTTAACTTTGCCTGTTACATAAAAAAAACCGTACCATCGTATTTCTATAAAATCAATAATTCTCATCAATCGAAAAACTTCCAAATTATCCTCGCTCACTCATTGGAAATGTACCAGCACGTATACACACGCGACTGCTGCAGTCCTCCGATAAATTCCAATCATTATAAAACATTAAGCAACCGTTGGTTGGAATGAAAAAAAAAATGTTTAACACACACACACTCACTGAAGTCCAGCATTTTTCCTTAATTTTATGATTCACGACGTGCCGTGAAACCATGAACGCGATAACGTCGCTACGTATATATAATACATATATAAGCATTGAATAGTTCGACAGTGGCGTGAGAATATAACGGAAAATGTCGTTCTATATCCGTTCGCAGGATGAAATGAAGAAAGTTTCTTGTGAAAAGTGAGAAGTCGCTGTGTAGCAGCAACTCTTTGGGATCTTGCTGTGTTGTATATTTGACAAATATACACGAATTGCAAGCTCGAGATGTCGGGATATATGTCGTATATAGGGTGAAAGTTCGTGATGTATATATACCGTTTGTATATATACAGGTACTTTCGTTTGCGTGTGCTCGCAGTTTATGCGAAACTTTTTATTGGTTTAGGGAGGTTTAGGGGTCGTGAAAAAAATATAAGGGGAATTAAATTTTTTTAGGAAAATTTATACGAAGGTACGCTCGACTTTGACATTTGTAGATTGAAAAATTTATTTTATTGAACAAAAGAAATGGGTTCTCGTTTTATCCTTTACTTAAATATACCTTTGAAATAAAAAATTCTCCGTGTCTCCGTTCCTTTTTCTTCCTTTCGAAAGGCTACTTAATCCAGCAAATTGTACTTATGAGGCAGTTTAATTGCTCTAATGGATCTTTCATAGAGAGTCTTAGATATTTAATTTTCTCTGCGCAGCGAAAGTGATTTTGCTCTTCATTCTCCTTCATTCTCATCCGACGTCCACTTCCAGGTGATTTGTCAAAAGCTGCGCGTATATAAAATGAACGTTGACCTTAACTTGATTTTCTTTAAAAATCCAACAGATTGTGAAATCTTCGTTCTTTTCATTAACCGGTAACTGAGTTTTTTTACGTGCTAAACTGTAACGATAGACAATAGTCTATAAACATCGTTTCGATAAAAGGATACGATCATCGGGGATCTCGGTAAATAAGAATAGCGTTCACGTGGGTTGAAATTGCACTCATTTATCACAGTTTTATTCGATCTTTAAACTTTTTCTTTTATCTCGCATTTTCAAGATAAACGTTACAAATATATTCGAGTACTCTTACAATATTTAAAAATTTATTATGCATAATTGCATGCAAATATATTTGTAAAAACTATCATCCAACAATTATATTGTAAATATACATTAAGTTTATATATATATATATGTAACGCGATATCGTTTTTATTATAAAAAGGACTTATTTCTGCACACTATCGATTGTTTAGTAAAACCATTATATTGAATCGTTCGAGAATAACTAATTGATTTTATTTAACCTTTCATCTCACATGTCACTCCTTACTATATTAATATCCTCAGTTATCGCGTTCTTATAATCGTTCGCGACAACTCGTTCGCAAGGATATTTACGGTGTGCAATTATTGACGAATCGTAGAATGCCTAATGGTATCCTGCATTTTAGCGCCACTCAGCACATGACTATTACACTTTGGTTATAATAGCTATGAAAAGTGTCCTCTCGTTAAATAAAGAAGCATCCTATTGCGTCACTATCTATCATAATTTTTTCTTATCTATACATTGAGGTGAAAATATAGTTATACTATTGTTATAATGTACAGTGCAAAATCGTTAAAATCATATATTTTATAGTAAAATTTACTAATAATATGGTTAATAATGTTAATAATATTAAAATATGTACATATTTCACTCAAAAAAAAATAGAAATCGTAACTATCTTTTGACAACTATATAATGTATAGTAGTAATGACTACGTACATTTTTCTCACTTATTTGTAATCATTTGCTGACTAATTATAAATACAGAATATCCTTCCAATAATTGTTACCAAAGGAACATCCACCTTAGATCTCTGCAATCTTTTTTTTAGAAACACATGAAATCCAGCAATCAACACAACACTCCTACCAATTTAACCATTCTTCAAAACATACCACTACTGTACAGACCCTTACCACCCCCCAATTCCACCCCAATTCCACCCTATATATACCAACCAAACCAAAAAAAAGCCCTATCCCCACTCTCGCAAAGTATACACGTTGATACCCACGCACCATCGTAGACAGCCCGTCGTCGTCGTCGTATCCCTTATTGCGCGCGCGCAAAAGCGAAAGTGAGGTGGGGGGGGAGGGGATAGGATAGACATCGCATACGCATCGTACCCCGAGGGGGGCGCGCCGCCCTGATACTCGCGACGCGTCATATAGTCCTCGTCGACGACTGCGGCGGGCAGGAGGGAATCGATCGTAGGTCTCTCTTTCTGTGTCTCACTTCCTGTATGTCTTTTCTATCTATGTATATAAAATGTGTGTTGTATTGATCGAAAGCTGGGTGTGATCTCTCTGTATAAGCTTTTTTTTTTCTTGCCACGAAGCTGGGATAAGGTCCTGTGGGGCAGTGCTGACGAAAGTATATTCTCACAGGACCTTCAGTTATCAACATCGATCTTCTTCTTCTTCTAGCTATATATTATCTTCTGTACTTGTTTCCGTATATGTCTGTCTGTTTATAGTGTATGTGTGTGGGTGTATACACATATATATACACACACATATACACCTTTTTTGTCGATCACAAGCTAACCAGGGGGTGGTTATATTTTTACGCGCGAGTTCGATTTCCGCGACGGCTGATTTCATCATGTAGGAAGCGAGCTTGGCGCGAGGTCTGATCTGGTGTCGCGTGTAATTGAAGGATGCGGTTCTGTATATATATATATAGTACTCGTCTACTGTTATTTTTGTAGTTTCTCGTTATTTTATAGAAATCAAGATTTTTGTAACTGTTTCTTTATAAATAAATTATTCCAACGAGATATTAATAATATAAAATCGTATAATATTACACTCTAATCTCCCCTAAACTAATGCCCAATAATATCGCTACTCCCTTCTATATATCGCGCCCTTCCTACATTAGCATCCCAGTGCCGTCATTTTTCCGCGTCTCCCCCTACACCGAGAACACATGTTTCTTTCTCTCCCTCTCTTTCTCTATACTTCGAGATCTACTTTTATCGAATTCCATCCTATCCTTTCTCTCTCTCTCTCTCTCTCTCTCTCTCTCTCTTTCTCTTTCTTCTTCGACGAGATTTGTCCTTTTGCCGCACGGTGCGATATTGGATATTTCCCTTTTGTCTCTCACGCCTCCGGCTACGAAATGGAATCGCTGACTTGTTTTGTGTGTAATAGCTCTCTGTATATACATATACCTGTGTGTATGTCTGTTATTGGCTTGTTGTATCTTTTTTTTCGAATGTAATCCTTTGCTTTGCGCGTGTTACTGTTGTATACATGTATCATCGTTTTTCTCTCGTTCTGTGGCTTTTCTGTATATATTCGCGTTACTTATTCTCGCTTCATTTATTATAGAAAGAAAATCGTGCGTACATATCGGACATCCGGACGATAAATCTCGCCGCTATCGTAGATTCACACTTGCTGATAGTTTTGATGAAAAATTCCTACAGCGTGAGATTACATTAAATATTAATATAACCGGTGTCTGGTATAGCGAAGGTAACACGTATCGACAGTATATATTCCAGTGTTCCCAGAGATTTAAGTAATATTAGGATTAATATTTAGGCACCGAGAAGTTATTAAATTTTCTTGCTCCACCGTCGTCAATTACTCACACGCGATAATGTTGACACGTGTGCTGCGGGTATGTGTATTGTTTGCAATGTTAAACTTTTGTATTATAAAATAGAGAGATAAAAGTTTCGGTATAAACGCATATTCACAAAGTTGTATACCTAATTTCAATTCCGTCGCTTGCTGTTTGCACGTTGTAAGGGCTAAGTAATTGACTCTAGCTAGCGGCGCAACCTTGTTACTCTAACTTCGTTAATTATTAACGTTATCAATCCAATTCGTATATATATACACACACACACACACACACATAGCTATTCTCCGTGTGTGTTTTTTTTCTTTTATGCTTCGAATTAAAATTGGCTCGGACGAGAGAACCGTAGGCGTCTGGTAATTGATTTTTCATTAAATTTAACTATAAGCTCTCTTCTAAAGTCATCGTTTATATTCTGATAAAGTGGAGTAGACAGGTCAGGCTTTGTTATATGTATATATCACATATATATTATGTATTTCGTTTCGTCTAAATTAATTTTCTTGAATGAAGGGGCGCTTTTTTTTTAAAAATTCACTTGCGAACTAAATTAAATCTTCATTCCATGAAGAGAGGCAAGAGATAGAAAGAGATGCTGAAAATAAAATGAAGTATTCACAATGGCTTTTACTACGTTTTAAGTTATTTAATACATTGTTTCGAATAGAAGCATTGATACTTGTTTGGAAAATAAAAAATTTAACTCGCTTCGAATACTTTATAATTTATGTACCGTGACAACTCTTTCGCCTTTGTTAGAATTACAGTCAATGGATTTCAGACTTTCCAAATATTTAAAGGACCTTTTGTAACATCAAAGACTATTAATGCTATCAAACGAACCAGAAGTTGGCGATTGAAAATTCATGGTACCTTCTATTTTGTTCTTTACATCTTTCCAACTATTCACTTGATCTTTCGAATTTCGTAAAGATTCTAAGACTTAAAATATTTTTTCTATCACCTTATTATACAAATTATATCATTTTCATTTCGAAAAGTAAAATGGAAAGGAACTTTTATCCTAAATATTAACTTTTTTTGAAATATAAAACAATTACCTCTATTGTAAAATTTAATTCTTTCATTTATCATAAGAATATAAACACTTCTTTTTGAAAAATTATCATTCAGGTACAACCAAATATATACTATAAATATTAAATGTAAATTCATTTTCATAAAAATATTATACCTCTTCATAGATATCCAAGTCTATTTATCAAATGTTAATCTTTATACTTATCTATTATTTCAAACAAACACTGTTCGGCCATTCACCGTTACATATATATACACTCTACTCATCCATTCCACTTTCCCATTTTAAATATAAATAACCAATCACAAGTAACATACAACCGTTGCCCATGCATCACTATACCCCACCATACAATCATATGCATGTACCTACAGTTCAATTCAAACCTATACCCACACGGGGTTGAGAAGAAAACACGCGCGGTTAGTAAACCCCGAATCCCCGATAAACAGATCGTTAATCAGGCCAATAGCATGCGAGTCTCGCGCGAGCCGCTGACCTACAGAAATAAGGCTCAAGTCACACACTGTCGTCGTCAGGTGTAACAGAAGCAGCAACTTTAATTATAAGAAGAAAAAGAAGAAGAAGAAGGGTCCAGTGTATTTTTAGCGATCTCGTGTGTCTGTGTGTATGTGTATACAACGTTTTTTTTTAATTTCTTTGACGACGCTATACGGCGGTACATACAAGTAGCAAAGTAGTGAAAAAATCTCTCAAGAAGGAGCAAGAGAGCCGAGGCAATGATTCGCGGATATACCTAAATTAGAACATGCCGAGAGAGAAAGAGACACAGTGGTAAGCTCTAAGGTGGATTGAATTGTGCATAAGTTCATTACATACACGCGGACGTATAGATCTTTGGTGTGTGTATATATATATGTGTCCGAGTATCTATGGAAGGTCTACTACTGTTTTCTGATTCGGTTTTGTTTTTTTCTTTTTTTTCGGGGCAAGGATTAGAAAACGGAAAGTATAGGTTATTTAGGTATTTCGCGAAGTTGCGGGAAAAGTGAGTAATATTGTAGCCCAAGTATAGAAAATTTCGGGTTTACAACATGATATATGCTTGTTTATATACAATATTTGGAAAATTTCTCAACAACAACGACGATAACGATTAACACTGTTACTTACGATTTTGTTTGATATAAGTACAATGTTTGTAATTTACGGCCTGTGGATTCCAAGAATACGACCTACGTCAGCTCCATATGCTGTTTGCCCGTGATAAACATTTGCGCGCGTAGGGACGTAGTATGTTTGTATGTATATATATATATATTTTTTTTTTCAGCAGGATTTTCAACGAGAATAAATTAGACTTTACTTTTTTTTGCTGTCGCCACGCGCATAATCGCATTAATTCGTGCGTTTGCTCGTTGCCTTAACCTAGTTTCATGAGTTGTCCTCTCTCTCTTTTTTTTATCTTAATCCTGGTGCCTACTTTGCGGGTGCAGCTTTCTCCTCGAATTTAAACTCGAGAGTGGTGCGTAGAATATTGACGAGATCTGATGATACAGTCGTGTTGCCAAGAATAGCAAAGCTGTAGTATAGTGCCACTTTCGTTCCAAAATTGCAACGGATGTTTCGCCGTGATTTATTGTTTCTGTAAAATAAAAAAAACATCGCGGTTTTCAAGAATCCTGTAAATACCTCTATATATATATGAAATCGTTTAAAACATAGAATCGCTCATTACTTATCAAGCTCTTGAACAATTCAACTGCCTCCTGCCCCTATATCTTTCAAACATAACCTTCAACTCGTGCAAATATTATCATCTAAAACCACCTCCATCCACCTCGTTACCTCCCCTACAAAAATTCTCTTCCCTTTATCTTTCACAGGAACATTTCGTTACACGCCCTATGTATATATAGAAGAACGCGAGATACACACGCCCGGCGGTAGCGGCTGCCGTGCCGTCGGATCGATAAGACACCCCGCACCGGCGTAAGTGCTGCTGCTCCTGCTGCCGAAATTCGATTGTAGGCCGCTGCCGGTGTGTGTCGTGTGCGTTACTTATTACCTCGCCTGTGAATGGAGTAGGAAGTTGAGCTGCGTACCCGGTCGGCGCGGTTTTTTCTTTTTTGTGAATGTATGCGGTGATGCGTGTTGTGTATACGAATCGGATGTTTGTGTGGCCTGTAAGAGGTCGAGGTAGGATGAAAGAGCGTAGAGGTATAAAGTGAGGTTAGGTTTTAAACAGGTTTTTTCGGAAGATTTTGACGGAAAGGTTGTTTAGGTATAGGTACTTTAATTGGTATGGTTTTTAGGTTTTGTACAATTCGTTCGTCATTGCTTTCTATTATAGTTTTTGCTGAACGCGTTTAAAGGTTTTATCTGAACTTTCCAGCAATACATTAATACAACACCTTACGTTATAAAGTAAGGTTAAAGACAGAAATCCCGAACAAATTCCCAACTTAATTCTAAATTTAGGATTTAAAAAAAAGTCCTGCTTCGAATTATAATTCCTGCCGACGCAAGCATCACAGGGTCACGTGTGCCACCTCGAACTTTCTCTCTGCCAGACTCATATATATATATATACACACACACACATACACTCTTAAAAAAAATATATATACTCCCTCTAAAAAACCACTCCGGTGGCAGACTGCTTTTATCAAAAACCTCGCAGTACACCTTTAATATTCCACCCGCGCGCTCGCAGCGAACGCAATTTCAAGCCCACGGGGTTATTCAACCGCGAGTGAACCTCAAACTTTCATGCGCCTCTAATTCTCGCACGCACAGAGCCGAAATGTATAAATTAGTTTTTTTTTTGACGGATTTTCTTTTGCTATATATATAATACGTATACGTCAAATTAACACCCTTGTGCAGGCTCGGGTTCGACGCAGCAGGAATAAAATGTAATTAGTGTCGACTGTACGGCGATTGTGTTGTACATTTTTTTCTTTTATCGGTTTTCACCCGTCGTGCGCGAGAATTGTTTGCAGTTCATTATTATGAGAGATAGAGATCGTAGTTGTTCACTGTTGAGACATTAAAATTAAAATTATTTGTTTTTAACTAGCTTATGATATACGTTTTAAAATAAGTTTGATATTACATATACCGTAAAGTAGTTTACACTGTTGTTTATTTAGAAAATCGATGTATCTGTACATATAGAGTAACTATTAGGTCAATATCGAACAGTTCAATGACTTATAAGTACAGCCACGTTTTCGCAGCACGTAATTATTGAGAAACTTTGTGACGAAAATTCAATTGGTACTATAGAAAATCATGACTGTGGTTATATGGCGGTAATTATTAAGTAACTTTAGAATGAGTGATTTGAGGGGTCACAATAAGTTTAATAAAGTTATTTTGTCAGAAGCTCGTTAACATAGTTGTATATAAATATTTTATTAAATTATTTCGTAACTGACTATTTATTCGTATATATATATATCGTTCCTATATAAAAAAAAACTTTGTATTTTTACACATAATTAAAAAATTTGGGTACAAAACTATCCCTATTGCTCCACCTCATCTAAATTATATTCGACACCTTAATTACATTCATCTTAATCCAGATTCATCGGCTAATTTCTCAACACCTAAAATCATCCCCAACTCAAACTTCAAGTCGACTCGTGCGACTTCTGAACTTCGCCTACTTCTTCATCTTCATTCACCGTCTTGCAAACACACAAACCCCTCGATCCTCACCCCATTACCCAAATCTCTGGTATATACCTCGCGAACTCTCTCCTCGAAATCGGGTCACATCCCCTTCGATCATTACTTCTCTCTCTCTCTCTCTCCCTCTCTCTCGTTTTGCTCCCCTCGTATTCGTTTCCAAAGAACAAGTGCAACGACACATGACGGCCGCCGCCGGCTGCGATCGATTGTCCACTCGCTCCCCTTTTTTTCCTCTCTCTCTCTCTCGTTTTCGTACACGGTTTTCCCCCACGCGGAATTTCGTTAATTAAAAAGTTAGTGTGTGTGCGCGCCTGTGAATTGAGTTTGTTGCGGTAGAGTTTTTTGATTCGATTTAAACCTATATACATACGCGTGTGGTGCATGAGTTAGAGAAGCAAAAATATAGTAATCGACAGCTACGAAGTAGGAAGATTGGCTTCGTTATTTGCGAGAGATATTTTTTTTTTTTTTATATTGTTCGAGTTAATGACGATGCAATAAGTGGTTGACGACGCGTATAGTGTATTGTGGGATGCACAGTGGATATAATTATATGCGACTCACAGATGGGTTGTAAATTCAGGATGGATGAGCGTCGGTGCTGTGGTAATGAGCGTGATTTAGCGGAAGGTAGTGCGGTTTTATACGGCATAAATAATTCGCGGTAAATTAAATCCTTTTAATTCGTATATAACAGTTGCGTAAAAAAATCTATAATAATTTTTCTGTCTTTACTTGTTACACTGTAAATAACATCATATTTAATTGCTTTTCGGAAATCGTTAAAAATAAGCTCTCAAACATCGTAAACGTAAGCCGTTCAATCGTTCAACCTTTAAAAGGCTTCAAAAAAACTCTTCGGAACCGGCAACCTCTCACGTTCTTTTATCACCCCAAAAAGCTACATATTTTTCCTTTCTCGTTCTTTTCCATTCTCCCGCCTTTATTCCAATACTTTCCCATCGTGATTTCTTTCAAAACCTCCTTAAACCGCTTACACACATCGCCTCATACTATTCACTTCCGTATAAGCTCCGGCGATTTTTTTTTTCTCACCGGAGGATCTCGTTGATGGGGTTGAATATATTGATTTCTCACCGCTCGGTGAATGTATTTAGTCGCGTTGGTGTAGTGGAACCTTACACATAGCGACGCTTCACTATATAGAGAGAGAGAGAGAGGGAGTTTCTGCAGTACTAGTGCCGTCTTTTACTCGCGAGGATCGATCGATATTCTTCTCGGGTTCTGGACGTGGGGGTATATGTGTGTGTGTGTGTGTGTGTGTATGCAGTGCACGCGATGATGAAGGCTTCTCGCGTGGTATATATGTGCTAGCGCGCGGTTTAGCTCTTTGACCTTTCGAGGGTGAAATTGAATTGTTCGATGTTCATAGGAGAGTAATAGTGTGTAGTGGTGCAGGTGAGATTTCTTCTTCTTTTTTTTTTAAGATAGGATTTAAGTGCGAGTATATAGGAATTTTTAGAGGTGGGTGATATGTGTTTTATTGAGGGAATGAACTGTTATTGCGGTGTAAGAGAAATAATAGTATAGTTTTTTATATATATTTTTTTGATGATTTTGAAAGATTAAGTATAGTGATTTGATGAAAGCGATGAGTGTAAGAATAATCGTTATAATGGTGATCGATAACACTGGGAAAATCCTGAGGCAATTTTTCATTTTTATAACGTAAAATCACCCATTCGGATAAAACTGTCGCATTGAATGATTTAAGCTACGCGAAATCTTTCATAAAAGTACTGGAACAAAAAATTATACGCGCAAAAGTGTGGCATTGCAATAACAGTAAGTCAACTTTGCATGGCAAACCTCGTAAATTGTCTACTTTGTACATTGACTACATACACGACAGAAATTCATTCAAAATAAAAAATACCCCGTTATATACCATTAATTCATTCAACTCTAAACATACCCATAAATTAGACCAACGGAGCGAGATTTTTATCACTTATAACATACCCTTGCATAATTACATAAGCGCGAATTTACAAACCTTTATTATACCTTGCAATGCAACATGCAGTTTCCTCCATATACCACCCGGAATCTCATAGCTAATTGTAATATACGTATACCGCACGATTTCACAATATTAAGCGGTAGCATTGCGCGTAGGTGGTTGTGTATATATATGCGTGGGCGCGACTGACTGTGTATATGCATCGAGTGAAAATTCAGTATATACAGAGAAGCTAATGGAATATCTTTTCGAATTTTCTGCATTGTAGGCGAGAATAGCGCACACTCCTGAGGAATATATGACCGAGGAGAGAGAGATGGTCTCTTTTTCAAGGTGAACACATACAGAAAACGCACTCACATAAAGTGAGGGCGAAATTTAATATGAGTAATGGACTGCCGCGACGTTTTGAGAGAGAAAACGTATTGATCTGTACTCTTTAGTTAAATATATATATATATATATATATAGTTTCTTTTCTTTTTTTTTCTTTTTGAAATTACGAGTATATGTAGAGTATATATATATTGGAAACGAATGCGATGCGATGTGATATGAGATATGATCGATACATATTTTAATTATGAGTACTTTTTCTAATATCTATTATTTGCACAATTTTAATATATATCTATATATATAGCATTGTGATGTGGTTATGAAAGGAATATATCGTAAAAAGCATGTTAGCTATACCTTTATGAAACTATATATATCCTTTTTTATAATAGCAAACGAAAATTTAGACAAGCTATTTTGCAATATTCGACCGCACAAAAAATGTCTAGTTTGTACGTCCGATAAAATTGGCATTTCAAAATAATAATCGATACCAGTTAGCTTCCATTCACTCAGTCAACGACATTGTCTATACGTACTCTCTACACCCCAATGTCTACTTCACACACACACACACACATATATACATATATACCCGGACACATTCGAAACCTGAAAAAGCAAAATTTCAATTCCACATCACATTGTCTCCTCCTGCGTCCGGGCGCATCGAAAAACGTTTGACCGCCGACGGATTAACGAGCTTGCGAATCCCCTAAGGCGATTATACACATCGTGTTGTCGTGTACGATATATATATATATATATATACACATGCATATGCGCGTATACTAACCGCGACGTGTGCGCGCGTACATGGCTGGCAACGAATCAACCTGGCAAAGCTCGTGACTTTTTTTTTGGCCTCTCGTATCGATTAAGATAAGAGCGGCGGCCGCGCGTGCGTCAACTTATCCTTGTATAGCGCCGGGTGTCGCAGTGGTTTGGAGATTCGCTTTAAGAGAGTTTTTTTGGGTATTAGCTTTACGTTTAGTTTAGTATTTTTTAGTCGTACTTATTGGGTTTTGGTGCGTTGTTCTGTCTGTAGATAAGATTTTCATCATTTTCACCACCTTTTTGTCACATTTTTTCACGTTAAATGTACTTTATGGTTGTCTTATATGCATGTGAATATATTTACTTTAACAAAATACCTATACTAATCTAAGATGAATAAAATGTAAAATTACAACTTCTCAAACAAAATTATAATGAAACACACATATATTGTCTCTCACCTCGAAACGATAAAAATGCAAACTTATCTTTCACTGCACAACTCGCATTAAAAAGAAACTTTGTTAATATATGTTCATCTTCACTTTTCGACTAAACACACACACACACACACACACAGAAAATCGTCTCTCCTCTCCTAGCTCGCATAAGAATGTATTTGTCCTAACGCACTATTATTCCCGTAGGACCTTAGAGCCGTAGATAACGTAAAAATAGAAAAGCCGACGCGAAATCCCGAGCAAAAGAGAGAAAAAGAAAGAGAGAAAGAAAAAGTGATAGAGAAAAAGTAAGGCAATCCACTTCGATCGTAACACAGAAAAAAATTTCTTATTTGAATCTAACTAATAATCGTCCGTATAATATATTATATACGACGCGATCAGTGTAATGGTTGAGCGGTTTGCGGTATTTTTTTTTTGTTTGTTTAATATTCCCAGTAAATAAGTATTACTTAATCTAATTGATTTTGCCTGGCTTGTGGTATAAACAATAATTATTTTATCGGAAAAAGCTTTTCAGTAAATTAGTTGAGAGGATGTTATGAATCTCTTTGTTTGAACGTTTTTTCTATTCCCGCAGGCTTATTGTTAAAGAGTCAGGAAAAAAATGCTAAAATTTGAATTATTTTGTTAAGTTGTGCAGTAAAATTTAATTTGCTCGTTAATTTTAATTTACGCTGCATTTTTTAGCGTATTGCATGTACTAATAAATCAGTATGAAATGTACATTAAATTATATGCATTCAATATAATTAAATTTAATAAAAAATAAACAAAACTAAACCGTAACATGTTAATATTACTTAATTAATCCTTTATTAATAAAACTAGGGAGATTCTCATAGTTAAAACAATTTGTTCTATATTTTTAACTGCTTTAAAAATTATTACGAAGATCTTTAAAAATGTATGCGCTTTACGCTAGAGAAGCATTCAACGACAGCAGTTAAAGTTTGCAAATGTCTGGCGTATACGGTCTGTAACTACTTGCAACGGGGATTGGTTCTAACAGAATTTCATTCCAATCGCGTGTATTTGTTCCGAATCTGAAGTGAAATAACTAAACGGTTCGTGTAAAGACATGATACGTACATTTACAAAATTACTATCGTGTTTGTCAATGTTTGTCGATTTTTAAAACTTTTCTAGGAACGTATTTTTTCAGCGTAATTCGTTGAGACCATTAATATAATATGTACACTAAAGCAGACTTGTACAATAAAGTAGACTTTGAATACGATAAAATTTACATATAAAGTGTATTTTTAAACTAATATTGTTTAAGCTTTTTTGTAACAAAACACGTGTATTTAAAGTTTCCGAAGAAACATTTCTAGTCACGGCAGCGTGTATCGATTAATTAAGTATATAATCAAAGTCAAAAGCAATATAACTTCTGATTACAAACTTTTAACTATGAGAATTATCTTCTTATCTAAAACTAACAATGAATCACATTAAACTGCTAACATTGGCTAGATTCAATCAAAGTTTGTTTTCTGTGTATCGATGAACCCTGTTTACAACACTTGTACATTAATCCTAACTCAGTGTATTTATGTTCTCTTGCAGAGGCCTCCGCACCACGGTAGCTCTTAGAGGATGCACAAGCTAGCCAAGGGCCTGAAAAAGAAGAAAAAGCAGAAGAAGGGCAAGAAGGGCGAGGACGACGAGGAGTTCGATCCTGAGGAGCTCGAGCGTTACAGACGCGAGCGGGCAGAGGCCCAGCAGAAGTTAGAGGAGGCAAGTGGTGAGCAGGGCGCCGCTGCCGGCAGTGACGAGTGGAAGAAGTTCCAGGCCCTCACCTCGGGCGTAGACTCGATCCTCAAGAAGACCCAGGACGATCTCGATCGTATCAAGTCAACCTCGTTCTTCCAGCGCAAGGCACCGGAACCCGAGCCTGATCCAGAGGAAAATCCTGAAGTTCAGGCCAAAAAGCAGGAGTTAGCCAGGAAGTACGTTGGATTCGACAAGGACGGCAATCCTATCGAGTTAAAGGAGGAAGAGGAGGAGGAGAAAGCCAAGTCGTTGAAGGTAACTGAAGACGGCTTTGTCGAGGTACCCGACGACGAGGAGGAACATGAAGATTCAGCCGAAGAGGATATCTTCGATACCACATATCTCGATGTGCTCAAGAATATCGATGTACAACTAGCTTACATTCCCGACAGCCCGACAGAGGAAGAATTAGGTGACGATCCATTCGACACCAGCAACGCCGACAAGGTACTCAAAACCGTAGACAAGGCTGGTAAGAAGCTCGTCAGTTTAGGTAATGCCGTTGAGGTACTCTCAGGTAGGGTCGACTACGTGAGTACCTGTAAAATTGGCAGGAACAGACCGCGACCAAAGAATCAAGATCTCCTCCTAGGTGATGATGAAGAGTTACCTCCTATATCCGCTAATCTAGAGGCAGCTAGTGAGCCAGTAGAGATAGAAAAGTCTCTACTCGACGACGACAGTGATTTACCTGACATTCCAATTGACTTGACTCAACTTCCGCCAGTGCTAACGAGACCGGTGACGCCAGCGAATATTGAAAATAATCATAACGATGATAACAAACCTTTGGATATCTCTGAATTTGAGATATTAAAGGATAAGACTATATTAGACGAGATACCTGTTTTAGATGACGAGGAATTCGACCTAAATGCTCCAGCGGAACCAGTTACTTTAGAGGAAGTCGACGATCCGTTTGCTGAGAAGCAGTCGGAGAAGATCGAAGTTCAAGACGAACTTATAGAAGTTTCGTTTGAAGCTGCTACCTTCGTTAACGAGGAAGATCCATTCGATACTACTATCGCTGATAATATTCTACCTGGAAAGACAGAACTTAAGGTAATAGAAAAAGAATTAGAGGACTTACCGGTATCTGAAGTTTCTATTTCTCTGACCGATCCTTGCGGATTACACCGTGATTACGAGACTGGACTGTTAAAGGGGAAAACTAGCACTTTAACCGTTGCTAAGAAGGATCTTCTTGGTGGATCCGTAACAGACCTAAGTCAATTAGCGGATGAACCTATCAAACCAGTAGAGGAGATAACGTATGTAGATCCCTTCGACACATCTACCATCCAGGAGGTACCTCCGGGTCAAACTGAATTAAAGTTCTTAGAAAAAGAGCTTTTAGGTGAAACTAAAAAGAGTCTTGAAGACCTAGACGACGACGACTTCGATCCTAGAGCAGGGGAAACTCCGTCGGCTCCTGCAACACCAAAGAAACCTCCGCCTCCGCGACCTCCACCAGTCGGTGGTCCGAAACCTCTAACAGAGGTGAGGTTCGAAGTTAGAGACGAGGATTTTGAAGTACAAGCACAGACAGTAAATAAAATTAGGAAACCTTCGAGACCCGAAGCTCTTGACATCGGGCCGAAGTCCGTTGCCTTTGAACTTCCAACTCCCAAACCAGATCTTTTAGCTGCTGGTGAGGAGGAGAAGACTTTACCAGCAAAGCCTCTCACGCCATATTATCCTCAAAAGTCGCTAGAAGACAATCTTCCGGCTGAAGGAGAACAAGACGAGGCGGACGTTGATCCCTTTGACACCAGCTTTGTAGCAAACACCGCACCTGGAAAAACCGAGCTCAAGATCATCGAATCTGAACTTCTAACAGAGGAACCAACTGGCATTCCCCATAGCTTAAGTGATCACGACTTTGACCCTAGAGCCGGACAAGCACCACCTCAGAACCGTAGACAAAGTGATTTTGGGACAGTTACTGGAAGGCCCAACGTCATTAAAAGCTCTGAAGTTATTGAGTCGCTGATCAACAAAAGAAAGGCTCTGGAAAAGAGACAGGACAGTATCTTAGACACCGAAGTCGAGGTTACCACCGAAACTTTAGCGCCAAACGTCAAGCCTGCAACGATTGAAGAGGAAATCGAGCAGTCGTACAAGGATCCCTTTGACACCTCGCACGCAGAGGTCATTGCTCCCGGTAAGGCGGAATTAAAGTTATTGGAACGTGAGTTAAGTGAGGTACCCGAACCTGCACCCATTAAGCCGCATCCGGTGATTGAACAAGTGATTAAGAAGCAAGTGGTAGAGGAGGATCCCGACTTTGATCCTAGGGCGGACGAGCCTAAGAAGGATATTCTTTGTCTGGACGCTCCAGACGCGCCTACTGACAAAGTTCTTACGCCAATCCAAGGTACGGACGAATTCGAAGAGGACGTTGATCCCTTCGACACAAGTTTCGCCAGCATTGATCCCGGGAAAACTGAACTGAAGTTACTCGAATCAGAGTTGATGAACAAGTAAACGTCTTTAATTGCGAATCCCTTTGTCTTCTCAACCTCAACGTCAGTGTTTTCGTCAGTGTATTTTCTCGTGAACTAAACTAAAAAAAAAACAGACATGGAATCCAAAGGTGGAAATCCGTTCTTGATGGACGACTACCCGGAGGAGCCCACTTCGGCCGCCAAGTCGAACCCCTTCCTGCAAGACTTTGGGGATCCAGCAGCTGACGCTGCGCCCGCAGATGTTAATCCGTTCTTCAGCTTCGGCGCGGCGGATCAGTCGTACGAACCCGTCGCGGAGCAGATGTACCAGCCGCCCGGGGACTCGACGAACCCGTTCGCCTCCTTTGGTGTGGAGACCGCCGCCGTGCCCGCGCCTGAAACCAATGTCTTCAGCAGCCCGGAGACGGCGGCGGTGCCACCCGCAATACCGAATATATTTGATGAGCCCTTTGTGGAGACGGCGGTGGCCCCGGTATCACAGATGACCTCGCCGCCACAGCAGGTCACCCCGTCGGTACAGCCTTCACCAGTGACTTCGCCGCCGAACAAACCTACCAGACCACCGCCACCGCGACCTGGTCCACCACCCGCGCCACCGCGGAACACGAAAGACCTAATCCTGTCTGTGACCGGGGCCATGGACGAGACCTCGATCCAGATGCTGGACCGGCTGCAGGCGACACGCACGCCGAGTCCAACGCTGATGCACTCACCTTCGCCGACGCCGGAGCACAGCTTCGCCGATCTCCTCGACGTGGACGGCAGCGTGCCAGATCTCGTGCACGACGCTAGCGTCAGTAAGCCAGAAACAATAGACGCTCAGCCGGCTGCCCAGGACATCCTGGGCCTGTTTGACGCGCCGCCACAGCAGCATCAGCAGCCGGTGGTTGAAGCAACCGATGTTTTTGGTGCCGATGATACCTTCGGCACCAATGCCTTCGGTGCTGAAGCCGTCGATGAGGTGGTCGCGCCGGAACAGGCCCAGGTGAGCAGTGGCGCGCCGCTGCCAACGTCGACGCCGTCGGATAACCCGTTCTCCGACGCCGGCATACCACCTGCGGTAGAGGTGGTGCAGCCACAATTCGAGACGCCTCTCGTCCAAACGAATAAGAGGCCCTCGCTCGCCAGCACTGGATCACCCGTGGCTGGTGAGCATGCTTTTTATAACCCGTACTTCAGAGGTAAAGCTCATTCAGTCACTTCGTTCATTATTGGTGTCTGTGATGTGTGTTTTATTGTGTATTTCGTATAGAGTATCTGTCAAAGAAGTATTTATCTTACGCTATGAGTTGTTAAAATGTTGAAGACTTTTCCAAAGAATTTTAGTTTGTTTAACAAAGAATTCCGAAGTAAAATTTGAGAAAGTAATTATTTGATTCTAAAGTATTATAGCTTCTCTTATATCTATACACAATCAAGTAAAAACGTAAATATTTGATTTTCAAATCATATTGAAGGTAATTTGCTTAGAACTTATACTTGAACTAAATTTGCATGATTAACTTACAGTAAGCATGGCTTTCATTACTACAGACAAGTAATTTAAAAAAAAAAATAAATAAATACACTTCTTTATAAAGTTTAGTGATAAAACTCTGTCTACCTATGTAGTTAGAGTAACTTTGAGAAAAAATGTGTTGTAATAGTATACACGGTGTCCAAAAAGTCTGGAAACACCCGAATAATTCTCATGATTAAATACTTTTCAAAAATTTGAAGGTCA
>JAYJLV010000046.1:8910181-8929846 GCA_036873485.1 Torymus texanus
CCACTGGATTCCTCGTTAAAAGTTACTACAAGAATAACCTTCAAATTTTTGAAAAGTATTTAATCATGAGAATTATTTGGGTGTTTCCAGACTTTTTGGACACCGTGTATATTTAATATTCCTAAAAGAAAAACTTTAATAGTCACAGAACAAAAATTTTCTATATCAATTAATTCTATCTATTACCTTCACTAATATTTTATTAATAATGTCGACTCTTTCTTATGTAACAACTATTCTATCTAAAGAAATCGATTCTATACAAGAACCACAATATAATATCCGAACAATGCTTAATTCACATACATACAATCACAAGCAAACTCATACTCATCTTGCACATCACTCACACCACTTCTACGCCACGGCACTAACTCCTCCTTGATTCCTCAGAGATGCGCCAACCACCGGCGGTACCCTCGCGAGGGACCTCGAAACCGTCGTCTCCACCTTCTGCACCGCAACAACAACAACAACAACCACCGCCACCACCACCACCGAAGCGTGAACCACCACCTCCGCAACCACAACAACAAGTATCGTCACCACAGCCGGAACCAGTTGCTGCGGCGAGTTTGTTCGGCGATGTGCCAGCTGACAACGTTTCCGGTTTCTTTGCCCAGCCGGCTTCCACTACTCCAGTCGCACCGGCCGGCTCGGCGTTCGCGGATTTGCTGGGTGATTTCGGTGGTTCTGCGGCTCATGATGTGCCACCCACGAGTCCAGCTGCTGGCATTGAGTACCCGTCGTCTGCGTTTGGGTGAGTTGCTGATTTCTTTTGAGCTATTGTCTTTTTTTGGGTGGAGAGGAATGCTGGAGGGAAAATAATGAGGATGCTTAAAGGCTTTTGTGTGATGATGAATACGGAAAAATATAGAGGGATCATTATCTGTTTAGCAAGAGTCCTTTCAGATTTGTTCTTTTATTTCTGACGTTTATATTAGACTTTCCAACAAAATGTAGTGGGCTGATGCTTCATAATTATATTTATTAATCTATTTGCATAACGAAGAATTATGAAAGCTCAAAATTTTCCAGATCTTAAGAAAATATCTGAAGAACGTAAAAGTAAGCTTTGTATATTCATAAATATATATGTATACAAAAAAGTAAAGCCTAAATAAGGCATTCAAAAAATTCATTGAATAAAAAAAGCATTAGTCTTGCTATCCTCGGTTCTCTTACTACTTGTCACATCATTCATTCTTCTTCCGTATTCGTCTTTTCAAAAACAGATAATCTTTATAATTCTCAAAGAAAAAGAAAAAAAATATATGTAAATTTTTCTTATACATTATCCTCAAGGATCGTATAAATAAAAATAAATATAATTTTCAATTCAGAACAAGCGAATTGGATGGCGGCTTCGGCGCGCCAGCCCAGCCTACCCACGACACAGGCGACGCCTTCGACGCGTTCGCCTCCAAATTCGACAAAGCAGCGGAACCCGACGTCGGTACTGGCGATCCCTTCTTCGATCCATTCACTGGCGGACCGCCCGGTCAGACCGCCATGGATACCTCTAGTGATGGTTAGTTGTTATCATCCAGGGCTTTTTATTTTGCGAATTATAGTAATTATATTCCGATACGGTTCGATACAAAGAGTCTGGCTATTTTTTTCAATTAATCGTACTATTATAAATAGATGAACCGTATTTATAGTTAATCTATTGGTAAATTTGAAAGATAAATTTTGTCACGTGCTAAAACCAAATAGATACGTCAATATATTACGCATTCTGCTGACATTGTACATCACTTTGTTTGATCACGGATCCAAGCCATGAAATTTTGTAGTCAAGTAATTCGTGCCAACTCAGCCCTATGAACTGCTATTCAGATTTAACGGTGGATGTCTATGCTGTAGACTATGGAAGTTAGTATAAAGTTACTTACTTGAGGACGACACGCGGTCTACACGCAAGAGGCCGTTAAAATTTTATGTTCTATGCAAATTCAAAGCCGTTTGCACCCTGAGAAACGCGTCCGAAACGGTTAATTTTTTATGATGGCGAACAAAAGGATACTCGATATTCAATTGACTTATGTAATGAAATGAATTACAGTTTGGGGAGATTCGTCCGCTGCTACCACCGCAGAACCTACGACCGGCTTCGAAGCTGATGGCTTCGATTCCTTCCTGAGCATGACTGCTCCACCGCCGGAAGTCACACCGAGGAGGCGAGATTCCGCCGACTCGGATGAGGGCCCGGACTTCAGTGTGTTCATCAAGTACGTATAGCTAACAATTTAAAAGATAATGTAGTCTAAAACATGTCGTGGTATTTAACAAAAAGGAAGTTTTATTTGTAAAATTGTCTTTGCTTCATAGAACAGATAATAAAAATCAAGATTATTGCTTATTTGTTTATACACAGCAAATTAAATAATAAATATTCATTAAAAATTGTCAGTACCATTTAACTGTGCTATTCAAAAAATTTACTGATTAGTGTCAACCTAACTTGCTGCTACAATAATAAATAATTTTCCTATCCTTATAAACAATCAAATTATCATAACCATACCCATCTCAACACGTAATCTACTATTCGCAGGCCAAAGGACGGCGACCACGCGGCGCACATCGAGGGCGGACCAGTGCCCGTGCTTGCGCCTCCGCCCAAGAGTCCGCTCACTACCGCCTATGCCGACACATCGCCTCGCTTCAATCCCTTCGACAAGTCAGGTGGCCTCGCCCAGGAGGCGGTGCTACCTCAGGATGCACCGTTGCCGTCCGAGATGACTAGAACCGACTCTCAGGTGAGTTTACACTCGATTATATGAGATTGTTGATTAAGGATTACGGTTGTAAAGCGATGCTAGGGAATTGAGATAAGAGAGTTTTTGATGAACTTTGTAACGTTTAGGTTGGGAGTTTGCTTAAGTAAAGTTTTGATAAATTTATATAGAAATTGTATTCGTGATTTAATTTGTTAAAATTTTTTTGGGATTACTAATTACTAAAGTCTAAAAGATATTATTTTATTTTATTTTATTTATTACAAAAATGTTATAGTAAATTGCTGAAGCCATCAATTTTCCGGATTTATTACTTTTATTTAATGTGGTTATATATTTGTTACTGAAAAATATTGCGATATAACATTTACAATAATGATGAACGTGGATTATCGATTTTAAAGCTAATTTAAATTAATTCGCAAAATAATGAGTTTCCGTTGAACGCGTTGTTTTCGCAATCTCGTATATGTTTGATTAATTAGAGCGAAGATCTATTCGAGAGGCGGAGATTCATGCGCGTTTAATTTCTAGTAACCACGTTTCAAAATTAGGTCAATTGTAAGCTCTTTTCGCACTGATTCCGACTCTCTGTAAACTTTTCAATCAGCTTATTTCCTTAGCTTTAAATGCCCAGCCTATGTACGAGCGAATATAAATTTTAACAACGTTTTCTCGATTAAAGTAGCTTTTTCACAGAATTGTATAAAGCTGTGTTAGTATATAAAATTTTATTCAAACCGATATTTAATGATAAGTCATCAATATTGCGTTCATTTTAAATGATTATAAAATGTAACGATTTTTATGCTGATTTTGGGGATTATAAATTATATTACTGTACAAAAACACAATAATTTCAATATCGGAATAAAATGAAAAGGAAAATGCTCAATTAATGAAAAAAAAAACACGTATTTCCAGGTAATTTTATATTTATTTATACCAAAATCATTATATAAAATTTTGTCAATTGCTTATTCGTTATAAAATATTAAAAAATATGTTTGATTACAACTATTTTGGGATGAAAAGAAATATATAATACTATTGATTATAAGCATAATACCTAAATACTAGAATCGTATTTAATTTATGGACCGTTTCAAAATGAGAACATCGAATCAAAGTTGAAAATTCAATGAAAATCTCTGACCTACCTAAAACCTGATATATTCGTATATAGTTCGTTATAAAAAAAGATCTAATCTAGTTATTAAACAAAATTAATCATAATTCCTGAAACTACGCATACCATCTTCCAGGAAACACCGCCAACACCGTTATTCGACGAAGACATGAGCCAGCCTCTAGAAGACTTCCCACGTATTACCTACGCGGGCGAATGCTGGGAGATGCAGCTCCGTCAGCCAACGAAGAAGAAAATCACCGGTCAACGTTTCTGGAAGAAGATTTTCGTAAAGTTGGTTTATCAAGGGGACAGTCCTGTGCTGCAGCTATTCAATAATAAGGGTGACAAAGATCCCTTCCAAGAATTGCCGTTGCTGGCTTCCTACTCGGTCTCGGAAATCGCGGCCCAGCAGTTCGACCAGTACGGCAAAATATTCACCGTCAAGCTACAGTACATATTTTACAAGGAACGACCGGGTGTCAGGCCTGGACAAGTCACCAAAGCTGAAAGGATCACGAATAAGCTCAGTCAATTCGCCGCCTATGCGATACAAGGAGATTATCAAGGTGTGAAGGAGTTTGGCAGTGATCTGAAGAAGCTCGGGTTGCCCGTTGAACATGCGCCTCAGGTAAGTGCGAGAGGAGTGACGGGGTGTGGGATTTCGACTCTGGAATATTGTTGTTTGTGGGGGGGTTGATGGTTTTAATGACTTAGAAAGTTAAACATTTAGCAGAAATTGTACATTCTCATAGTTTAGTAGTTTTTACATTTTGGATGTTATTGTGTACTTTTGTAGATTTATAAACTCCTGCAGATGTCTAAAAGTGCATAAAAATATCGAAAATAATCATGATGCCACGCAGAGATAACGTACATTTTTGCTGAATTACGATATTTCATTTTTACTGAAAAAGTATTTATTTTGTCTCATACAAGTGCATTTTGATAAAAATTAACCATCACAATAACATTTTTATATTAATAATTTAAAACAATATTCTAGGGTTAATTGTTACGTGAATCGTTTCCCTCATTGTTTTTGAGTTTAGCGATGATGAAACCCTGGCATTCGATAAGTGAGCAGCATTTCTTTCCTTACCACATCGTAAGCCAAATCAGTAAAATTATCAATACTATCTCTGTAAAAATTCAAGATAACGTGATTTTCAATGACATTAAAAAAAGTTTGAAAAACGAACGATTATTTTTACCATGTAGCAAGTTTCATCATTTCGATGAATATAAAACGATAGAAATGGTTTGCGCACTCTTCGAATTGCTTGAATTTGCTGAACCTTTTTTTACTTTACTCCAGTCGTTGTAAATAAACCATTAAATTTTTTTTTAACCAGCGATTTTAAGTATTTTGGCACGAGTGTTTCCGCTGTAACTCCGAGGCGACTCTCTTACGTGGTTTTCTTAGAACCACGCAAAAAAGCCTCTTCGCCGCTATATCGGCTGAACATTTCGGTCACTATTGGTTTAAATCTCGCTCAACTTAAAAACGTCCATTATTCCTAGATTATTGAACACACCTGCATTTGTGAACTGTAACCTTTTTCTCCACCCGAAAATAACAAAAAAAAAAAGAAAAAATAAATAAATAAATAAAATCGAACGAAAATGCCACGCCACACTGTGATCGAAAAGTCGTATTTTGATCGAATAAAAAAATGTTGTTATAGAGTAGCTTTGAAGTAAGTAAACACGAAAAGATCATCATCTTTTTTGTTTAGATTAATGTTTATTATGCAACGAGCGTTATACTTATATTAATCTCATTTTTCAAATCATAGTTTGATTTTTAGACGCGCATAAACAGCCTTAAAGCTTTATTACATTTGTATAATATTATAATTTATTGCCAGTTTTTTGCAATATACTGCAATTATAGCGTACAGACTCATCTCATTCGCACTGTTTTGAAACACACTCACACTGTTTTTTCTTTATAATTGTTAGGTGAGAAAGTAATGTTTCTCAATATATTTATATAAACGATTAGAGTAGACATTATGTTTTAGACTTTTTGCATTTATTAATCTTAAATTATAACTTATAGAATTATCAAAGACTAATGTACCAGTAAATCAACTAAAAATACTAGTGACAATTTTATTTTTACAATTCTCAAACTATTAAAAGTTGACAACAAAATTTAGCCACCACGCTTATATACTTGTAAAAAGAAATATTCTTGCTGTATATATAGACCGCAGCACATTACTCTCTCATCACCTTCGCTCTTTTACCAAATAGCTCTTTTTATAACCATATTATATCAATCACTCTTGTTGTTATATGCCATTCGTTCCGTTCGTTTAATTCAAAAAGTTTCACCATATTCTCGATTTTCGCGCGTCCCACAGATCTCGCAGCTATTCAAGCTCGGCTCGCAGGCTTACGAGGACATGAAGACATTCTCAGTGACGATCGAGGAGGCGCTCTTCCGACTGCAAGTGCACCGCGATCGAGCTCTCCAGTATAAGATGGAGGAAGTGCAAATCAGCGTCGTCGATGAGCTTTACGTCGAGCAGAGTTACGACGGGCACGTAGAGAAGCAGATCGCCCGGGTGCGGTTGTTCTTCCTTGGGTTCCTCTCAGGTAAGAAAATTATTGTGATTGTTGGAAAATTATTGAGTTCCTTCGACAACATTTTTGCTAGGATATAATATGTTTATTTTAGAATGTCATTTTTTTAAATACTTGTTTTACTTATTTTACAAGCATTCGAAATTTTCGTAATTTGTAATAAATGAAGTGAGTTATTAAAGTGGTTTCAAGTATATACATATAGAATATCTCAATCAGTGTTCTGATTTTTCTGAATTAAAAATAATGGAAAACTAATAATTACTTCTGAAAGAAATTATTTTCTTAAGGATATTATTCGTTGCAAGAAATTCCACGAATAAGTCTAATAAAATTCAGACTGATCGATCCATTGTTCTTTACGAAAAATAAATTTTTATTTTTTTTTTCAAGTTTTATAAATTACATTACATTTATAATAATGTTAATTTTGTATTACAGGCATGCCAGATGTGGAACTGGGAATCAACGATATTTGGAGACAGGGAAAAGAAGTGGTCGGCAGGCACGACATTATCCCGGTGGCGACGGAAGAATGGATCCGACTCGAAAACGTCGAGTTTCACGCCTGCGTCCAGCAGGACGAGTATGAAAAATCGAGGATCATTAAGTATGTCAATTACCTTACGAGCTAAATATCCAAGTAGACCTTTCTCGTATCCACGTGGTGATTTTTATACACACGTATTCTAATGCTTTTTCGCATGCGCTCTTATTGCTATAGAATTCAATATTATAGTGCGCTTCACTTATACTGCGTACTTTTGAGACTACTAATCGTTAATACGCTAATAATTTTATTTTACATATGAATTAACTTTATCTTCTACATATTCCTGTTCTATAAGTGTGCACTATAATGACACTAACGCAATTTATTTACTAACGCAAAAGGTTCAAGCCGCCGGACGCGTGCTACATCGAACTGATGAGGTTCCGTGTGAGGCCACCCCGGAATCGTGAGCTGCCACTACAACTGAAATGTGTGATGTGCGTTACCGGCCGCAAGGTAAATACATAGAGAATTGGCTAAATATCCATTAGTGTAATTAACGAGCGTACGTTTGGCGGCTGTACGATGATCGTGCATCTGAATTAGTGATGTCAGAGTGAATTAGTACATATATAGCTTGATTTGAGGTCTCTTGAATTGAGATAATGGGTTTGGGTCGTTTGTGTTGCTTGCTAAGAGCACTTATTGAATAATAGATTGTAAATTTTTTTAGATAACAATTATTAACAAATATAGCAACGTACTTTAATTGTCATACAATTTAATGTATATGTCAATATACATTTTCGATGAAATTTATATTTTTAAAACTTGTCAACCTTTACGAAACTAAATCGCAATTTTTTAAAATTTTCATAACTTTTGACATATTTACATCATTTTTCATAATTTAGTACAACTTATCAAACATTTAACTATTAGAATCATCATTTTCATAAAACTATACCTCTATTTTTTTATATCTTGCATCCCGAAAAATTCCAGGTCGAAATACGCGCAGACATCCTGGTACCAGGTTTCGCGTCGCGCAAGCTTGGCCGTGTGCCTTGCGAAGACGTGATGGTACGAATCCCAATACCCGAGTGTTGGATCTACTTGTTCCGCGTGGAGAAGCACTTCAGGTACGGCTCGGTAAAATCAGCACATAGACGTACGGGCAAGATCAAGGGTATCGAGCGGTTCCTTGGTGCTGTTGACACATTGGAGCCACAGCTGATGGAGGTAACGTCGGGCCAGGCTAAGTACGAGCATCAGCATCACGCGATTGTGTGGAGGATGCCGAGGTTGCCCAAAGAGGGACAAGGTGAGTTAATTGTATAAGGAAAAAGTTGGTGTGGTTATGGAGAGGATTGTTAATTGATGTAGGTATAGTGTGGAAGGTTTTGTAAGGGTTTCAGTGTGGTATGCATAGAATGAAAATTTAATGTGGATTTGTGTATAGTTGTTTTAGAAAAGCTGTTTTATAAGTATGTTTCATGGTTAATAATATTTATGGGATATAGGGTCGATCAGAGAATAATTAATAAGACGACTTACAATGAGACTTGTTTATTAATAATTAAGCTGTTTAAAAGCATATTAGAGATTTTGAATTGTTTACAAAAATATTTTAATATTTTTAAATTATTAACAAATTTGATTTAATGAATTAATGAAAAAATTTCTTGCTATTTGGGTTTTAATAATTGATGATATCTTGACAACGATTAGTATTTTATACTTAAAATACAATTAATATACTTATTATCCTCCATTATTTTCTTTAGTGGATCGTTAGTTCTTTAACATTACAACGTGATATACAGAGCTATAAATAATAAAAACTGTGACACTTGATGTTATAAGGCTACTACTACAAGTGACACTAAATAATATCACGATGCGTTGCTTTATATCAACATTCAGTAACTTTTATAAAAATTTACTGAATTTTTTATGACGGTAACATGGTATCATATTAAAAATATTATTAAGTAAATGCCTGACTTTTAACGATATAAAGAGGAACTTAGGAATGTTTTTATAAAAAATGTAAATAAATATTTATGAAACTCTCAAAAAAATTTGTACTCTCAAACCCACAAAATCATGTTTTAACTTGAACATTAACAATCATCCTCAATAATAATCTCCAACTCCCAAAAATGAGCCCACGAAACTGGAACTAAAATCTAGATCACATAACACTCGACATTCGTCTTACTTATATTAACAAAAGAAAACATTTCCCACCAGGAGCATACACGACGCACCAGCTGGTCAGCCGGGTGACCCTAACGTCGTACGACCAGGTCCCAGAGAAGCTCGCCGAGTACGCATACGTCGAGTTTACGATGCCGGCTACCCAAGTATCTCACACGACTGCTCGTAGCGTCAGTTTCGCCGATTACGATGGCGATGTACCACCTGAGAAGTACGTTCGTAACCTGTCGCGCCATGAGTACAGGTAAGAAAAATTTTTGAATAATAAAAAGCATTAAATATACTTGTATCATCGCAGATGTTGATGGAAAGAAATGTTTTCTACGCTTTGTATATATGTAAGTATGCTGTTCTTCTTAAGAAAAAAACTTTAATTTGCTGCGCGCGTGAGTGAAATTTCCCGGTAAGGAAAAAGCAAGGAATTAACGGTGCCGGTATAAAGGACACGCACGTGACGACGGATGCATTATTATACGTCGCTTTGGCGTATATTAGTGTGGTGTGACATGGTTAAATTTTTACACTGTATACGTGCTTATATACCTGTCGCAACGAGATCGTTGTATAGGTCGCTCGTAAATTTTATTAATACGTTTCGTCAGTTTCGTTTTAGCTGTAAATCTCGTATTAAACTCGTGTAGTACAAAATTGTTTCAATATATGCTCAGAAGAATAGACGATTTCAAATTAAAACGGTGAAAAATGATGTAGGAAAAATTACTATTTTTTATAGTAGCCGTGGGATAGACTCAAATTCTCATGAAAACTACTACAATTTATAGTAAACATTGCTATTTGAATTGTAAAAATTATAAAGTAGCAATTTTTACTATATGGTGTAGTAACTTTTATGTGAAAATGAGTCTGTCTCTTCGCTACTATAAAAAATAGTAATTTTTTCTACATCATTTTTCTCTGTGAAGCAATGTTACAAACGCGTTCATTAAACTTTGAACAAATTGATGTTGAGTACTTACATTATTCTAATCATTACCGACACGACGATGCAAAGTCTATCTAGTAAACACACGCTAATAAAATCATTACATGCCCATCTACCTTTTCATTCACAAATCACCGCCGAAACAATCGACTCTCATACATACACACCCGTATATACGTGCCTTATTACCAATCGAAACGTTGTCTTCATAGATTCGCGTGATGGCCTCGGGCGCGTGTGCACACACACACACACACGCACGCATACATAGATTATCAAATTGATTTCGTGAGTGCACGAAAAAGAAAAATGATTATTACGCGCTCACGAAGTGCGAGCGAACGAGTGAATGTCTATAGGTAATAGGTGCATATATATACATATGTATACATATCTATATATATGTATACATACGTGAAAGTTCGGCAATTGAGAAACGCGTTGTGCGCGCTTGCGCAAACGCGTAAAGCGCGACCTCTAATGCAGCGAGGAATGATTGGTTGGGTATCGGTGATTGTATAGTGCCGGGCTATATTATATATGATGGTGTTGAAGAATCGGTGGTTAAGGGTCATAATGGTTTACAGTAGGATAAGGTTTAGAAGGTAGTGGTTAAGGTTTGAGTATATAATGTTGTGTATGATGAGAGTATTTATGTAGAATACTCTTATTTATTATTACAATTTGCAAAATATTTAAATGGAACAAAATGGGTTATTTAAATTTTAAGTATAATTTATTATGCTTTTTGTATAAAGCCGGTAGAAAAAATGTGGAGTAGATAAGCAATACGTGAAACATATTTTGTTTTTTAAGAGTACGGAAAATTAAATGGGTATTATATGGAAGTTAGAGTGACTAATATATATATATATATATATGTATATATATGGCTTATATTTTTACAAAAGAACGTATTTTTCGGAAATTTACTTTCTAAAACTCTGTAAAATTCACTAAGAAAGTTCGCAAATGCCATTTCACCTAATTTTCCATGATAACATTTATTTTTTCAAATTCTAAAAACAATATTTTATATAGATTGCCTCTGAAAATACTTAAATTTCTATATACTACAACCATAATTTCTCCAAGCACTATACCAAATCTTTCACCCTCATAAACCTCATCTATCACAACCACACCAATCAACCGAGTTTCTCAACCCTATTCTCTCTTTTTTTTCCTCAGGGTGGGAATAGAGCACACGCAGGGCGAAGGCCCTAGCGCATACATCAGCGCGACCTCAGTAACAACGCCGAAGAAGACGATACCAGAGTCAAGCGGCGAGTCACACGACGAGGCCACCGACCATGCAGCCTCCGACTCGGATTCGTCCGACTAAGCTGTTTTCCGTTTCCATTGTTTTTTTTTTTGCGAAAATCGCCGTCAGTGTGGGTTGTTTGCATGTATGACTCTTTGCACGAGCGAGGCTTGAGGTTTCGTTGGAATAGAGTTGATCTTTTATTCTTTTTAATTTGGTTGATTAAAGAATGAAATTTTACCTTTTATAATGGGTTTACGGGAATTTTGAATATTATTTTAACAAAGTAATGTTTAATTATGTAAAATTGAGTCGTAGCTCTGTACCGTCAGCTTAATAACTTAATTAACATATAGAAAACATTAAAAAAAAAAAAGTAATTGACTGCGGTTACGAGCTAACCGTTTAAAAGTATATTTTAAAAAAAAATTAGTCGACGATACCAGGCAAACCAACAATTTATCAAACATAAAAAATGCCGTTCTTAAAAGACCAACTTGGAACCCGGCAGCGTGAAAAAATCCTTAAACAGCATGTGCGGAAAAATCGTGATCTTGGCCATTAAACGCGCTCACTTACTCGTCGCGCGCAGCATAAACGAGCGAGGCATGGAAATTGCGAATTTAGCGCGTAAGTATACAATGGAAACCGGAGGTCGAGGCATGCGCGAGTTTGCACGTAAATGGCTCCGACCTCCGTGAACGCGTCTATATATCGAATTAGCCATGGTTCTTTATCTACGCGAGCGTATCTGATTTGCCTTTCTTCTAATTGTTACAAAGTGAAGTTTCATTGTTTTTAATTTTTCACGTGTGTGTGTGTGTGTGTGTGTGTGTGTATATATATATATATATATATATATATATATGACGCGAGACTCTATTTTGGAAACCCTCAGGATTTCGCTCGTAAAGGTTTGTGGAGGAATGCGTATATAGGAGGGAAGAAGGAATTAAGAAATAAATAAATATAATAATGCAGAAATATGAAAAAAAAAGAAAAAATGAAAAAATCCAAACCAAACTTGCACGCGGTTATGTTGTGTTATGTAGTGTTACGTAATAGGTACATCGTTGACGCGTATACATATATTATAGCGAGCATTATATTATATATATTATATATCGTGTTACTTCGATTTTACGATGCTGGCGATAACAAGTTCCATTTTACGTAGCTGTAGAGCTGTTTTTGACCCGTGCGCACGCGCGCGCCGTCGGGACTTTAATGTGCAAGTGGCGAGGAAAGTAATTGAAGCATTTTATCTGCATTTCTTTTTTTTTTTGTTTAAGAGGAAGCTTATCTGTAGATTTGCCTTTTATTTCAATATGACGCAATTATTGTGTGAAGTTAAGTGTTTTTTTTAAAGAAAATTTTTTTTATCAAAAACAAATGTTTACTCAACTTTGATAATTTTCCTCGGCGCTTATCGAACGATCAGTCGAAATGCCTCGCGGCTCTCGCTTCTGAATACTTTCGATTAATATTATATGGCATGATCAATTTTCTCTTGTGGCGCATGTATATCGTCACGCGCGCGCGAGAAAGAGACGCTATCACGTGTGTGTATTAAAATAACGATAACATATATATACTTATATATATATATATGTAGAGATTAATGAGGTACATACAACTTAGTCGCTGATGATAACGTTTATTTTTCTGTGATTCGTTGTATAGCCGTTCTTCTTGTTCTTTTTTTTTTTTAATTCGGACCCTATCGCGTTGTATAGGTTCATTTTTTTTAATATATGTGATGATTTCGATTACTTTTTGATTCGTGAGATTGAGCATTTTGCAGAGTTCTTTTTTTTTTTGTTTTTTTAGATAAATATGTGTGCCATTTACGAATTTTTGTAATATCGTCTAGTCATTTACAATAGCCACGTATGTGTTATTTAATCGTTTATTTTTTATACGTCTATAGAGTGATACTTAATTTTATTTATACCAGAACCAAGATAGAGCTGTGAAACGACAACGACAAACATCCATAATGCAATTATCGTTTATTCATTGAGCAAATGATGCACACATTCACATATATCGCATATACACACATCCCATTATGATTTATTACTTCATGAGATATACCATGTATGTAAAAAAGAAAACCATAGGAATATAGATAGACATGGACGGGAACAAGGAACAAGTGTGGGAAAGTGTCATACAAAAAAAAAAAAAAAATACGCGCATAAACTGTACGTGCCTCGTTGATTCTGATGGAAGCAAGGACAATACTGATTTTGCGTTCTTTCGTCGCTTGAAGCATTGATATAAATAAGGATTTTAAAAAAATAAAACGAAAAATACGGTATTATATATATTATATCAAAGGGAAAAAACTATTATACAGTAGCTTATAAACGCGTTCGTTCGTTCTGCAATTGTTCGCCAGGAGTCTAAAGCGACACGACTGCCTCGATTTTTGTAGTTCGTTATCATTCTATATACCATATCACGTGTATTTATTGTAAACATTTCGTTCCGAATGAAAGTATGAGGTGTATTGTAAAGAAATTATAGTATATATATATATAAAAAACACACGCAGTTGAATTGAGTAGCCGCATCCCGTCGCTTCAGTGTCATTGTAGAAAGAAAGAAAGAGATTATGAGTTCCTTATATACGAGTAGCCGAAACGCAGAGACAAAACCGACCACTTTTTCCTATATATAAACACACACATACATACTCTCATGCATATACATATATACTTATACATAATAATATATAAACGAATAATCGAACTTGCCTTCGACGTTTCCCGACGATGTGTGTATAATAATTAATAATATTATGATGATAAAAAAGAAAAAAAGCAGAATCAAGTTGAAATGATGAAGAAAATAAGAAGCGTCTATTATTATACGTCGTAGCCTCTCGCACGTTGTTGTTGTTGTTATTGAAGTATCTCTCTCAGACACATACACACATACATACACATACACACACACACATCATACATACGTACGCTTCTATATATAATACCTGCATTCCTTTCTTGCCTCGAACGGTGCGCACGTGTGAGATTACGTCCGCTTTAATATATATACATACATTTCCCCTTAATTTGTACAAAGTCGTTGATCTATATATAAATATACAGTTTTACGTTGCGGTGCCTAGGTGCGCAAATATAACGACGACCGGATCTCATTGTGTATAATTGACGATAATCATTAGGGAATATCGAGTATTATATATTGTATATGTAGTATTTTAGCGTTTTAGGGGGGTAGGATGATGAGAACAGAAGTACCTTCGAAAGAGCCTAAATAATACCTTGTATTGAAACGTTAAGCAATATTTTCGTATATATTGATTATATTATGTGCAATAAACGGGATGAGAAGGAACCATTTTTGAAATTTCGTCGCCGTGAAATTGCCAAGTTTTGTTTACGCTCTTTCTTTTCATTGTCTATCCGTATATATATGTATACGTATATTATACGTATGTGTGTGTAAAATCATATGATATTATGTCGCGCAACAAATGCCTTGCTATATCTCGGGAATGAACATTTAAACGTTTGAGCACAGCCATCGCATCGAAAATGACATTGAGCTTAAAAAAAAAACACAAAAAAGTAGTCATATATATATATATATATATATATATATATATTCAAAAAATAATATCTACGAGAATTATTATATAGAACGTTTTTCATATTATTTCCGGTTGTTCGGTTCATAGTCTATATCATTCGTCCATAAAGTTAGTAGTAATATAAATGAATTATTTATCGGAACAAAAGTTGCTAGTTATTACAAAATTTACGTATACATTATTAGTCTGATGATTTAACTCAAAAAAAAAATATTCATTCCGACCCCAAGGTATTATAACACTAGTCATGTAAGTTTTTTCATTTAAATTATTGTTTCTTTGGCGACGCGTTCGCCTCGTTATTTCGGTCGTCCTAAACAGCGGCGACCTGCGATACAGCTGCACCAAATACTAACGCGTAAGGTCCTTAGATTAAGTACATTCATATATATACACATATACATACCAGTATAGGTTTATCCCATGTAACAATGTGTACATAAGATCTAGTCAAGTAAGTTTCATTTTCGTGTCGAGGGGAGATGAAATTTTATCGTTTAGTTCGACATTTTTTTGGGGTTCCGAATACAAGGAACCCGTGGAGTATGTTCTAGTCACAACACACCCGTAGGTCTAAGGATTAGGTTTAAGGATTACGTGTATGATGTAAGGGTTAGGTATAAGTTTGGATGTATGGATTTACGTTTTGCGCAATGAATGGTTTGGTTGTTCTTGTAATAGATCTGTGAGATTTGTCTTGAGTTACAGTAGTGGAGAGTTTAACTAAAGATTGTTCAAAAAAGTTATTGTGATAATTAGATTAATGTTTCTATAATCTAAATTCAAGTGAAAGACGGCGTTATAATACTCTGCATTCCTCCTCGAAATACTCATTACTATACTTATTTATTCGTTTAAAACTAGATTAAATAGATTTTAGGTATATAGATTTAACCATATATACGTAAGAAATTCATTGCGCATTTGTTATTTTTAGTGAAAAGTTTAACAAAGCCGGTGCATCAAAGTGGTCATTACAGTTAAACGTATAAATTATCATTACATAGAAAAAAGTAAATCAATCCTCCGTCGTGATTCCCTCTCCATCACATACGCTTCAGTCGTTCGCATTATGAAAACACGAAAATCGGGTCAGTCGCTTCGCGAGCGATTTTTATTTCGGAACAGCGGAGGAGGAAAATTAACCGCGAGCGCGTAATAACGCGTGGCCCATATACGCGCGTGTCTGTATATGTCAATATCCGTGGCGCTATTTTTGGGGTGATTTGTTTTTACGAGAAAAACAGGCATTTCGGGGAAGTCTTCGGTTATCGTGGTTTTGGAGTTTATAAAAGATGATTGATTAGTCGAGGAAGAAATACTTATGCTTGCACTGTTTGTTTTTTCATGGAAAATGTTTTTGTTTCATTTACGAATGTAAAGCAAATATTTACTTTATGGTGAAATTGAGTTTTTAAGTTAAAAGCCGATAGCGCGTCTGTACAAAGCCGCTTAATTCTGATCGATTATCAATTTTGTAAACCAGAAAAAATATAAGGCAGCATACAAAACCAAAGTATTACGCGTCTCGACGTACACACATGCATCTTATTTAGGAATATTAAACGTATAACCAAAAGTATAAGAATACGTTATAAAAAAAAACAATGAGTTTCGATGACGAGACTCGCGCCCAGGACACGCGAGTTCCCAGCTTGTGATCTCAGTACCGTATAATGTAAACGTACATAGTAATCGTGCACGCGTGATATTGCCAGAACGAACAAAGAAGAAATAAAGCAAACAAACAAACGAAAATCTAATAACAATAAACGTAATTCCGTTGTTTAGCGAGAAAGAAAAAAATAAATCGCGTAAGACAGAACACTAACGATAATAAGCAACGCTAGTATATAATGTAGGAGAATTATGATTACGATTGTGAGGAAGCAAAGTTGCGAGGTTTCGCGCTAGGTGAAGTCCGTAGTGTATTACGATTAGGGAATATAAATATTATATATATATATGAAAATTGTACGAAATTACGTAGGAGTTTAAACGACACCGATGTAGCCGTTGCGCGAGGCTTGAAATGTATGTTGGATGTCGAGATTCCGGTAAGTGCCACAAGTATGAAAACTGTGGCACTTACCGGCACCTCGTAAGTGCGAGTTGTGAACCGCGTGTAACTGTAAATTAAAAAGTTCTAGTATTTAAGCAACTCTCTTTTCTGACTCTACCCTAAGAAGAAGAAAAAAAAAATTCAACAAACCAAATAATCAACAACAGCAAAGAAAGTGACGAAACAAAGCAACTCTAAGTATTAAGAACGCATATATACCGGTACGAACAATACTAAAGTCTAATTACTCTAATAAACCATAACATACATAAACACACATATACACTAACGCTATATATGATAAATGACGTGAAAAATGAGAGAGAGAGACACACATCATCCAACGGTGGCGTTCCGTAAAGTGTTACCGAACCGCAGCCCGCATATACTGTGTCTCGACGCTACTCGCGTGGCTAGCGGCACGTGTTGGCATAAGTGTATTATTATATAGTAAAACGAGAGTAAGATGAAAAATCACCTGTAACGATAAATTGCACTATACATATAAATACGAGGGAGAGTGTAGCTTATATTACTATATACATAAACCGGTATGTGTAACCACGAGTGTTTCTTTTTTTCTTTGGAAGCGAGAGAGAGAGAGAGAGTAAGAGAAAAAGCTATAAATATATTAGTGCTTGATCGTGATGTACCTAAATGACAAAAAAATTGAGTAAACAGCGTATAACAAAGTCTCGTTGAGACTCGAACACGCTCGTATATATACGTATTATACATACGTGCGTGTATGTGTACATATACATATTATTATGGTATATATAGTTCGCAGGCAAGGGATGAAAGTGAGAGAAAAAGAGAGAGAGAGAGAGAGAGAGAGAGAGAGAGAGAGAGAGAGAGAGAGAGAGAGAGAGAGAGAGAGAGAGAGAGGATACTGTGCAGATGTTGGCGTGCTTTTCGCTTACTGTTATGTTCGGTGTTGGGTGTTTTAAAAATACTGACGAATGCCATGTACTTAATCACTGAAAAAGAAATTATTATAATTCCTGCTAGAATTTATTATTATTATTATTTGAATTTGATAAATAAATTTTTGTGCATTTACGCAGACAAGAAACTATGAGTGAGCTGATTCTTTATAATAATCCTACACTGGAGATTTCCAAGTCCACCCAAATAATACTTATGCAAGGCGATTATTAAACGAAAGCCAGTGCCACAGGTAAGAGCCTCTTTGTGTTTGGACCTCGCGGGTCACATCTATTTAGGCTTAATACTTTTCAAAAAGTCAATTTGCTTCTTATTTCACGTCTGTGTAACTCTAATTTTGTCAGGCTCCCCTCGGTTATCATAGCTGAAAATTTTTTTTTAATTAGTTGACCCGCACCACGTAGGGGTGAAAGCGTATAAATACATGATATTCACAAAAGACCACCTCGATAAGAGGTATTTTAAGGACATTTAAAAATGTCCTATTACTGAATTATCCAAGTCTTTGATGGCTCTCATATTCAAGTAATGAGATCACACATTTCTGTTAAAGCTGAGTACGATGTCGGATTTCATACAAAATATTTAAAAAAATCTGAAATAAATCTCCTTCCACGGGCTCAGCTCGAATGTCATTTGAGGTTTTCGGTTTTTTCGACTCATTAGCAGAATGATAATAAGAAGAAGAGCTCACGAGCAAGCCTCGTTATAGCTTAGTAGTGAGAGCACCGCACTAGTCTTTCGGATTCATCAGATCGGGCCCGGATTGTACCCCTTTTTACGCAAATTAACCATTTTCAATGCGTCCCATTTGTCTTCACATATGTACAATCGTACAGTCGCCATGTGCGCTCATATTAAAAATGGATAATCATGGACAACCGCGAATGCAACTAGATTTTATTTAAAACGATAGTTACAAGCCGCTTCATCTTATTTTTTGGATCTTCGAACAGTAGTGTAAGTGAAACGGGCTCTCGCGTAGTAGCGTAAAGCGGAGTCCTTACGATCTCCGTAGAATTTCTCATCGTGCCAACGTAGGTTACTCTAACGCATCACGAATAAGATATTCCCTACCGTATCTCAGATGTACCAAAACGATTTATTGAATTTACGAATGGCAAGCTTTTAGTAAACGCAGTTTAAAAGTTTCTCGTTAAATATTTTCTCAAAATAATATGACATGCTTTTCAATCTATTTTACTTAAATTGCAGGACTAAAAACTATCAAGATGATTTGAAATTTTGTCTAAAGATTCTTCAAACTTTAACGAATCTAACAATAAAGTTATCAATAAATAATAAATTTGGACATACGATAAAAAGTTTAAGCACGATTGAGATACAATAGAGCATGTCTCGGTTCACGAGTTCCGATATTCCATTCTATGACTGTCACAATACTATACTCTGTGTTTGACTGTTTGAGCGACATAAGATAAAGCAGCTCGAAACCATCGCAACGCAATATTGACATTTGATATTTTGAGGATATTCAAAGGGAGACTTTGATTTACAAAGTAGCCGATTTTATATCACGACTCTGCGTATGCGCGAACGTGACTAGATTTTCGTGAAAGCTGAGCTCGGTGACGAGTATATCCAAGATATTTAGAAGAAGATTATCATTATCATCAAATGC
>JAYJLV010000046.1:8929946-8939958 GCA_036873485.1 Torymus texanus
GAGAGAAAGAGAGAGAGAGAGAGAGAGAGAGAGAGAGAGAGAGAGAGAGAGAGAGAGAGAGAGAGAGAGAGAGAGATAAGTGCTACTTTGATAAGAGCGTGACCTAGGCGCTGCGCTTGATGCTGTTCTTTGTTCTTTCGCGTGTGTTTTCACCTGATTTGCGCATTTTAGCTAAGTTTTAAGCTCTTGAGTTTGGCTTGACTGTTGATTAATCGATCGATTATAATTTATATAGCGACGAAGCGTAAATTGCGCGTCGGCACACATTCCAGGTAAAGAAAGTAACGTTAAGGGGGAGATCCTTTATATATATATAAATAAGTAATATAAACTATAAATAAAATTCCAATGAAGTAATACAATAAATGAAAAGCCCAATTATAAATTCAGAAAATGATTATAAACCAAACCAAAAAAAATGTGGCGCGCGTAAGTGCGTCGCGCACCGTGTGTAAGTCATTATAAATAATGTCTCGCGTTGGGTTGATGCGAAGATCATGCCCTTATTGAGTTGTATAACGATTTAACAGTGTATAATGTATAATGTTTGCTCGACGTATATATAAAGAAAAGGAAAAAAAAAGATGAATTCCAAAATTATCAAACAATGTGAAGAAGAAAAAAAAACACAAGAAAATTACACACAAAAAAGTAAAAGTGAAGCCTGTATATGTATCACGAAAACTTTAGCCTCTGTATACTCTGTTTTTTCGAGCGCGAGGAGAATGATAAAAAAGAAAATAATGACTATGATCAATGATGATGATTACGATGATGATAATGATAATGAAATGAAAGAAGAGCGAGAGAGAACGAGAGGGATAAGTATTATAGAGTGGACACGAGAAACGATAAGGATGAGATTAAAGCAAAAACAAAAAAAAACGATGTATTCTTATTGTATGTATCATACGGCGAGAAAGTATAATCCACACTTGGCGAATTATACAATTTAGCGCGTAATAAGATTATAAACCAACAAAAAGAAAAAACAAACAAAGAAAATAATAATAATAATGATAAGGCGGGAGTGCAGCGAATGATACCACTGTTAGCTGAGAAAAAAACCATCGATAAATTCTATGTATCGATAAATAATATAAAATTGTTTAAGTCATTAAGATCCTTGTGTGTTGTGTTATTGTTAATTCAGCTACACCTTTTGACGTTCATTTTGCCTACCATTTTTATTTTTACCCTTAATTTTTGTATATATTTTTTAATTTTATTCTCCATCAATGTTTTATTTTTAAATAAATTTTGGTTTCATGAAAGTAAACATGATCTGTAAATATAATTTGACAACTATATTTTAAATTTTATAAAAATGGAAAAAATTAATTTATATTTAGATTCATTAAAATTATCAAAAAATTTACTTCCTCAAATAACACAATTTTTATATTTTATCTTCAAGTATTCTATCGAAAGAAAAAGAAATGTTCTTTTTCATCAGCGAAAAAAATAAGAAAAGAAACAATCAGGCACTCTTGAATCTATCGACATAGTTCACACAATGCAGCATCTTCACCTCATTTCGGGCCATCAAAATTCCGCAACAAAACCTCCATCTTTTAGGTTATGCTAAATTCACAATTGAAACACATATACCAACAACCACTTCATCGAAATCTCAACCACTGAACGTCCATCGCATCCTCGGAACTCGAAAAACCGGAAGTCAACATTGTGAGTACATCAAAATCAATTGATCTTTAATACGTATTCTGTCAACCCGTCGAAGGCGATAACCACTTTTACAGTAACACACAAATTGACGTGCCGACCTCGGAAACGTGTAAAACAAAAATACCCTTGACTCTTCCGCGTCCGTTTTTGACAAAATAAACGATTTTATTTTCTTTTTTCCCCCCACGAGGAAACAATTAACCGTCGATTTCAATTAGCTTATAAACGGGATATCGGAAGGCTAATTAACGAGAATCGGTACAACATCGTGTGGATATTAACGAAGGAATCCGTGTAAAATGAGGTTATTGTGTGAAATCAGATGTTGCGCGGTTTGAAAAATGCGCCGTGGCGCGAGAGAGAGAGAGAGAGAGATTATGGCAAGATAGAGCGCATATAAGTAAGGTTTCTTTTTCATGAAAAGCGACAGTAATTTATGCCCCTGTGCCCGTGCGGATTTCTTATCGGCATAGTTCATCGCGATGTAACGTTTTATGTAGGGTATATATAAAGTATGAACGTTACAAGTCTTCTCATTAAAATTATTATATAGAAATATGTCTAAGTAAAAATAACAATTTCTATATAGAAATAAAAATCATAATTTGTATTAAAAAGGTATAGAAGGAATCTTAAAAATTCAAGTATGCCTCGGAGTTATAACGAATCATAGCAATTGTTACAATATCATTTTCTTTTCCAATGTGGGGATTCGTTGTATCAATATAGTTCTAGTTACCAATTTTTTGTAGCAAAAAATACCATATTATTTTCCTTTTAAATAAAACTATGGTAAATATAACTGTAGCATAATAACTGTTGCTAAAAAGTTGCATAAAAAAAGTACAAAATACAAATTACTTTTAACAATATAAAAAAACATACACGACAATTTAATTTCCGCTATACCTCCCCACATTTCCATGGTCTATTCTACAGCTCCTAATCAAATCCGCAGCTCTTTATAAAAAGACTCTCTGTGTCACTCGCATCCAGGTCATCGCGCGGATTTCGTAAATCGATATAGCAATTTCTTTCTCCCATCCGTATATATACCTATATACATCATTTATATATATATAATAAAAGCCGACGTTGGCATATATCGTCACAGTTCATCATAACCCGCGGTCATTGTATTTAAATGTCCCGCGGGTACGCGCACGTATATATAGTCAATTAAGCGAAGTGAAAACTTTGAACCTACTACTTCCTATATAAATACGATGATTTTGTGGTGTGGTGTACTGTATAATGTTTATATGGGATAATGGGTATATGGTTAAGAGGACACTTTGTTATAGGGAAAATTGATTTAGGGCTTGGGTTTGGTATGTCGATGTCAATTAAATTTCTATTCAATAGCTCGTATTTTAATCGTATGTATAATTACGATGATACGTCGATTTGCATAATCGTTGGATGTTGTATTTGCCTATATGCATTATAAAGCGGCTGTATAATAAATGTTACTTTGGCAATTCTAAAATTAGAAAAATGTATTTTTAGCTTGTGATTGTTATATTAAACGTTTATAACTTTTGCTTTATTTATACGTGATACAAAAATTTATAGATAATTGGTCGGTGAATTGTTGGATATTACCAACAACAAAATATATCGAAAATTATTGATTAGAAAGAAAATATTCGTTCAAATTAAACCATTTTGTAATTTAAAAAGTATAAAAAGAATGTTGATTACGTGGCCCAATTCGGTAAGAAATTCGACCTCACGATGCACCTCATTTGTTCGACAATTGCAACTTGATTTTCTCGATTCCCCTAGAGAACATTAAAGCCTACACAAGAGGGAATTGAACATTTCCGTTGTTTCCGTATTTTTATTCTTTCCAACTAAACCTTTAATCTTCATTCATTAATCTTTTTATACTATCCGAACCATAAACCCAAAAACCAATAATCATATCTCATAAATTCACCCCAAAATAAAAATGACTCCATCGACATATCGGTCGCTGTATCTACACCACTTCCACCGCGTCATCAACGTCTTTCCACATACTTACAATATACACATGAGGCTTCGTTCACTCGTGTACATACACGTTGTGTATATGTACGCCTAATGCGCGATAATGCGACGTTGTCTACACAGCCTTGCCTGAAATAACGCAGTTCGCGCGTGTGTATAAGTACGGAATCGGGTCGCGATCGATTTTCGGAGCGATTCGGAAATTGATTTTGCGTGCAGGAGGTACACATACGCTGGGAAGGTCGGGGTTCATCAAGGGGGGATTTTGTTAATGTGTCGGATTTGAATTGAGAGAGGGTTGAGATTAGATTGAATGGGGAAGTTGAGTAATGAAAAAAAATAGGTTTTACAAAAGTACGGGTATATAGGAATTGGAGTCATGTTTGTATAAGAATTATGTTTATTTGTACATCAAACTATTTTTGCTTACAATTTACAGTACTTATACAATAATTATAAAAGTAATTAACGATCTTAGTTTTTTTTTTAAATGACATGGAATTTCAAATAAAACGATAATTATCGTCATAATGAATAGATTCTCATTTTAAGAATGCTATATACACGCGTTATTGATTTTTTCTATTTTTATTATCGCATGATGCAATTGCATCTACAATCACATAAGGTTTTTATAAATTTCTTTAAGCTTGTTTTTTCTTTTCACATTTTTTATTATTAAAAATACTAATTAAACCTATGTAAGATATTATCTTCACTTTTCTCCTAAAAAAATACTCAATAATTGATTCGACTAAAAAACTAAAATACCAGTAGCTCTTGAATCAAAGTATCACCTTACCAGATCTCATATCGTCGTAATTGAAAAAGGAAAGTCAGAGACTAAGCGTGAAGCATAAACATGGAATTGTACAACGATACTCATATAAGCATACATATATAAATACAAATAAAATGTAATAAGGTGTTGACTCGCAGTAAATACAATTAAATTTTTTTTTATTATACGCGCGATCGAAAGGCGTTTTTCATGGTATATAAAAAAAACGGAGACAGAGTCGAACAAAGTAGCGATTCTTTACGGAATCGACGCAGAAAAGGAGCGAGAGAGAGGGAGGGAGAGAGAGAGAGACAGAATGAGGAAGACGGGAGATTGAAAAGGAAAAAACGCCTCAAGAGCGTCGCGGTCGGACAAAGATCGCGAGGGGATAAGGCGAGATAAAGATGCAGTCTCTCTCACTCTCTTGCACGCTCGCATTCGTTTATCATTTCAATTTTTAAAGCTGTTTTTCCACTTATTAAAAATTTCTTATGTTAATCTTATATACAAATTATTAACAAAATTTATAAAATTACTGCTCTCAGAGGTATGTTGTTAAAACTTACAAAATTACTCGTGACTCAAGTGCATTTCATTATCTCACTATCACGTATTTGATCACCCATTTTAATTGATCGTGTATCTTACCGCGATACCATCGCTGCGAATTATATATTATTACCTATAGAACGCCGCACGTGCGGTAGTTTTTAATAGACTTGTTCGTCACTGTCTTTCTATACGGATGGAAAAAACCACTGCGCATCGTAGAACGACTCGATAACGACGGTATCGTACAATTTTATTGTTACACATTGTACAGTGCAGCCAGATTATTACCTTTAATTACCATAACCAAATGATCGAAAAATATCGTGAGAGTATACTGTATACAACGGAGCGAATGGGAATGTATATAGGGAGGTGTAAAAATGCATTTACTCCGAACAAATTCTCGTGTTTCTTTTGTAATTGCGCGCGCTTTTCTTTTCATATCACTTTTCTCGCGCGCATTTTTACGCCTATTCGCACACTTCCCGTATATATACGATCTTTCACACGTTACTGACGAAACAATGTCCCACCGGGAGCACCTGGTATACACCTACACTTTGCAAACGAGGTGTGTATGTGTATATATATACGTACGTGATGGACGTTACATTTAGTTTCAGTGAAATTTCACTCCGAATTAGAATAGGAAGTTCAATTTTTCAAATCGTATACGAGATTGTCTTGTCACCAAATACAAAGATTCATTGTTATTTTGTTTTTACATATTATCTTATTTCTAACATAAAACAAACGATCCATTACTAAATGAATTTAGTTTGCATTGAACAATACCCTATTCTAATTAATTAAATTCACATCCGGATATTTGCGTAATTAAAATTTAAATAATCACCTTATAAGTATTTAATTTGATCTCCATAAATTATACTCCATTAAAAAAAAAGAACGAATAATTTATATTAAAATCTCCCTAAAAAATTATATCGCTACAATAACATTACAAAAACAATATATCACAATAAAAATATTGTACTATTTTCATCCTAAAAGTTCACCTTCCGCATCCAACGGTCCACTGCCCTTTAAATCTCTGTACTCCGTTTACGTTCCCGCTTGAATAGTGGAAGCACAGCATAAGACATCACGATATAGTATACAACCCACCTCTCCTCTCTCACGGCGGTGCTCGGTCGATCGGTTGCGCGTCCTTCTCTCTCCCAGCAGTCGTCTCCCCCTCTTTTCTCTCTCCTCCCCTTCCTCCCTTGCCCCTTTCACACATACATACATACACATACATATACAATGACAGTCGCATACAGCGCCACTGGCGCTCAGCTGTTTCGTGTTTACTAGCAAACAAAGGAGAGCGCGCGAGAGAGCTGATGCGAGCGCGAGTGAGCGAGGCGAGAGCTGCTGCTGTTGCTGCTGCGTCGCGCGCTGTTTTATATACTTACTGCTGTTGCTGCTGCCAGGCAAGCAAGCTTGCAGTTCTGTGCTGGACGCCGAGCGGAGCGCTGCTCGCGTCCTTTTCCTCTTTACTCTTACTATCATTCGTGCACTGTTTTATATATATATATTTTTGATTTTTGCTTTTATCATAACGTCGTGAGTTATATACGTTAATATCTTACGTTAATTGCGTATATATATAACGTTAACTATCGACTGGTACGGTGTCGATCAAAGTGCGCGGAAACCTCCGTGTATATATATACATACACACAACTGCTGCAGGTATATATCTACTTATATATACGCTCAGCCAAGCAGCAGCCAGCGCAGCAGCGGATCGAAGAGCGCGCGCGCGTGTGTGTGTTGCCACCCCCTCTTCTCTTCTCTATACTCTTTCTCTATATATCCCAAGAGCGCATCGCATCATCATCTCTCTGTCTCTCCAGCAGTAACAGCAACAGTAGTTATAGTTCTGTTGTTTCGTGACGGCTCCCCTCCTCTACCCTCCGTTAGTGTTGTATATGCTCTTTGGCTATATCTACTCTCGTGTGCATAAGTTGTGTTTTCGCTAAGAAGGATATATACATAGATATACGTATAAGTGCTAAGGAAGTGAAGAAGAAAGGAGGAACGACTAGGCGTTATATACACAAATCGAGGGACGCTGCGCAGCACACACGGCAGTATCCAGTGAGTAGTAATAGTAGTAGTAGTACTGTAGTAGTAAGAGACGCAGTAGGTGTTTTGGTACGCGAGTTGTTGACATCTTTTTAGATATGACGCTATTGTATAATGGGGCTTTGTCCGGGCTGCAGGTTGTTGTAATATGTCCGTATAGATGTATAGGGTGACTCCGATTGGTCGTCAGTTTTGGGGTTTTGGGGTGAACTGGGCGGAGGGGACTGGTAGTGTTTTGGTCAGGTCAGAGTTGCTCCGAAATGCATACATAGGTGCAACTGACAGTTATACAGTATAGCGGTTACAATACGAATACGGGCGATAGAAGCACTGTTGTATAAAGGTTTGTTTACAATGTTTGGTACGCTTATATATGCGTGTAGGTTAGGAGGTGCCTGGGGAATCTGGTTAGAACCAGTTGGGTTGCAACGCGAAAACGCTACCAATCGATAGTGGCGAAAGGTGCTGAAAGGGGTGGACTTGTTGTGGTAGACGGTTGAGATGATGTGAGGTGGATGTTTTTGTTGTGAACGTTTGCTAACGAAGAGATACGTTGTTAATCAATAAAGCGTACAAAATGAAAAAAAAAAAGATACTGGTCGAAAGTCGCGGAAAAGTGATTTTTTACAGGTCGCAATAAAGTACTTGTTATTTTGCAATGCAGGTTATGTACAAAGTGTTTTATGTAAAGCTTCGTTTAGGAAAAGAATGTGCGTAGTTATTCGGTTTTGCATAACGCGCACGCATACACGTACTAAAGACGTTCACGAACCGCGCCAAAATTACACAATATTGCCGCGTGTGTGTGTGTGTGTGTGTGTGTGTGTGTGTATATATATATATATCTTTATCTACTATAAAACGCGCTGTGTTACAAGAATATTCTTGCAATAGAGATAAAAGTGAAATTTTCAACATCAATCTATACTAAAAATCATTAACTTTCATATAAAAGGAAAAAAAAAATATTTCAATAGCAAAGAAAAAAAATCGATATTATTTTCTCAGTGTTTCCATATGATGTATGTACCTAACAGTACTGCACCCGTGCGAGAAAACCGAACCCCGATCAATCGCCGCGTGTTTACGCTTTTTTGGCGAAAAAAGATGTCGGGTTGCTATGGACGCATGTCTCTGCACTTCTCGGTGTAGGTATATATATGTGTGTGGGATTCTAATTTCTCGAGCTGCTCGTCGCCGTGCTGTTATACTCGTCCGCTTTCTATGCGGCTGATGGTTATACCGCAGTCGTTAGCGTCATTGTGCGACGACGCGCTACTAATAGAATAAAACATTTTGCAACAAGTGCAATTAGCGCGAATATACATAACGTCAATGGCCGAGTGGGTCTGGACATTTGGGTTTGCATTTTTATATTATGTAAATTGGAAGAGAGAATGAAGTGGATCAGTAGTATGAGGGGGTCGGGTTAGCTTGGTTTTTGAGTTTTTAGGGAGTTTGTTTTTAACTAGAGAATTTGTTGAGGTTAGGTATGCACTGTTGTTTGTTTACATCGGAAGGTGACCGTTTTTAATCTTTTATAGCATTAATGTTTGCCAAATAATTCAATGCATTAATTTCGAATCGTATTTTATAAAGACATGTTGGTAACATCAAAATTAGTATTGCTGCTAGTCATTTTTTTCTGCAATATATATAAAAGATACATTTTGTTTTATTCTTCCAATTAAACAAGAATTTTTTGTTGAAAAAATTCAATAATATTAGCATCTATTGAAACAATTATTCCAAACGACGTAATATTGTTACTCTTAGTACCAAAACATTGATAAAGCGCAGAACACGTTCATTAATCAACATGGAGAGTTATTACAGTCGCAATAAATGTCGTTATCTCGTCGACTCATATACCAAATAAACGACTATTATCGCTCGGCGAACAAATTTTTCGCATTAATAATTGATTTTGCGCATCGGTCACGTATCAATGAATTAGTGCTTGTACTGTAGTTCGATGCCGATTTGCCAGCCAAGTTCAAGACACTTTGTGGAAAATAATCGTATTGAACGGTTGATAAGCTAATGACATTTATCAACGGAGGAATTTCGACTTATTGCGGTTTGTTTTGATACATATACGTATACGTACGTATATGCAGCTTGAAAGTTTCATTCAGAGAAACTCGAGCAATGAATTAACATATAAACTTTTCGAAAGGATTGCGTGTAGTAAGATACGGGAATTGGGTTAATAAATATCGTAATTATGAATTTTGAAGGCACACATTTGCAAATGGTAATCGAGTTGGCGCGGAAGTGTTACGTAAAAGGGGAAAAGTTGCAGTTTTCGCAGTTAATTTTAGCGAATTCAGTATGAATTAATTTGAGGCTGTTATCAGATGCATATCAGAAAGTTAAGCAAAATATTATGATCTAAAATCAACAAGTCCGTGAGCTTCATTATTGTTAATATATTCTTGGAAAAACCCTGTAAGAAACCACAGACAGAATTCCATCATTGTAGTTGCATAAAACTGCAAACACATAAAAATTATATTTGGACTCAACCAGGAAAAATTCTATGTAAATTACCGCCACATATATACATATCAAATATTGACTTCTGATGACACGTTCGGCTGAAAAATTTTTCATTTTTTCTTTCAAGTATAATTTGTATATACATTGATAGTTCGCTTTATGTAAAACTTTTAATTGTTGGGTAATGCACTTTTTAACGAGGGAAACGTTCGGTTTTTTTCACGTCTAGATTCCAGACTGCGAGCATTTGCATATTTAGACGATAAAAGAAACTATAAAAATGCTATTGTATTCGTGGAACATAAATTAGCTTGCTCAAGAGTTCATTGTCACACATAAGAAATAGAAAACAGGGTATATACAATGTGCGCATTTTCTCAATGCATATATATATATATA
>JAYJLV010000046.1:8946093-8966860 GCA_036873485.1 Torymus texanus
AGAGAGAGAGAGAGAGAAAGAGAGAGAGAGAGAGAGAGAGAGAGAGAGAGAGAGAGAGAGAGAGAGAGAGAGAGAGATTGTCTTTTTTGTGAGTGTGAGGAGTACGAGTGCGTGTTATCGAGATGGGAGCTAATGGATTGGTATTTATTTCGGGTAGGTTATGTAGGAGGCGAGAGTATAGGTAGCTGCCGATTTTAAACATGAGGTGAAACAATATGTGGAGAGGAGAAGGATTGATTGTTGTTGGTTTACTTGTAGGGATTGTGTGATGTCCTCAAGGATTTTGGTTGGTTGAAAAATGAAGGAATAGGTAGTTGGGTAGTTTTGTGGTATGGTATTGTAGTGCAGAAACCAAGCGACTGATGCAATTGGTTTGGAAATATCGAGTATTTATCGGCACATGCTGCGATATAAGTAGTATATTGTTTTTTGTAGGTGAAATTTTGTAATGTTATTATATAGAGTTAAGATTGAATTGATGTTATTATCTAGTAAAACTGGATGCCTGATTCATACAGATATTATTGTACAATATTTTTTGGCTTTATAGGATAAATTTGTATATATTTTTATATCTGATGAATAATAAACCAATAAATAAACTAAAAATGTAAATGTAAATTCGCTAAATAAGTTGTGTATAATAGTCGTATAATACTTTATTCAAACTTTATAAATTATGAAAAAAAGATATCGATTAAAAAAATCATAATTGGCGACGAATCATCATCGATGTCATTCTTGGTCAAACTCAATATACTGATGATAGTTATTCAGTTCTTTACTTCTACCAAAGTCTAACTGTCTATTGTTTACCACAAAAGTTACGTTCTTTTTCAAACTTGACTAAAAAAACAACACGAAACTTTTAACGAAATCTAGTAGTCTTCGGTACAACGAAAGAAAAAGCAAAAAGAAAACTGCCTTTAACTGGTTACGAATGCTCGTTCGCTCACGCCGCATTGTATATTTATTCGCTTGTGTTTCTGTATAGTTTGTTATATTTGCTCGCGTGTGTTTCGCGTTATAAATAGTGCAGTTAAAAGTGAATCAGCCCGAGAAAGAGCGTTGAGTAATAATTCCGCTCGCTCAACAACTCACACATACACACACACGGCTTTGTTGTAATGCAATTATATTCTCATTCGAATAATGCAATCGTCGTTGACCGTTGCTTCGATTAACAATAAACGAACGATTTTTTATTTTTTAATATATCCTTTTTTTTCAAAAGTGTTTTAGTATACACACGGGTAACGTTTCGTTTTAGGAGCGTAAAGTACTTTTCGGGCGAACTTTCCCTTCCGCGCGCACAGCGGCGCTCATTATTTTTATAGGCTTGTTTTTATTATTCCTTCAAAATTTTTGCTATAAAAGTAAAGAGCCTGTGCGAGCAAACGAGTGGCGTTCGCATCGTTTGGCAGTCAACGAGCGTTAATAGGAAAATTTAGAAACATGAGGTGAGGGGCTCTTCGAGAGTCCCTATAGCGAGAAAGTGACTGTTTCAGGTCAACTGCGTATATAGCTGAAGTCGTCCGATAAATAAATAGCCTTCTTTATAGTTATTTTCTAATTCACAAATCGTTGGTAGTAGTCGTGCGGTTGCATTGTTTATTCGCTATGGTTTAAAATATAGTAGTTGCGATTGTAACATACGTAAGTGTAGAGAAAAAAAGATTTGGGTTAATTCTTATACCTTTGCTAATATTTGAGCATGAAACATCTTCTTTTTTAATTTTGTACACTATCTATACTAGTTTTTATAGGTTCTAAATAATGAAATATTTCATGTTATTTCTGAAGGACATAAAACAAAAACGCATCAAACCTATTATTTTCTAATTTACTTTATAATGAATATAACTATTTTTCACACAAAAAAACCCTTAATCCCACCAAAACTCCAAACATATTATCCTTTCGAAATTAAAATCTCCACTATATAGAAATCCCGATGACTCACACCCAACAAAGACATCACGCATCCCCACTCTAAAATAATCCTCATCGACACACTAGCCATCCACCTTACCCAACAAAAACAGAAGCAAAACAGAAAAAAAAGTCCCCTACCATCCTTAATCGGCCATTCACTCCTCGCACCTTCTCACTCACACACACATATATATATATATATACATACATATACACACAGGTTAATCCTGAAAAGGAGCACGATGCTCGAGCATATATATGTATATACAACATAGGCGCACCAAGGCGACTTTCGCGCGAGCGCAGCGCTCATGCAGCTATATACGAGCCTCGCGCGCACACGGAGAGCTAGAGAGAAAGTTAATTTCGCATGGCCGTTGAACCGATCGCGATTACGTAGGAGCAGTGAGCGAACGAGCGCAGTGAACGCAGTGCTGCCAACTTGTGGCTAGACGAGGGAGAGGGAAAATTCACTGTGTGTATGTGTCTGTGGGTGAAGTTGAAATTAAAAAAATTGCTCTTTGTGTTGAATGCCATATGTAAAAGTGTATAGATGATTGGGAGGATTGAAAGGATGAGTGAGTGGAATGGTCAAGGAAGATGGATATGATGGTAAAAGTGGAATCGAAGCTTTAATTTTTCTTTTTAAATTAAAAATAATGATGTATCCGAAATTTGGTAAAAATAATATTCTGGATTAAACCTTGTATTGTACTATCTTAAAAATCAAAATTTTATAATTTAAGAATTGTATTTAAGATTTTTAGTAAGGAGATATATACAATATTGTTTAAGCTGGTGTTGAGATACTTATATTTTCATATTTTACTTTTAGTTTATTATAATATTCGCTAAAGATTGTACAAGAATTAGTAGCTTGCTCTGATATTCTATCAATCCATAGATTCAACTTGAACAACAACATGTAAATTATTTAAATAAGAAATACATTTTCCCAAACATTAACACTCTAAAATATATTACTTGCAAGAGATATTTATATGTACACATTTATTCATTGACTACAACGCAGTCACTTAGCCCATTACTCAACTATTAACAACGACGAGAGAGAAAACAGGCGCAGATATAAAACAGGATCAAACAATATCCTTGACTCTCTCTCTGTCGAGAGTAACAGCGCAAATCCATTTACAACAAAGAAATCGCCCTCTTATTGTTTTCACTCCTTTATCTGCGAATTTCCGCTTACTTGCTTGCTCTCGCATACATATATATATATATATATACACACCACCCGTGCACATATATGTATATATGTACATATCTGGGTCTCGGCACTGAGATTCCGTCCGTGTAAACAGCTACGTGGACACGGATATTCGTATATATACCCGTAGAGAGATTTGCTCTAGGAATGCTATTGTCCATGTGCGCGCGTAATTCAAGTAGGAAGTTGAATGTTAAAAATTACTTTATATACACGGATTCTTCCGCGTTAATTAACGATCGGATACACGTTACTTTTTTTTTCTTCTTTCCTCAAAGGAGAGAAACTTCGATCGAATGTGTCCTAAAATTAGCGGATTTATAGTGGTATATAAATCAACGTGAGGTGGTCTTTGATTCCGATCGGGATACAGGAAGCGTATGTGCCGTATACACACGTGCAATATAATAAAACTCCCCTGTACTTATATCAACGGATGATTTATAGCCGGCGCTGTTGCGGTTCTTTAGATAAGAGGTAGTTTGGTCGGGCTACGGGGGTTTTGGAACGTGGACTGTATGATAGAGTTTACTATATAGAAATAGATTGTCAGGAATAGGCTACGAGCAATTAATCCGTATGGGAAAGTTGTTAAGATCCAATAGATTCACTTGGAAAATTAAAAACCCTCTCTGATGTTTCGTTGTTATTTTTTTTTTTGCAATTACGAGATAATGGATGAGATCATCCAATTTGTGAGTAATAAGATGGAAAATCTACCGAGGCGAGGCTTAACAGATTGTTCTGTCGAGAAGTAATATTTAAGGTATATTATTATTATTCATTGCGTCATTCTTACTTATCTGATGATTAGAATTGGAATCGGTGTAATTTGGATGCCAATTGAACTATGCAAAATTAATTAGTAATAAGTGTTTCACCTATAATAAAACAATGATAGAAATCCGACACACACGCTAAATTCACAGAGAAAACTACACAGCAACTATGCGATACACATATATAGTCATCTTTCATCGTTACGAGTCCCTTAACCTCACACCCACGCGATCATCTATACAACTACTACGTACGTAATCGTCCGTATACATCTTTCCGTGCGCTATGCAGGGATGTTGTATATACACGCGGCACTTATATGCACCGGACCTAATCAGCTAAACCACCACTGCGCACGACGACTTATCTCCTCGTCGTCGTCGTCGTCAATGCGGAACGTTTTCCACGCTCGGATGGGTTATCGCGAGAGCGACGGCGACGAGGCGACGGTCCTTTTACGTCGTGGTATAGTAGTGGTTTGCGGGAATCCACAAGCAGTGGTGGTTTTGAGACTCAACTGGAGCGCGATGTAATTGGGTGGGCGGTGCAGTGTTGGGTGGATGCATGTAAGATGGGGTTTGAGATTTCAAGGTTTTTGTGGAAAAATAAAGACACGAATGATCGAGATTTGTCGTGGTGGGATCGGTGGGAATTTTGTCAGGTTGCGAACGGGTTATAGTTGATGCCTGTGACGGAATGATCTGATAAAGTCTGGGTAGTCTGTGCTGCGATCGAGGGTTTTCGGTTGTGTTGAAATTGATATCGAAAAGGTTTCGATAGATTTTTCAATTTGATATATTTAGTACTCGAAACTTTTATAAAGTATTGAATTGCAAACTTTTTCTACTTCTTACAAAAACGATGATTGTATTTGCTCATCTCATGCTAATAATTAACTTCTGCTAATCCCGAAAAAAACAGCATCTAGCCACAAAAATGATCCCACATAATTTTACAAAATTACTTCTCTCCATTCCGCCTATATTTGCAACCAGGAGATCTCGCACAAACACACCAATTCTCTATCTTTATGAGGACAATCCCCATTACAAAAGCTCAACCGTATCAAATCCCACAACTCCACACGCATATAACCCTTTACACTACCGCACGAAATAAACTTTTATCACCGTACTACAACTTTCCATACAAAAGGACATTCTCTTCAACCCTAAATCTCTCTCTCTCCCGTTTAGCGCAACCTCATGTGCACATTCTCTCTCTCTCTCTCTCTCTCTCTGTCTCTCTCCACGACCGCATTTTATCATATATAACCCTATATTTATCCACTATGTTCTCTCTCTGGATTCCTCCTTCCACATCGATCTCGCGGTTAAAAAAAAAGTACTTCTAGAGCTGTATAAGCTGCTGCTACGCGCACACACACTTACACACGAGAGAAGAGGGAATCTGGTCTGGCCATATTCGCTGGTGGTAAGGTCGCGCCATTGTCTTTTTGCGATGCCGCGCGCGGCTGGGAACCGGTCGTGTGTGGGCGAACCACGAGCGTCGTCGTCGTGTGTGTGTATATATATATCCAGACGCGTCTGAAGAGGAGATTTTTGCACGCTTGCGTTCACACGCGACGAGTCATTTACGTTTATTGATACTTTTCAGAAGTGGAAAATATAATAATGCTCGTGTTGTGGCGCTTTGGGTTAACCAACTTGGAGTTATTATGGTTGTTGGTTTAATAGAGGGCAAGGTATAGTTGTCGAGTATAAAAGTTAGACTAAAGAAGTATTATTGTCAGTAGAAAAAACAATGATACAAAAGTAAATATACAGAGTATAAAGAGAGGAGACGATCTATTTTCATAATGATGGTATATGCGTAATGGCTTGTTTCCTTTCGAAGAGGATCAAAAACAGAAACCCAGCGAAATGCTGTTCTTCGGTTCGTCGCACGTGAAGCCAACGCACGCGCGTACGCGCTCGTATATAAATTGCAAATCATGTGGGATGACTAATGCTCGAAACAGGTAGGGAGAACTTAACACATCCTTGTTCTCTTCGCTCTTTTTTTTTTATCGGAGACCTTTCTGGATTTTGAGGAAATCAGTGAGAACAAAGACCATTGACTCATGCGCGTTGTAAAACAGTTTGTGAAGTTTGGTTTTCTTTCTGCGTCGATAAAATTCTATGTTTACAAATACATCGTATGTTTGAGGAACTTTAACTTGTTTCGTAAATCCGCATTAAAGTATATAAGTGGTCTTGAACATAAAGGAATATAAGTTGAGGTCTAGAAAGACAAGTTTATAAGTGATATCTGTTAGATTTGTAGGCTATTTATTTATAAATCCCAAAAATATCATTTATTATGTATTGTTTATAATTTTACAACTCGCTAACTGTAATGAATCAATAAAATATACCGTTACAAATAACCACTTCTCCTACCACCATATCACACTGAATTCCAGATTTTCAAATCGTACTAAGCCCACACGCGAACCGTAAAATCATCTAACAAAGAAACCCCCGACGACTGTTGTATATATCTCAAAGGAAAAGTCCTCGACGACGACGACGTTCATGCGAACAAAGGCACGGCGCACGGAGAAAAGGAGAACGCAACCGCGGTGGCGACGGCAATTTGTAATATTGTTTGCCCGCCTGCCACTATAGCGATAGCTGGGGCATAGAGAAAGAGAAAAAGAAAATGTACGCGTAAGAGAGAGATGAAATTTCGCGGAAAACTACCGATAGGAGTGAGAGAGAGACGTTGGAAAATTGCGGGTTGAATTGTGCGAGAGCTGAAGTGGATATATATATATATACACACACGTGTATGTGGTCGCGAGGTCGTTGAGCTTGTTCGTGAATGAGATGTTAATGTGTGGAATTTTCGTTAATCGCTATACTACTAGGATGCTTTGTTGGTACTGAACTAGATTTTATGGTTGTATGTTTTTTTTTCCTTTAGGTGGCTTTAATATTGAATCGTGTAATTTGAATTTTGTGCGAAGTATATAAAGAAAACAACCGATAAAAGAATGAAAGGATTTAATAATTTTGGTAATTAATTCTATTTAAAATGTATACAAGAATATGGTACCCTGGCCAATCTAACTTAACCAAATAGATCTAATAACAGACACTTTTTACTTAATAAATATTATTGAATTGAATAATCATTTTTTATTAAACTACCGGATAAAACTACACGGGACGACACGTAAAAGATTTATTAATTGTATTGACTTGAGAATTCATAATGAAGATATAATTCAAGGTACTGAAAAACATATTTTACTCAGCAACAGTTTTGACGTAACTTTATCAAATGGTTAAAATGTAAAAAATATTCAATTCCCTTGCATTAACGAGAGCGATAGATCAATTTTTGAACGGTTCTGCAAAACTTTGCACGAATCCTTGAGAAAAAGTCGTACAGCTAAAAGTTTTAGTAATCAATTTTCAAAATTTCACATAAATTTATATCAACACTCCAAAGCTAAAATTTCATTTATCAACCGCCACCAATCCTACCACAATTGTAACGGATTCTTTCTCCAACTCATTCTCAACAACTGCTCACCACCATCCACACACTTAAGAATCTCCCAGCAACTCGTTCTTATCAGCACTGACTACTTACGCACGCGTACGTCTTCTGCAAGGCCGCTTGGCACTTCCCAACCAATAAATAACTCGTTCCACCTGCAACGAGTCTTTTTGCACCGACGTCACACATATATACGCCTGGTCTGCATTAGCAGCGATTGGGATTATTCAATGGTAATCGATGGCCGGCCAGGCGCAACCATGCGCACGAACGATTTGATGGATTATTCAATCTTTATGCAATATGCTAATGTTCACTCACAAGAGGGGAAGCATATATAGGTGTGGTATAGAGGTTTTTGTCAGCGTATACGTGTGGGAGATGCAAATTTCATATCGAGTATCGCTTGGTATGAGAGACATTTTTATTCGGGAGATTCTTTTTTTTTTATTCACTGTTTTCGAATTGTTTTACGATTGGATCTGTGGGATATATAAGTTATACTGAAAGAGTAAAAAATAGGGTAATAAATGGCGGAACCGTATATTTACCTAAACTTATCTTTGAATAAAATATAGTGCGAAATTTATAGTTTCCCGATATATAAAAAAAAATGGAGCACAATGCGACCGAACACATTTTTCATTTTTTTTATTCGGAGTCACAGTAAACTGAATGTTTCCTTCAAGTAAATCAGCTGTAGTTGAAGATAACACACACAGCGTGGGAAAAATTCAGTTTTATTTACGATCACTTTTAATAGTTCGAAACAAACAACTTGTGCATGACTGTTGTAGCTTGTTTTTTAATGTTTAAATATCTACTATGGTATCATCATCGTCACGATAATAAACCACTTGAATAATGCACAGACAGTTTGCGCAGATGAGGCTCACATCATACAGGCGCCTATTCCCTCGTTTTCGATTGCTATCAGTTCGCCAACTGCATATCCAATCACAATCTCTATCTCCTGGAGGCAACTTACATAAACGCCGCGCGTCTCTACGACTGCTGTAACAAGATCGATATCTATGAAAAAAAAGAGCAAAATGCACGACGCGTTTAGTTCGAAAATATTGTATGCTCTCTCGTGACACCAAGCTATATCAGGTTATCTTCCGAAGTGAAAGTGACGAAGATACATTTTTTTTTCTACCCTCAAATCGCGGTTCATTAGTCTACGATAAAAAGCACGCGCAACGTTGTCGAAGAGAGAAACGGCCAATGGTACCAATTATCCAAGTGCTTTTTGTATCTGGACCGGTAATTTCACCGTCCGCTGATGCCCAGCTCTGCGGTTGTAGCGTCGGCGGTGTTCCTAAATTAACAATTGTCGTACACTTACCAGCGTCCGTATAGAAATTATGTCGTTTGGAGTCCTACGCCGCTACAGCCTCGTAATCGGTTTGTACGAGGTCTTATTTTACAGCTGAAAATGGAGTGGTTTTGGGCCAACTGGTTCTCTCGTATTATACACAATTAAGATGTTTGCGGATGTTAACTGTAATAAATCTCTATTTATCTGAGCGTGTGATGGTTTTGAAATACTTTGGAGGATAAAGTGTTTTTGTAGTCAATCACAAGTTTCGGTTCATAAGCTATGAAGCGTGCTTAAACTTTTTTAATATAACTCACAGGGTTTGATTAAACTTTGGAATAAATTACATTGCTACGATAAAGTATTCATTGTGCTTTATCCTTCAACTTCGTCGTATTCATATAGAGCTTATTAGTTTAACATTTTCAGAACATTTGCATACTTCTTTAGAAAATTAACGTAATACGAGTAAAGGACACTTTTGCATATATGAGATTCTTTGAAATATGACCTAATTTTTCTTTCATTTCTAAAAACCTTCATTCAGAGTGGCAATTGAAGTATCCTTTAATCTTATTAATAAACTGTATATTTTTTAAAGCAATTAAAATCTACTTTTTCGTAAAACGTGCTCTACTTTATATTTCAAGTGGAATAAAAAATTAATATATTTTAGAAGTCTTGTATATTTTTAATTAACTTGCGACATTAAGATTTTAACCATCTGTTGCTATTTGATTTTGATAGCAAAACTATATATTGTGTTATATAATTTGATCCCCTAAGAACAATTCAACCAAGAAGTGCCTTTGCATAGTGGCTAAAACGCCGGATTAAATGCGAATAAACAAAAATATTAAAAAAATCTATCTAGCTGATATACTTGATTCGTTTAAACTTAAATCAAACCCACACATCTTATCACAAACTAAACCCTCTTAATTTACGTATACCACCACCCCAAATCCCATATTTCTCCTGTAAAAAAACATGTAATCCTCCTCCTCAATATTTAAACTCAGCGCAAACCAACCCACGAATCAATATCACCAAACTAACATCTCTCTTTTTTTAATCTTCCAGAATGCAGTGAAGATGCCGTCGCTGCTCGAAGCGCTGGAGCTGAAGTACGGCGATACGCCGGCCGACTGTTGTCTAACAGATGACGAGCAGGAACCGTCACCGCCACCTTTGAGTGGTTCACCTCGTAGCGCTGCACTCTCAGTTAGCATCTTCATACCGAAGAAGTCACCAAGGCATACGGTACCTGCTCTCCTTGTACTTCAGGACTGCGATATTGAGTGCGCAGGAGCTGACGATGAGAAGCTACGCAACAAGTGCCGTAATGTCGAGGAACTTGATCTTGCTCAGAACAAGCTGTCAAAGTGGGACGAAGTGTTTGGTATACTGCGACATATGCCCAAAATCAAATTCGTCAATCTGAGCTTCAATAGTTTACCGGAGGCTCTTGAGGTGAGTAGAGAGTTGTGGAAATGGTGGGTTAGTGAATTGAATATAAAGGTGGGGGATGGTTTGAAGGTGGTGAATGTAGTTTTGCTAGTTTTTTCTTAGACTGGGCAAGGATAGTCACTTTAATTGGTGTAATTTTATCGCGGTCTTGGGAAAAGATTGAATTAAAAAGAAAAACGTATGTTGTAGCAGCTTAATAGTGTTTTGAATTACATAAACCGAGATATGATACGTAAACATTTTACTTAAAAATGATTTTACTGATTAATCTAGTGCTTCTTCGAGGATAATAACTGAAAAAAATTGCTATATCAAATCAGCCAACTTATATAACGTAATTAGTATTATAATTGTACGGGAAAACTATTTTATTTATAATTATTTTTTTCAAGGGTACTTTTACACAGAAATAAAAAAAAAATATGTTGAAAACGAAAATATTCGAACTGCTCAGACATTTTTTCTTTTTAAGAAGAAAATGCTATTTGAAAACTTATAATGCAAAGGCAAATGAGACGTCTTACAAAGGCGTTTAGAATAAAGACGTGCAGTTTAGGCGCTCGTAAGACTTCACTCGGCGCTGATTTGAATACTGTGTTAGATCGATGTGCTTATATACGCGAGGGTTTTCAACTTATTGTGCGCGCTCAATTCGAAAGTACGAGTTGATTAGTTTGTGATATTCATCGAACATTAAATCATGTATTATTTAATAAAAAAAAGTATTAAATAATGGGATATATCTTGCTGAATCTAGTTGATAATCTCAAATAAGACGATGACGTATCTGACTCAACTTTAAATCTTTCTGTAAAACAAACAAAATGGAGTTGCAGGGTAATATTTATCAACGAATACATTTGTGAATTTACCGTTGTGGATTTGATTAATTATCAGAAGATGAAAACTTTTCTTTAATATAGATTCCCGCTGCTATTTTGATATTTTATCTGTAGGTATTCATAGACAAACCTGTCCCTTTTCTAATCACATAATTTTTATTGAAGCTACAATATTAAACAGTTCATTATCACTAACGTCCACAACGGTACAATTACAATAAAAAAGAAAATTTTGTTTCTTCTCAATTCTTAAAACCAACTTCAACATCACTTTCACGTATTCGCAGGTAAAGGACGGCAAGTACGATGCGCTGCGTAACCTCGTGCTTAACGGCACGCGAGTCTCCTGGTCGACGGTGCAGGACCTGGTGCGGCTTTTACGCAACCTCGAGGAGCTCCATCTCTCACTGAACGAATACAAGAACGTAGAGCTTGGTTATGATAAACCGGAGAACCGGAACCACACGTTGAAGCGGCTCCACTTTACTGGCAACCCCGTTGAGTTCTGGTCAGAGATCGCTAAGCTTGGGTACTCGTTTCCCAGTCTGGAAAGCCTCGTTCTTGCTGAGTGTCCCATCAGGTCACTGGATATTAATGAGCGTGAGAGGCCAGAGAACACGGAGAATGAGGATACGGAGAACATGAATCACATCGTGGAGATGAACAATGGGGTGCATCTCGAGAATGGTTGTACAGGCAAAGGTGAGTGTGAAGGGTTCGAATGGGTTTTCATGGTAATGTTTTACCAATTGAATAATTATTTTAAGTGTAATAAGTCTTAAAAAGCGTAAGAATGCCGTAGATTTGTTATGACATCGTTTGTTTTATAGTCATGCTCAAAATTATCCAGCAGATATTGGATACTTCAAGTGATTGTCTCAGTTAAGGTTTTTGGCCTTTAATCTTTATACCAAAAAATGAATGTACATACTTATGTATAATAAAGACAGAAGATAAAGTACATAGAAATAGTGAAATGTTTGTGAAAATTAATGAAAATATTGTGAATTTCCCACGAATGATTTCTTTAATATTGAAATACAGAAGTTCTCATATACTATTACGTATATATAATATAGGCTTTCTAAGCTGTAGTTTAAACTAAATGAAATATCATTCTACACTTTAAAAACTTATGTAACAATAAACTTAAATAATAATTTTTAAGATTTTTTAATGACATACAGTAAAGTATAATTTATCTGAGTAAAACATGAAAGTTAAAAAAATAAATGAAAGCTATTTCGGGGAACAATTAGCAAAAGGTTATAATTTGCTCGCTTTTGAGACTCTCACTTTACCGCAGTTTTAAATTATACGCGAGAACTTAAAAAGGAAATTCTAAGGATTATAAAAGTACCACAAAGACGGGATTAAATTCGTTAAGACAGGATTAAGAGTGTAATCAAAGAAGTGGTCATACGATTCCAGTGTAGCTAGAATTGAATATTAAAATGCAAAGTAAGAAAAGAATCTAAAAAACTTTTTATATTTGCAATAGAAATTCATTTGAAACAAATGAAAAATCGAGAAAAATAATTGATGCTATAATACCACTTGTTCTCAAATGCAGAAACTTTTCACTCCCACAACAATCTCATTATTCCGTGCGACGAAAACGCGAAACGAAACAAAAGCGGTTATATATTATATACCGGCGTCGCGCGAAAGTGGAGCTCGCGACGACGTTAAATGGAGAAGTGATGAAAAGCGCTTTCAATTGACATAATTTCGACGGTCCTCTTGTGCAGCTGCATATGTATATATAGAGTGAATATAGGCGCCTGCGCCCCGACGATTTATAAAGCTTCGAATATCGATTGTCGCGCGGCCACGACCGGGACGTTATCTATATTGCTATCGGCGTTTCTCGCCTCGTATTTTAAAGCCATTTTCAAATTGGTTTAGTTGGAATAGTTCTGATGTTATTGGAATTTTCGTTTTGACTTTATTTTTCAAGTATTTGGGTTTAAACGAACAAGTTAAGAAAATAATGCAATGAGTAAAAGATAAGGTATTCTTATTATTTATATTAATATTATTCATTGATAACGCGTATATCTTTCTTAATATTTCTGTCGACTTTATCGACATCATTTAGATGAAGTTTCTGTTTTTAGTATAGAAATTCAATTATCTCAACATGTTATAGATTCTAATTTAGATAGAATTCATTTAAGATAAATACAAAAATAATAATCTCTTAAAGAACCACGCAGATATAATTAATGTTTTATTAGATTAAACTAGTTCAAACGAATACTATCTCATTCAGATTACAATTAGATATTACTTGTATATCTATAAATTAAAACTAACCATTACCCTCCGACCACAGGTAACCGAAACTTTGAGGAGGACGACATGATGCCGAACTACTGCCAAACGGCGTCCAAATGCGAATCCTCCAAGTCTCCTCATGACCCGTTCAAGCTGCTCAGGTTCCTGAACGTTAATGGAACGCTTCTAGCCACCTGGGATGATATCGAAAAGATCGCAAGTTTCCCTGCGATCAAGTCGCTCAGGATTCAGGGATGCCCTTTGTTTGAGGTATGTGTGAGAGGACTGAAGGAGAACCAGGACGGATGGGTTGGAATTGGGATACGAGGGAATTAATTGGGTCGTCGGTGGATGCTGAGCGATTTTGTTTTTATTGAGGTTATAGTAGAGAAATATTGTTAATGGAATTATAATATTAAAGGTTGTTGGATCAGTAGAATGCTGAGTATGCTTACGTATTGCTGTTGTTGATAAAATATTGAGGTGAATCGAATTATTCAATATAATTTCATTATATTTTATGATGATTTCATTTTAGCGCGGAGAACCATGGTTTCTACTTTTCGAAATATATAATGATCGTAAAATACGTGTCTATTGTTTGCAAATAATAAAAATTACTTAAATAAAAAAGACGTTATTTTTCCGCAATATTCGAGTCTCGAAGCAGTATAAGAGAAAATAAATAACTCTTGCTCAAGAGCTGTAAAGTGTTACAATTTACATTTGTAATAGTAGAATGAACTTCAGGTCATTAATTATTTAACAGTCATTTAAAGTTAAACTCTCTTTTAACTTCCTTTTATATTACAATTATAAATCCCAAGCTTTATTGACGTATCAGTTTTACTTCAAAACAATACGAATATCGTTTCTTTATTTTGTCAATACAGATTGACCTATTTGTACAAAATATCTGTGCAAGCGCAGCTCAATTTTGGAATTCTATTTCAATGAAATTTTTCATAAAGTATAAGTGAGGCACTTGGCAAATGAAATAACTTGCCTGCAATGTAACGTACGTGCTCGCGTTGGAAATTCGCTATAATTGGAATAAATACTTTTTAAAGTGCGTTTTCTAAGAAACTATGCATTACGGAAAATGAAGTACAAGAAACTAGACACTATGATATATTTTGCGAGCATATATGAAAAATGTAATCAACAAAAACTTTTGCTTTAAAGTTTTTGCACTCTCGAACAATTAATTAATACATATATAATTATTTCGTTTTTCAAACTTTCCCTGTCTCTCTACATCACCTGTCCGCGCAAAACCGACTCCACCTAAATTACCATTCCCACATCCAACTGTCAATAAAGCAGCCACACCGTTTTTAATGAAAAAAAAAATTTGCAACGTTTTTGTTTTTTTATTGTTTCCGACAGAGTCCACGCGAGTATACAGAGCACGAACGTAGACAGCTGCTGATCGCCCGGCTACCAAACGTCGAGACCCTGAACGGTGGCGGCGTCATCTCGTCGCAGGAGCGCGAGGACGCCGAGCGCGCCTTCATTCGCTACTATATGGACAAACCGGAAGCCGAGCGACCCGAGAGGTAAGTCTTTCTCTCTCGGGAGAGAGAGAGAGAGAAAGAGTGTGACCTTCTTGGCTTCCCTTATCAAGCGCGTCGAGGCTGCGAGAGAGCGAGGAGAGTTGGAGTCGGGGGATTTCGGTGCAATGAGAATGTTTTTTTTTTGTTATTCTTTGGGGGGTGGGGGTAGGATAAAAATAGAATAGAGGTGATGGTGAAATAGAGGTTGCTAATGGGGGCTGGAAATTTGATGGAAATTTAGAGTTTAATGAGTTACGATGACTGGATAGGAAAGTGGTTTGTTGAGAAACGTTTATACTTAAATGTAGGTGTGATTCAGGGTTTGATTTTGTGTTGGTTGAGAGATGAAAATTTGAATTGATGAAAGAGATAAAACTTGAGTTATATAATTATTGTAAAATAAAAGATAAACTGTATTTTAAGGAAACATGAATTGTCAGTAATTTTATTAAAGTTACTTAATTTTCAAAACGTTCAAATTGTATTGATGTTTGAGATGAAACTGAAGTGACTTTTTGTCCATATTCCGTCAAATTTATTAGATTGCTCTATAATAGAAAATAAAGAAGAATTTATAATTATTTTCAGACTTTTATGAAGTACTTTTGGTTATTAGCAGTAGATTTATATAATATAATCTCTGTTATTAATACGCTATTTTTAAAACATTAGGTATAACGAGCTTGTTGGAATCCACGGCAAACTTGACCCACTTGTCAATGTCGACCTGACGCCTGAGAAGAGAGTCAAAGTCAAATTCACCTACGGTGACTTGGTTGAGGTAAAATTTTTATCTAAAAAGAATATTTGCATCACTAAAGTAGACATTGATTAATCATAATAATTAATTTTCCAGGTGAGGTCGGTGGACGTTTATAGAACAGTGTTCGAACTGAAAACTAAACTAGAGTCAATGGTAAAAATTCCTGCGAATCGTATGAGGCTATTCTACATCGATCAAGTAAGCTTCCTTCATTACCGACAATTTATCCTTATAGAATTGTTCGTCTGACGAAATCTTACGTTTATTTAGGAGCTTAAATCTCAGTACGGACCGGAAGAAATGCTGTACCCGAATAAGCAGCTCTACCGATACAACATTCGCAACGGCGACGAGATAATAATAGACAGCAAGCTCAACCGCTACACTTCATCGAGCAGCCAACAGCAGCAGCAACAGCAGCAGCAACAACAACAACAACAGCAGCAGCAACAGCAACAGCAACAACAACAGCAACAGCAGCAGCAGCAACAGTCTTCCATTCGTTCCTGAGGTCGCTCTTGTCAGCGTTAAGTGAAGCGCTAACGGTGACCATAAGAACGTAGAGCTTCGCTCCGAGGTGGAGCTAACGAGCGAGAGAAAGAGAGACGATGAATGAATAAATGCGAGAGCGAGAGAATAACAAAAATACAAGTGATTTTGATATTTACTTACGTTCTAAGTATTAACCTTATAGCGGCCGTATTTATCGATTCTTCAGGGCTGATTACAATTACATTGCACACATTCACAGAGACATAAAGGAGACACAGACAGACGCGTTTTTGCGCGTTATGCCGTCCGATGACGATGGAAGAGAATGAGACGAAACGCAATGGGGGGAGATATAAAGGAACGGTTGGCTTTACCGACGCGGCGACTTAACTTTACCGACAAGCGTATATCAATGTTGTATGAATTCATTGTTTTGTTATTTCGAGGTGTCACAATGAACGGATAACAATGATTCTGATTTCGATTTTATAATTAAATGTAAAATAAAAAAAAAATTGGAAAATTTAGTTGTTTTTTGAATTATGATTTTTACTGAAGGTATCTTATACAGTTGATAGGCTAAGTGTATGTCGCGAATTGTGACTTTTAAATAACTGCGATGAATGTGTTTATGTCGAGATATGAAGTTTCTGCGTCGATAAAATAGGATATTTCTCAGATTTTAAGATATCGTGATAGAAGTTATCGACCGAGTGATAATGTGTTAAATTTGTTGGTTACTGTAATTTCTTCATTTTTCTGTCCTGTGTAATTCATAAACTACCGTAGTTGGAAATTATAAAATTACAAATTAATCGAATAAATACTTAAACTCTGTTTTATATAAAAAAGAAAGCATTAGAAAGGAAATTCGAACTCGTATTAATATATATCATTATGTATTCAATATAATAAGGGCAGTAGAATTTGAAAATTATTCTGATAACCAGTCAAAGTGAATCAAAGAAATGTGTGGTCGGTAAAAAATATCGCGGCGTGATTCACATCCGTTTGAAATAAAACGAAAATACTGGCTAACCGATATGTGAGATACAGCGTATAAGATGAGTAAAGAACGAGATATTTTTGTAGCTTCGCGTGCGGAAAATGTGTGATTTTGGTAAGCAATAAAAGTGATGATAACGGTACAGTTAAATTAATTGGATAACTTCAATTGCTTCACATTTACTTTGAATATTTCTCGTACAGAAATATTTCATGTGCTTGAATGTTGAATTAAATTGGGTATACTCGAAACATTTATCCGATATGAAGATTGCATTAGTAGTATAATAATACTCTTTAACAAAATATTGACGTTATCCAATTAGTTATAAGAAGTTTTGTGTAAGTTACAGCTGTTTAATCGTGGTCAAAGCTACTACGTCAGTGTGAAATTTGGGTTTGAATGATTCAGTGTTCAATAGTCACTAATTTACAAATTAAATTTATTTTCGGTAGACGTTTTATCATTCTAAAAGAGAATTTTCTAAACGCTGGGTAAAATTAGCAACGAACAGTTTAATACATTTTATGTCTGCTTCGTGCAATGAAATAATATTTCAGGTCAATTATAAAAAGAACAACACAAAAGCGTTTTTATAATATTTTGTTTTCTGCATTGCCAGATCAATCTACAGATGTAAAACAAACGAATTTCGATTAAGATAATTTAAGTTATACATACGAAATTATTCACTTGTTGACAGTATACGAACGACTGCAGTAATATCAAGAGACAGCAAAATTACGGGCATTTGAAGAAGGAACTTGTAAGAGAATTTTCCGAGTCGTCAAGCAGGAGAAAATTAATAAGATAAAGGTAATTTCCTCATATTTGTTTGGCGATGGAAATGCAAATGGCAAAACTAGCCTTGAAGAGTCATTTTCTAGTGCCTGCAATAGCATTAAGTGGATTTTGGAATTTGACATTTCCATTTTTTGTAATTTACTTGAAAAGCTGATATTATTATAAGGGCAATCTTTTTATTTTATCGTTTATTCATTCGTTACAATAATACAGACAAGATTATAAATACAAAAACGGATTGCGAGAATTTCAGATACATTAATGAAACTGGAAATGTCGGGGAAACAAAAGTAATCCGGAATCCCCTTAAATCTCGAAACGCAACTTCATTTATAACACTGCCCTATGTAAATATATGCGAAATAAATATACGCGCAATGGCGACTCGTGTCTTTTTTTCTTGGCAGAAGAAAAAAAACCTAACGAAAAAACAACTCGGAGAACCGTGACCTACACACAAATCACACACACACACACACACATCACACATACACACACACACACACACACAAACCACTATAATAAACACGCGTCTCTAGTCTCGTCGCAGAAAAAGAACGTACAGATGAACGATACTGAATACCTTTTTCTTCATCTCGTTCATGATTTTCAACAGCAGGTCGGATGAATGGGAGAAAAAGTTGTATGTACACAAGACTATGGCCCCGTGACTATTGTGCTGGTGCAAGAAAAAAAGCGAACTACGTGTGTGTATGTATACGTACTAATGCGTAGAATACATGAGATAAAGAGAAAAGTGGAAAAAGAAAAAATAAGAAAAACTTGTTTGTACCGTAAAATATGTGCGATCTCGTTGTGTAGATTTTTATTTTTTCGAGGATTCTATATAACGCACTTGCGAAAATAATATCTTGTTGTCGACAGAATTATATTTTGAGGATAATTTTCAGACGTAATACGTTAAGTGGACGAGTATTTATTTTGATATATAAATATGCTTGAGTAGTTTGTAAAGTGAAATTATAAAGCAAATTTATATAATACTGAGAATGTAAGGAAATTTTAACGCATTTTATATTAAAAAGCTTCGAATGGTAATCAAACGTAGTTTTTAACGGTTAAAAGGATAACTGAAACTTTTAGATTTAAGATACGTTTGTTACAAGTAAAGGAAAACTAATCATCTCTCAGTTACTACTTAATGTTCTTAGTAAACTAAGTAAATTAGTTTCTCATAATACATATATATCCAACTATTATGATAAAATATATTTCTCTCCATTACAAGATATTATTTTTCCCCGCGTAACATGTACATATATGATTTACTTATCGTTTTGTTATCGTAATCATTATTTTCTGGACGTTAAAAAATTTTTATGTATAAAAAAATAAAAAAACCTTCATTACTACCGAAAAAAAAGAAAACAATCGTAGACTTTAGTTCCGTTGGATTAAGTTTGATTCGTTTCGATCGATTGCCTTGTATCCGCATTTTCTCTGCTCCTCTTCTTGTCTTCTTTTTTTTTTTTTTTTTCAATAACGCCACTGAAAACGAATAGGCGAATCTCGTGATTTATGTGATCGACGTAAATGTTAAATAGTGACGAATAACTGTGTACAAAAGAAAATGAAAAACAACAAACGAGAACAACAAGCAAAAACTATAATTAACTGCCGCAGGAGATAAATAAAATAAAATAAACAGAAGAAACTTTCTATATCGACTTTTTCTTGATCGTTCATTGCGATTCTTTTTTTTTATCGGACTTTTTATTGACCGTAAAAAAAATAATACGACGAATATAACAGTGATGCTTTTTACATGTTGTAAAATATTTATATATACTTTAAACCGAGGGACCTCGCTGCGCGCGAGCCTCTTTTATATAGTTTCAGTTTTTATGGAAGATGTTTCTTTGGATATACTTATTGAGCTCTTCCACTATTATTTTATTAAGTTAAGTGTGATCCTATTAAGTGATATACAGCAAAAAAAAAACTTAAATAAAGTTGCTTAAACATTTTTCAATTTGACATTTATTTCAACCATTTACTTATTCCTTCTAGGAAAAAATATGTTTATAATTGTTCTTATCTTAAATATGTAATACGATTTTCTTTTTCGAGAAATTTGATCATCATATTCTTATATCAAGTATTGTAGACTTTTTTTTATTATTTTAAAAGATGTGTTCATTTTAATTTTCCAAAATATTTCTTTTTAACCGTTTCAAAAGTCTTTAAAACCATAAATTAAATAAAACTATATTGTTTTGTATTCATATAAAATTACACTATGCACATATCTTATTTCAGTCTATCCACGAATTCAACTATTGCCATAAATATTACAGTCATATACTTCACAAATGATATTTTTAAGATCTTATTAAGAATCCCCAAAATATAATCTTTTAAATTTCAGCGCACTTTACAACTTCATTCGTGCCCAACCTTCATAATCCCAAAATTAAACCATCACGTCTCTCATATTCCATCCATCCCTTCCACACGCAACATACCCATATTAAGCCGTGTACCATGCATCAACCTCGCATAACCCCAAAAAACACACATACACACACACACACACACACACACATGTGCACGAAAATCCTATCTCAATTTTCTGGCAGTTCATCATCGTTACGTCACACACATATACGCGCACGCGCACGGTTTGCAAGCGCACATGTATGACGCAAGCGCGGTGGTAGCTGGTAGTATAGTGGTAGTCAGGGATGGGTACGGAATTATTTCAACATGGCCGGCGGTGGCATCCTAGACGTGAACGCTGCCGCTCGCGACTCGGC
>JAYJLV010000046.1:8971009-9005838 GCA_036873485.1 Torymus texanus
TTGCTATGTACATAATAAAAATTGCTATGTACATAGCAATTTTTGTTATAAGATATAGTAAATATTTTCAATATTGTGAGTTTGTCCCTGCGTTACTACAATTATAGTAACTTTTACTACAACATTTTTCTCAGTGTATGTTTGATTGCGTTTGTGATTAGAGATTGATGTTACCGTGATATTAAACTATCTTCTTCGTATCTTTTTTATTTACAAATTTGTATTAATTCTTCTTTAATCTATTTTTAATTAAATGTAATTTAAATCATTAGGAAAAATTATTGGGGTTTGAGAGGTTTATTAGGATTAAATAATGTTACGGGCTGGTTGATAAAGTAGTTCTTTTAACATGTGTATGAAAAAAACCGTTTTTCATACCTGCAAAGTGGATCGAAAGTTAAGTTGCACTCTACTTGTTGCACAATATACTATTGTAAACCTTTCAATATTAAATTGATAAAATATTTAGTAAATTTAACCGACGCTATTTAAGAGTAAACTTATACATTCAACCTCTCGAAGAGGACTTATAAAGAATAATATTTTGTCTTAAAATAAATCATACATAAAACTTTCAGAAATGGATGTATGAGCAAAAATAAACCTGCAGGAATCATATATTCATAATAATATGCGACTTAAATAGTAGAGCTTATTAAATAAACCAGTTTACTCAGAAATGTAAATCTAATTTTCCTCGTACCTTTAAACAAAGATACATCGTCACATCTACTATTCAAAAGGATAACTACTTTATCTCGTTCTCCCCTCTGTCTGTTTACTGTTACGCATAAGGAAAAGCAAATTTAATTACAAAGCTGTGAGACGCAGCATCCAAATTGTATGTAATCACGCTACCACGCTATAAAATCCAAGCTTTGAAAAAGCTATTAATTATTCAGTTCTGAGCGTAGTGTGCAATTGACTGGATGGCGTTTAGATAAGTTATATTAATGTCTCGTAACAATGGAGAAAATGCTCTTTATAATGTCACTCTACCTGTACTATAATTATAAAAATATAAGTAATGAAATGAAGCATTTCTCATTATAGTATAAAACGTTTTATCAAAATACATTTGTTTAAGAATCAAATTAATTACTCATCAGGTACTTTTAATTACTTTTTCACTGGTGATTACTTAATTCATGATCTTAAACCATTTATCTTGAATATCTGTTAAATTCTTAGTAATGATGGATTAACTGTAGTTAATTGCACATTTATTCAAAAAAGTATTAAAAATAAAAGTAAATAAATACGTTACATTTCCGAAATAAAATAAATGTTAGACATTTAATTAAGAAAATACAAAGAAATGTAAAGAAAAATAGAAGAAAAAAGCGACTGCGCCACCTAGCGATACACAAACTCACTACTCCACTTTCTTTCTCGTCAGGTGCCAATAATAAAGCTGCCGACGGAACCGGATGGGGGCGCGGACGTTGAGCCGGGGAAGCTGCTGGGCACACCTGAGAAGCCAGTGAGCCTTGATCTGAACGATCGTCAACGCAAACGCAGTCCGAGTACGGCGTCGACATCGTCCCGCGCTGCGACGGCGGGGGCGGGCAACATTGGCGGTGCCGTTCTCGACACACCCAAACTTCAGAGGCACCAGAAGATACGCGACCTCGAGGGCTCGCGGACTCCCAGTCCGTCTTCCGTCTCGAGAAAGTCTAGCTTTGCCTCGCTCTTCAAGGTAGATATGTCGAGATGAGCGCGTCTAAAAACTTCTTCTTTAATTATATTTTTTTTTGTTCTCTTCTTCTTATTCTTCTTCTCTTATCTATCTTTCTCGAAGTTTTCGCGTCTCTCTTTATCTCTATTTCGATCAAGCCATGATTATTATTATTATTATTATTATTATTATTATTACTATATATAAGTATGAATATTGCCGCCATTATGATTATAAATATATAAATACATTGTATGAATATTGAGAGGAAGTAAACCTTGATTGATAGTGTCGCGGTGTGGTTATATAATATGGCATAGTCATACCTGGCGAGGTTGATACGACAATGCCGGGGAAAAAGCGCGTCGTTCACGCTGCAGGGAAAATGTTACGTGGGCTGTTTTAGTTTTTATTAAGGATTGTCTTTTTTGTTGTTATCCCTTATGATAGATCCGAAATCATAGTCCTACTTTACTAGTTATAATACTTAAGTTTAAACAATACATTTCGTAGTAAATCAATCATTCTCTTCGGGAATTCCACGTGCCATTTTCCATCGGAAAATTGTATAGTCGTGCATGATTGTAGGTAGATTTTGGTATAGTGCAATTAAAATATTTTAATCGATATTGCAATTTTTTACAGATGAATGCAAATCCTTTCGTTTCGGTACCAAAGATTTTATTTTTATGAATAAGCCGGTTGATAATCTGTAACGACTGCAATAGACGATTGAAATACTTTATGCAGAACCTATTGAACATCTATCCAAATTTACGTAGAATCCATGCATGATTTTGTTGACTCGAATTTTCCCCTGGTACATAGAAGCAACTCTTGTCAGTTGTGGTTTCTTGGATGTCGTATAAACAAAAAAAAAACTGCTCTCTAATATATCGCTTCAGATTTTTTATTATATAGGGGAGATTGAGGCAAGCTCTATACGTATATGTGTTTTTATACAATTTCTAAGCAATATAATCGTTTTTACTATAGTCGGTGTATATCAGATCTCAAAAGTATTACCGAGTATTTTGAAAACAAAAAAACAATAAGCTGCTGTTACCATTCTGACGATAAGTTGTTAATGTTTTTGACCATTGTGCAAACGTCATATGTTCCAAAGTTCCTAAATTCCAAGCTCCCCTAATAATAAAAAAGTTACTTGTTGAATTAACGCATAATAGAGTTTATCGTTACTGCTTCAGAGTATTAACTGTGTTAAACTATTGAAAACTTTACATTGCCGTTAGCAAGATAATCTAAATATATATATTTTTTTTTTCGAAAATAGCTCGACTGAGAAGGGTACATATAAATATATACGTAAATAAAAAGGCATAGCGTTGTAATATAATATAACATAAGTACAAAGTTGTGGCGTATTAATTGTTATATATCTGATTATTTATTGTATTCCAAATTGATTTGATGACTGTTGATATATATATATATCTATATATCTTTTGTGTTCGATGAACGAAGTAACTGAAACCGATTTTATTGACAATGTAACTTTATTTGTTTACAATAAAACTTCAAGTAAAACTCAAAATAAACAGTCTCCAAGTTCTAAATAATTTCGAAAGTCGAACTCTCTGTCTCTCACTCTCTATTCCCCTTCGGTAAATTCGAAAAGTTGACGAAAGGTAAGCATAAAGATTCGCTTGCTTATCAGATCCAAGTAAAGCGCTCTCAATCATCGAACCCCTGAACTCTATCTCTCTCTCTCTCTTTCTTTCTCTTTCCTCATAAAAACTCCCAAGTAAATAATAGACGACTTGAAAAGTTCATTATTGCGAAAAGATCGTGAATATTCATTCTGTACTTTTGGTACAATGTAAAGAAACAGAAACAATATTGCATTACATGTCATATGCATATTAGCTTTGTAAAAACACTCTGTAGTTCGAAGACAACATCAACCGCTATGTCGTTGAAAGATTAGATAAATTTATATTCTCGTTGATGCTTTTTATGAGTCGATTTTTATTTTACTAATCAGTTTTTTCTTAAAAATTAACTTTTTTTATATGCCTTAGTAACATAACTTTCGGTTTTTTTACTAATAATGAAATAATTTAAAAAGTAAAATTTAATCATAATATGATTTTGTACGCAACTTAAAATCGATTAAACTATTTCTTATTTAAACTAATTATGACAGTTTAAAGGATACTAAATTATCTTTTATTTCTTTATAACTGAAAAGATTGATCTTTATATTAATAATTACTATAATTAGGATTAAAATTAAAAAGAATAAACATATCATTTCTTTTACTCTTTTTTTTTACTTTTTTTTACTTCTTATTGATCCTTATCATTCACAACATTTTTGTGTACAATTTGTGTAAAAGTGTTCATGTGGATATGCTTCTGTATAGGTGTACATGAACGTGGGTTTAAATTTTCAGTTCGCTAAAATGTGTATGATAGATCTGCTTCTATATAGGACTTATTTTTTTTACTAGTTAATAGGCGACGCATAAAAATTTACATTTTTACACAAGTTTTATACAAAAGTCGTACGAAGTGAAAATTTAAACATGCGGTTGTGATGTTTGGTGTTTGGATATTTGAAAAGTATCGTACGTTAAAATTTGAAAGAGCTGGATTGAAATCATAAAAAAAAAATATAATTCAATGTAAAATTGTTGGCAATCGAGTAGATGTTATTCATGTGAAACGACTTTTATCGATGTAACGGTATACATGGTTTAATGTAAATCTCATGCACGACATCACTTTCTTTCTCATCTTGTATACTTAATAGAATTTATCTGAGTGTAGTAAAGTCTTTGAAAGCACATAGAAATAAATTCACTATAGCTTCATCTCATCAGATGAATTTCGTTATGTTAGATCTAGTTTAATATCAAAAAATGTTTTGTGCACTGTTCGACTTCATTAGTGATATCAAACCAAAAACAAACTGAAAATCGGAATCTCTTTATAATCTACACTGCACTCATGCACGTATTCATGTAATTGTATATGCTTATACAAAACAACGTAGTTCGAAAATCTCTGTCAAAACTTACAAAACATTGTAATAATCGAATCAAACCATCTTGAATTACCATATACAATTCCAACAAACCATAGAAGAAACAACTCCACAGTAATATTATTACAATGTACCCAAACGTTTCACATAATAACACACGTACTCCACCTTTATCACATCCAGCGTCTCGACTCCAGCGCCTCAAGCTTTAACGTACTCGATATACCCCCTATATAACACAACGAAACAGTCATCTAACCGTATACGACTCTCTGCCTCTTCTTTGCCGCGCGATTAACAAACGTGCGACAAAAGGGCCGAGCGGATGGCGCGAGCATACAGAGCCAGGAGTCGCCGACGACGAGCTCGAGGCGCACGAGTCTTGCGAGTCGACTGAAGGACACAGCGGAGAGCTTGCGCAGCAGATCTAAGAGCCGCGAGCGTCCGAGTTCTGGTGAGAAGTCGCCCGGCAGGAGGCCCGACTCTAGGAACCGCAGCGGCGTCTTCTCGTCCACGTTGAGTCTGTTTAAAAAGAGGGAAAGGAAGAAGAGCGGCGGTAGCATTGGCACACCGGATACCTTAGACGGCTCTCATGGCAACCTTGAGAGCATTGGGATGGACTTTAGCTGGTATCAGCAGCAACAGACTGTAAGTGATGGTTTTGACCATTTTTTTTTTTTGTTTGGTGTTGTAATCAGTTGGTGATGAGAAGGTGATTGTTGGTGGGAGATTATGCGAGAGGTAAAGTGTTGTTTTTTGGAGGGGGAAGCAAAAGTTTTTAAGCGGTAGCGGGAGAAATCATCTGATTTCACAGCGATAAAAAAATAAATCACGCGGGTTGTAATTAAAAATAAAAATTAAAGAGAACGCATGATTTATGGCTGGTAGAAAATGAAATCCTTCGATTTCTACGTCGTAGTAGAAAAAAATCATACGATTTATACGTCGTAGTAGAAGAAATCACGAGATTTATAATTAAGACACGCTGTAAACACTAAGGAATCATATAATGTTTTCGTAATAATGTAAACAATTAACTTATAAATTATTCAATTATTTTACTTTCATATCCATATCTGTCTATCTATCGTTCTTATTCTTTTCGTTAAAACTAATTTATTCTAAGTCGCGCATGTAAATCAGGCTTGAAATCACGTACAAAATAAAAATAACAATTTTCATTCTTTATTTCTGATACAGCCAAGTCATCACAGTAAAAAAGAGGACGTGATATTCATAAGCCTGTACGGTGAGAATGACGAATTTAGGAACAGAGAGGAGACCCCGGAGCCGGCACATGAATTGGAAAATACACTGCCCTCGGAGAGCGCCGCGATGCCGCTCGAGAGCCCGACGAAGTTCCTCGACGATAACGACGCATCCAGTCCCCAGCAGACTGGGGCGAACATCGTCTGCACTGAAGCCACCATTGAGCACCTCCGGAAATCGGTAAGCGAGTTTTAACGAAGGATCATTCATAAGAGAAATACGTAAATGCATTAAAGTATAGTAAATTACTCTAATTTCTTGAAAAAGCATAAAAAATGTAACAAGAAAAAGTTAACTAAAAAACGAGCAAACTATATCATTTTATACAAAGAGAAATATTCTTTCGAATATACCGTGGCTTCGCTCAAAAATCCATCAAAAATAAAAATCAAATTGATTCTTGACGTGTGGCATAAAAATAACAGAGACGAAGCGACCGGAGGAGCAGAGACGGCGCTAGGATCTCATCGTCGTCAGGCGAGAGCACGAGAATCCCGGAGAGCCACTCGAGGGACTCGCAGATCTCGAAGAGCGAGTCGAGGGACTTGAAAATCGCGGCCGAAGATAGACGGGACGTTACGAGCGTTAGGTAAGCTGGAATTCAGATTTAGGACGTAGCGCTTCTGGGGAGTTGTTTCTGCTATTTTAGCTTGACACTGGGAAAAAGAAGTTGTTGAATGTAACCTATATCTTCATATTTTATTTTCGTAGCTGTGCGAGGTTGTTTAAATTGACATTGAATAGAATGCATTGTAAAAGAATAGATAAAAATGTTGTTAAAAATGTTATTCATATTTTATATAGTATATACATTTATAGCTTCAATTTTATTATGTTTTCTGTACAATTAATCAAAACCATTTTCGTCATAAGTATTGCATTTTCCCTTGATAAAAAAAACTTTCAACAAAACATCTTTTACGAACTCTCCCGCATACTTTTTCCACTTCATCCGAACCACTTCGTCAATCTCTGGGCTAAACCAATCCCATGTTGCAAGTCAGTTCGCGAATGTTTTATTCAATGCACATTAATCAGCAGTTAAAAGTCCAGCAGGAAAAACGCCGAATCCGCTATGCAAAAAGTTTCGCGGTGGAAAATTGACGGGACTCGGCTATTGTGCATGACCGGAGTTTCGCGAATTATTAAAGAACTGGCATGGAGAAGAGGGAAAGTTTTGAGAGGCGAATGGAAAATTACTTTTCCTTCGCTCTGTATTCGCACGCGCGTTATATATGTTATAAAAGGGAGGAGTGATGAAACCGTAGCCAGTAACTTTTTTTTTAAAGGAACAACCTGTCCGAGCGAGGGTTTTTCGAGGGAGAGTGTATAGGAGAAAGAGCAAAATGAAAACAGGAGTTTACGGATTCTTTACGGCGGTCTTAATTTGGCGCTGGGGAATTTTATGTTTCTTTTTCATGCTCGTTGGTGTTTTCTTGAAAAGTTTTCTGAAACTACACCCTAAAAACATATTGTAACGTTTAATTTTCTGCTCTATTTCATGCTTACTCATATTTTGCAACTTTTTGTTGCTTTGTTTTTAATTTTTAATATTTCTCAACTTCGTTTATTGATCACTATCCTTTGAATGATGACAACTGACAAATAAAATTCAACACAAGGATACCTAATCAATCATTTCCTTAATAATACTTTTTATTTATTTAAAGTTTGTACACGAATGAAGAATAAATGTCATTATTACAGAACAAAGTTAATCTAGGATTTCTGCATGTAGTAGAACCTTCGTCGTTGATAAACGACACGATGAGGATAAAGATAAAAGATTACTCACTGTTGACATGATGCATGTGCTTTTTTACGTCGGACTTGTCGTGCCTATGACTTGGCGTGACCTTGTTTCGAAACGTATTATGATTAGCAGATTTAGATAAATACACGTGATATAACGTGTAATGGCCACAGTGGTGGCTAGATAAACTGAATTATTTATTACAAAAGGTCAATCGACGTTTTTATTACGGTCAGTTAATATAAAAGAGAGTTAATAATATTAATCATGAAAAAATTTGGTTTTTTTGTTCTTTATCGTTCTTTTTCACAAATTCGATGAATTTAGTTGCTAATTTATTAGTTAATATCTACAATTTAAATTTTTTATTTTAATCGGAAAATGTTTTTTTTTTAACTATTGATTTATTGCCAAAATTCGAATCTTAATTATTTACATAAATTTCCAACGTCTTTCAGGACCATCTAAGGTAGAAAAGTTGAAAAGCTTAAGCATTTTCATACATCAAATCCCCAATTTAACAAACCACCCCTTACACTCTTTGCAGTCAGCAATCGGCGTCAGAGGCCCGCGCGGACGCGCGCAACCAGCGCATGTCGACGAGCTCCTCCCGTGATTCGATCGGCAAGAAACCGGAGGTCGTGAAACCGAAGCGCAAGACCAAAACGCAAACGAAGTCCGGGTCGTCGTCATCAGAGTTACCCCCGAAGCCCAGCCTCGAGATGAACGGCAAGATCCCACGGCCAACGGAACAGCCACCACCGCCTCCTGTAAGAGCCGAGTTGATCCTGCCGGATCCGAATCTGACCAAGACGCCCAGCGTTGTCTCGGATCTGGATCACAACAGCTCCGAGTCGGAGAGGGATTCCGAGATCGATTTCATCAAAAACAAGGCGGAGAAGGGAGTTGAGGAGCTGCCCGATGAGAGGAAGGGATTGTGCTACGAGGAGAGCTTCGAGGAGGATCTGCCGTACGTGCCCACGACCCTGCCACTGGAGAAGAGCGTCGCTGTGCCCATGCTACCGGTCAAGCAGAGGCTGCACCAGGAAGTCACCAAGTAGGTTGGGGTTTGGATTCACGTGGTAGTGATGATGTAAAATCTTTTTATAATTAGATAACAAGGTTTATATTGCGACTATTACAATACCTTCTTTTTGCACGACTAATGGACTATATACTTACTTAAATTCAAATAGGCCAGTTAGTATATTTAGGCTAAACGAACAGTTGTTCGATTTTCTAAATATTAGTTATTGTTAGATTTTATACATTGGCATGACTAAATAAACAAAGACATTTTAAACAAAGCTTAAAGTGCTTGATCCAATGGAAGCCTTTTGTTCAAACGATAGAAGCCTTAAGAAGCTTCCGTGTTCGAAGACATCTGTTGATTCAAACGTAGCGTAAGTTTTCTGTTGCATCAACGACGCGCGACCTAACGATGTTTAGTGATTATTGAATCACTATAAATAGCGAACTGTCACTTTCAAGGAAACGTTCCTTCAATAAATTAAAGTACTGTTATAAATAATAAAAGTAATAGCAGGTTCAAAAATAGGCTTGGTTTGTCAATAATAATTTTTATGCCAAAATCTAATGATTATTGAGTTACTGTTTTACTATTAAACATTGTTAAAAAGACTGATTTTATTTGTAGGACCGACAGATTTAGTTTATTATATCACCGCTAGGTGGCGTATATTTTAACACACTATACGATATGATAAATGGTTCCCTGTTGTACAAATACCATTATCAATTGTTATTTATAAAACATTTTAGCTCGTCGTTTACCAGTTAGTTTGAAATCGTACGCCTGATTATCAATTGAGATACATGATATGCAGGTTATCTCTTACGAAGAACATAACCAATCAGTATAGCGACAACTCAAAACATCATTATCAAACTCCGTATCAATTTTCAGAACAACACCGATCGAGAGGCCACGCTCGACCACCCCAATCAATCCGACGCTTCTCGACGAGTTCATCATGCACACGTCTCAGGAGGACCATCATCATCACCACCAGCGACGCGGCGAGCACAAAATGAAAATATCCCTACCACGCGAGGACTCCTTTAAGCTGAAATCCCCACACCGACCTTCGATTCACAACAGCTTCACGGAGTTTGCAGGCCGCGTACCGGCGGCAAAGAGCGCAAGCCTCAGTCTAGCTAAGTCGCCGAGTCCGCCCCCACCACTGCCCCCTAGGGCCCCTACACAGGTGACGGCAGCACAGGCAGCCACAGCCGCAACGGTGGCGAGGCCCACAAATTGGATCAACTTCGAGGAGATACCGGAGAAAAGGAAGGCGCCCAAGAGGATACAGACGATACCCAGGCTTGAGGATGACGCGAAGGTCGCCCAGCCCGGTGCTGGACCTGTGGTACGAGTCTAGGGATATTGCTGTCTTTGGGGGGTTGGCGGGCCTGTTTAGGGAATTTTTTCGGGAGCTTTTGAAAAGTTCGTGTTGTTTTGATGGATTTTAAGTATAGATTTTGTTCGTATATTCTGTTATTATTGCCTATACGGCTGTCTTCATATACGTACCGGATTTTGATAAAGATGAATGTTATATTAGGATTCCATGTATTTGATGGTAAAATTAGGTGTAAGTAAATTCTTTTGGACGTTTGAATTGATGTAAAACTAGTGATTGTGATGAGATAAGGATGTCTGAATAAAGAAATTTTAACGTTAAATTGGCATACTTTATATCTTATTTAATATATATCTACTTCTACATTCACTTCTAAATTAACATTTTTACAAATTAACAATTTCTCAATTACTAACGAATCTTTAACATACTCGTCAAATCACTAATATTATTCTTCCTTTCCGATGTTTTACATTAACAAATGAAATTTTAATCAGATATTGTACATCAGAATTAAAAACCCTGTACAAGGATGAATGTCGATTAGAACTTCCTAATGAACTCGTTGTCGGAGTTTTGGCGGATTTCTGAAAGTTTTAGCTGTACTCGCGGATGCTTTTACCTAGACGACCGCATCGCCTCGAGGCAACGTTGCGGTACAGAACAGCTATGTTCCGATTAAATCAATATTACTCCAGTACGAATATATATATTCTCGACTGAAGCAGCAGAATATCTGCGCTACTTTAACGGAAATTTGTTTTGTCGGAGTGCTAGGCTAGCGTGGTAGGAGAAGTTTTACTGGTGTTCGTCAAGAGAGAAATGTAGAATTTTATAGATAGATAGATTATATAAAACGAAAAATTAAAATTTTTATTTCAGAGTATGATAGCTTAAATAGTAATATTTGAAAAAATAATATATGATAGTCAACAGTATATAAAATCTCCAGCCAACCTCACAGAATCGCAATTTAAACTTTACTTTGTTAACTAATAGGTATTGTTCACTGAATTTTACTTAGTTTTGTACAAGTTGGAATTCTTGAAAATTTGTACTTTACAGGGCAACATAGAGTCAGATAATGTAACTAAATATTAACCAATCTTTCTGGTAATCAGAAAATTTTGAAAATTTTAAACTTCAATTCATCCGGTGCCACTTTTTCACCAAATATTAAAAATTTAATTCAATACTAAAAAAAAAATCGTCGCTGTTGAATGATTCATATTGATAGCTAACAACGTCAAAATCGTCAAACTCAACATGTCCCAAGGAACTTCTCAAATTTTGCCTATAACCCAAACCCCTATAAATAAAAAGAAACTCATTAACCCCTTAACATACCACTAACTCCATTCCCACAGGCTCAGTACAGCTACGTACAGCCGGAGGAATGTCGATGCGAGTGCCACGAAGAATCCCGTCGTGCCTCCTTGCACCGCGACGTGACTGCACCAGGTGCGCCTCCGCCACCGCCACCCGCTCGACATCACCATCATCATCAGCAGCAGCAATCGTGTACGCCGAGCGGTAGCAATGGTGGTGGCGCCTGCAATGGCGAGAACTGCCAAGCGAACAATAACAATAACAGCAGCAGCGGTGCCGACCGCGCAAGTATCGTCAGGTAATGAGCACGCACGGATCTTGCCCATTTTTCACACCAGGAGAATATATATATTTATACATACTGAATATATATTATTATTATTATATATTGTACAATGATTATTATTGTATACGTTATTATATCGTTTATATCCTAGTACATGTCTCGAGCTCCCGGCATTCAATCATGAACAAGCGTGGTTTATTTATCTCTTTTTTTTTGGTTTTGTGACGTAGTTGAGACGCTGCCTTAAAGGTTTCTTGAGAGTATAACGTTTCCGTGGATACTTTAAAGACTTTAAATTGTAAAGATGTAAAAGCACATGAATAATATGTGCCCGCTGTTTTACTTTTAATTAGAGAAGGGAGTATTTTTAATAAAAGTTGGTGCTTTATTAAAATGAGTGGAATAAATTATTATCGATTTTGTCATCTAACGAATTTCATTTCAAGAGGCTTTATGGCAACGTCACTTTAGTGCACTAATTTTTTTATTAAATTTTTATCAAATTCAGATGCATTACCTTATTTCATTTTCATCGAATTCATTCTTTTTTTTTCAATTAAAATTACCAATTCACGAGACCTTCATTATATATAACATTAAAATTACTTCATTATTTGAAAATGTAAATTATTCCATTGATAAATTGTCATTTTGCATTGTTAAATATAAAACTCAGTGTGTCCCTAATTATTCAAGATTTTAAATGTTTCGTAATATACAATGTTATTTGTATAAAAAATTATGTACATTTGTTTTATAATTGTGACATTAAAAAATTGTAACTTTGTTTTTTTATTGAATCGTAACTTTTAATGTGACTATTATATTCTTTATGTTAAATTTAACAAAGCCATGTAAGTATTTAACGTTTCATACATCAAACTCCTATACATATAAAAAAAACTGTCTAAATTAAATTCATCTATGTACAATTAAAATGATGTTGGTCTTTTATTTTTTCAGAAACCTTGTAAATTAACGAGAAAATTTTATTAAATGGTCTCTCTTTGTTCCTCGAGTTGTGGATCGTTACCTTAATTTGTTCATTTTACGAAAGAGAATCCTTTGTTATTTGGAATTCAAAGCATTTCTGAATATATGAATGTAGATCTAGAGCGGTTTGAAGAGGCTTCAAAATGAATAGAAAAGAAATTGTTCGAATGATCAATGTCAAGCTTTTGTAACATTATCACTAATATTTTCAGTTTCGTTTAATAATTATTTGATAACGTAATTATTTATTAGAAATGCCGTTATATTTTGTAATTAGATTCTTCGATGGATTGTGTCGGTCAATTTTGTGTTGCATGAAATTTAGAAAGATATAAAATTACTAACATTTGTATACCGCATGTTTTGCATCTTAAGATTATTTTCAAAATTATCTTATTACAAATATTTAATATGAATTACTTTTTTTTTATAATATACATTTAATTAAAAATGTGAATTTGGCAATAAAATCTAACGGATATATATATCAAAACGCGATAGAATCGGCGCGAACCCATTCAAGTAATTGGACAAAGAATTACTCTATTGGAAAACGCATTTCTTAACTGTGAATGTTGATGTGGCGAAAAATCGGCGAATGATTAAAAGGAATAGTATGATTTAAAAAAAAAACAGATTCGTAGATTAAAGAAAGATTTTTTTTCCTGTTGCATATAAACTAAAGGAGAACTGCGTCTTGTCATTGTAAGTAACTTCATAAAGTGATTTATTAAGCATCTTTAGAAGACAAACTTTATATTCACCGTTCATGCGCTCGGACAGAAAACAACAAAGCTTGCATCATCAACATGCATGACAGCTTTTATTCGAGAGCATTTTTGACGAAACTTGTAACTTTATACATTATACTTTTTCTCATTATATTCTCTGTAGTCTTTATTAATAGTCAGTTTCAATACGAATGCTCGTTTGCGTACTAAATTTTATAAAATTTTCGACAGATATTCTCTGCATATATTATAATCATTACGTTGCATATGTGTAAATGAAAATTAAAAGCTGCGAATTTTCGGTATTACGAAAATTTTTTAATTAAGTCCAAAAAGTTTCACGTTGTTGAATAAAATGACGGGTTATTTTATTAAAAAGCAAAATTTTATTACAATCGATGCTTTATTAATTATCGCAAAAATTTCATCCTTAAAATTCTTAATCAAATTAAAAAGTTACCTTTGAATTAAGCTCAACTATCACGAATTCGCTTTAATTTATAAAAACAAAGATTATCAATAAAGACTCTTATAAAAACACGCAATCGCGAATCACTTAGCGCATATATTATGCTTATCCGCGTCGAGATCACCTAAAATATCCATTCGATGAATATCAAAACTGTCAGTCAACTATAACACATCTATATATCAATATCAAACATCGACAATATAAACAACCAGTTATCAGTCAACATATATATATATATATATAAAAATTCGAATAAATTCTCAATCTCTCAACTTCACTCGAATTTATATCTAAAAAAAAAAAGTACAACAACAAACAAAAATATAAGCATCCGAATGCTTTCCTAACTGAAAAATGGAAAAGGTCCCCTGCCAATGATTCACGTAGCGACCGAACCGCCGGCCGTGTAATTTTTTTACACATCGCGCAGGGGGGGGGGGGCTGATGGGTGAACCACGAATCGCCTGTGATCCATTAGAAATTTGTTTCTGTATTTCCAGTGACAACAGTTCGCTCGAATGCAGCCTCAGTGGCGAATTACCGCCGGCCGGCCAAGGAATGAACTCTGGGCCACGACGAGCTTCGAGACCTTTTGCTATGGACCTCGATGTCAGCTCCAACCGGTCTAGTATCATATCCCAGGAGGAGACTGAAGATGAGCATCCTTAAAGGATACGGAAAGATAAAAATTATGGGCAAGGGGCTATACTATATAGAAGTGTGTGCGTGTGTCGTAGGGATCGAGAAAATTCAATTCTTCCAGTTGTACAAATGGAGTTATATACTGAGTGCACACGCACCTACGGATATTGATGTTTTTTTCTAATCATCGATCGGAAGCCAATCGGAGACATTGAAATCATTTGAAAATCGGTATATGATGGGATTGTGAGCCCCTCCCGAATTGCGAATATACTCTATATTATACTCGTTTGACGTTATTATCGCAGTCATGTTCTCATTCATAACGTGTGCTTTTTCGTTCGTCCGACATTCGACTTTTATTATTATTATTATTATTATTAATATTATTATTATCTAATTCCTAATAGTACATTGTTATTGTTATTGTGATCGATCCACAACACGTCTTTTTGTCGCGACGCGATAAAATAATGACGGAGCGATGTACGATACACACATTACACATAAATACACAATTTTTACACGCGGACGTGCAATGCGTAGGCTCGTGTTCTTCGTAATTATGAATTCGTAGATTCGAGAAACATATTTTTGTCTCATAACTTCCGAAAGAGAGGGAAAATGTATTGACTTACGATTGATTTTATTTTCCGTCAAAAAAGAAAGAAAAAAAATGAAAACAAGATTTATATATTTGAAGCCTATAACGTTTATTCAATTGTATATTTTTTCACTATTTTTATACGTCAAGTATTTTAAACTTTAGTTGAGATACGATCGATGTAAAATATTTCATTTCATTTGTCTCTTAGTTATGGTCGTAAATTCTACATGTGACAGAAACTATATCAAACTTTGGCAGGATAACGAAGTTTGTAAATTCAAATTGTTAATGTTAAACTTAGATAAGGCAAAGTATATTTAAAACTAACGAAAATATATAAAAATTTCATACCTTTACATTAGTTCTATAGTCTAGGACGAAATCCGACCAACTAAAGAAAAGAAAAAAAAAAATTTTAAATTGTACATAAAAAAATGGATGTTTCTCTAAATATATTAACTCGTCAAAAATTCATTCATTCGCCTATATTCGACGTTACAAATAACAAAATCACATATAGGTTTCTTGAATTTACGAATTTTACTAGCCAATTGGTGTTAAAATATAATCGAGCGCAATTCAGAGCACAGTCTGAAGAAAAAAATGAAAAATAATAATAACTTTTTGAGAGACGTTTTTTACAATGTTACTCCACCGGTGCACGTGTCGATGGTGCGCCTACTTCTTCATCAGTATTAACGTGTGAGAGCGCAAGACGAAATTCTATATTATTCGTTCTATTGGCGTTTCTGTAATGCTTCTCGTCGTCTTTGACTTATTGATTTTGCGAATGATCGACGATGAATAATGGAAAAAAAAAGATTTAACAAAAAAAAAAAAAAAAAAAACTATTGATCGTTAAACTTCGATACGATGAATTAATAAAAAGAAAGAGAACTTTTCGAATTGCGCATATCTCCATTTTAAAGAGATATAGTGCGCTACGGTGAAATTTCGAAAGTTCGTTGTTAAGATTGTTGAATCATTAATGTCGTAACTTGGTACAGATTTTTGGAACTTAATCTCTAGCGAAAATGTAATATGGAGCACCATTAGATGAATCTCGAAATCAAAGGGTCAACTTGTTCACGTAATGAACTTTTGTTTGACTAATAATACTATAATTTTCTGTATAACCTGAGTTACAAACGATAATTATTGTAATTTTAATAAAAATGATTTTATCAATGAGTATTTGTACAAGTAATAATTAATTAATCATTATTTTATAAATGAAACTTTAATTAACTATAAAAAGTGACTTTGCGCGGTTAGATGTAGGAAAAGAAAAGTAATGATATAAAAAAATACTGCACCGTAGAGATACTATGTATGTATAACATGAAATTCATCCGAAATTTTACCGCACATCACTAACGTTAAGAAAAATAATCTCGAAAAAAAAGTAGCTTGTAAAGAAAAAGTTATTGAAAAAAAAGAATGATAATACAAAAGAGAAAAAAAAAAGAAATGAGAAAGTCGTTTTCGACTGCTTTTTTTGCTATTAAGAAAACTTCATTGTTGTGCGATAATATATATACATACATTAATTATTATGATATACTTTAAACTTAAGTCTTGACTGATATTTTGCTTTTATCGAACGCGTATACACACGGATACACACAAACGAGTAAGAATTAAGGCGATTAAGGGGGAGGATAAAAAAAAATAAACATGTACACATTACTAATGCTTGTGCTTTTCAGCCATCACGAGCCTTATGTCCCCAGCGATCATTTATTTTCCTCGTCGTTTGTAAATAGCACATTTAGGAAAGAGAATATATAGCAAAAATATATATCGAGAGGGAAGCAAGGCGTCGTGATGGTCGACAATTTCTTTACTTCCTGATTTTGTGATTATTTTTTATTGAAGCTCACAAGATTTTCTTTCCGACAGAGCAGGCGTGAAAAATCTTTCATTGTCCATTTTAATTCATTGCTATTTAAAATCAAATCAAAGTAATAATAATTAAATTTAGAAATCTTATTAAGGTGATATCTGTTTTTGGTGATAAACCAGGGTTGAACATTTTCTTATACTTCCTCTGTCGGTAAAAATCTTTTTGTACATTTAATAAAATTGACAGTTTATTTTGGAACATGTTTTTGATTTCCTTTCACTTTGCACAATTCGACTGGCAATTAAATAAAATTAAATGATGAAATATAAATGGAGGAGTAAGAAAGAAAGCAGAAATATTTTAAGGAGAAAGAAAATTGTTAATAGAGTAATAAGCAGAATATCGTATTTGTCTTAGCGAAAAAATGCTGTTGAGTATAACTGGAAAATTATTTATTATTTAACAAAAGCGTTTGCACTTGCAAATTGTTATTGATAAAGCACAAATAAGTAAGATTCTTGTGGTAAGTGTTTGTTGAACCTACTAATAAAATCACGACAAAGACTTATACAATAAACAAGAACTTTTTCTATTCGAATTTTCGTTAATCGTTATATTATACACCGATTTTGCAAAGGCCAAACAAACTTTTGTAAAGATTTACAACTGATGCGTCGCAGTTGTTCCGCCTTATACAGAATGTTCAGTTTTCTCCGCTTCTTTTGTACAAAAATCGTACATAAAAATTGTAAAAAAAAGACGAAAAAATCAAAACGTATTAGACATTTTCGCAGCTCACTCAACGGCATATTTTCCACGATGTCTTTTCATTCTCCGCCGCTCAGCATGTATTTCCTCGAAAAAAAAATTAATGAAAAAAAAAAATCCAAAAACAAGACAAAAAAAACCTCATCGAAACGGCCATTTTGACCTTTTCCGAGACTTAGCTGCTCTGACGTGCGGGCATCAACGAGAAACTATACTGTGTTCAGACAAGAGTACTAAAAAAAAAAAATCGTTAGGAGTATGTAAACCAAAGTGTCACAAGTCCACGAAATTCCTTCATTCATGATTACCGAGCGACCGCGTATATCGGAATTGATGTATTAGTCGCAGCAAATCTGTATAATCAGCTTCCTCTCCAATGCGTTGGCGAAATGAAGTAAGAAAGTCGATTAGTTACCGACTGAAAAAAGTAATGTGAAACAAATTATAGTGTGAAATCTTCTCTTGCCGATCAAGTTATTTCGATTGTGTGATGGTACAAATTATGTAATTATTTATTATACCTTTTTTTAAAAGTTATACACGACAAATTCAATTCTATTCAATGATCAATTATCGATTCTAAGTTACATGAAAATCTAACTTGGTCGGTGATGGAAGATTATCATGTTGCTTCGATTCCTTGTGGTTGATCGACTACTTATATGCAACGATAAGAATTATATTAATGCTTCATTGTACTGTAATTGTTTCCTGTGAGACGCTTGATGGGAAACCGATTAGTCTAAACGTAATAAAGACACGACATAATTATATCTTTTTATTACTGAACTAATGAAATCTGTATAGTGGACAAAAGAATTTGTGGAAAATTCAATAAAATGACAATTCACTATAAAAATAAATTTTGCTCTCAAATGTCGTTTTAGTAATATTTTATCGTAAACACTTCTAAATGTCCAAGTAACATTTTTCTTTATGCAGTAAATATTTAACGTTTAACTTCATTAATTTTGTAATCAAAACATTTATATTTAAATTTTTATAATTTCAATACGAAGGTAGCTTTCTGTGGCCGTTACTACATATTATTATGAAAAGGGAAAAGTATTATAATGTGTGCGTTTTTTACTTTGAAGAACATGAAAACAATAACTTGTTAAAGACTCGCTCCTGAAATAATAAAAAATGGAGTTCCAATGCCGTAGATTTTTGCGTGAAATAAATGAATTATCGCGCCGATTAATATACAATAAGTATCGATTAATTATTTAGTAGCTGTGTACTTAACATTTTAAGCTTCGAGTATGAATACAATAACGCTGTACATTTTACTTTTTTCTTGTTTCTTGCGCTATACATTAACAAAACTCCATTTACAGTATTTTTCATATTAATATAAAAATGTCTAAGTCGTTTGTGCATTAAAAAAAAAGGATTCATAATGAAGTGAAAAGTGAGTAAAAATGAAACTGGAGAACGTAGATTGCAGTTAATAATTCATTAATGAAAAAAAAATGAAATATTATAATAGGAATAGGTTTTCTCTATTCCCCTCGTCCTTGTCACGTGCCGATGATCGAAGCTCTAATTTGTTAAAGGATACGTATGTACGGTTGCCATTTTTGTAAGGGAGATTTTGTTGAAAATTATCTCAAGATTTTGTAAAGTTTTATTTGTAGCTTGTAGTGATAAATAGTAAATGTTACAACGATTAAAATCAAAATATTGTATAGTTTTTCTTTTTGTAAAGGAACTTCTTATAAATGTTAAAACTATATTTCAAGCTAAACCAAAAATGTTAAAGGGTTCCTAAAGTCTACTTTTACCGATCGTCAACGTAATTACCGATATTACAGCTTATAAATTGTCATTATTCGATGCAGACAGTAACAGTCGATATTTCTCAATGTTGTTAACAATGAAAATGTTATTGTAGGCAATATTAAATGTTTACATCGAATAATGGAAAATTAAGGACTGCTCAGCCTATAACATCTAAGGCGCCAAAATTGAATTTCTGACATATCTCTATTGATTTTCTCTAAAATTGTTGGCATTTAATCTATAAAAAATTCTCGACAAAGTCTCTCAACACCAAAAATCAAGAACAAACAATGTAAATAGTGTGTGCAACACTTTATTGATAGACTGAGAAATAGAATGCGAGGAAAAGTGTAAAGTAAACAGAGGATAGAAGATCTGAACGAGAACCGCGAGAGATTTTATCATTGCTGCTTTTTAACGAAGGGGGAGAAAAACGTTGAATTATAGATGAAAACGCGAAGATAAGTGAGAAAAATAAAAAAAAAAGTAGTCAGAGAACTTTCTGCGTGTCTTTTTAAAACCAGTGAACCGAAAGAATTGTGAAAATACGAGAGGAAAAAGAAATACAGCCAGTGGTGCTGATACACATTGCATATGAATATGCAGGTGAGAAACGAAGAGATAGTGTGAGACAGAGAAGAAAATATATCGACTAATTTTTAACTTTTCTGCCTCGAAGTACGTGTCATTCCGCATCCTCCTGACGACGAGATGACGAAGAAACGAGCGGCCGATCAAGCGCCGAGTTTTCGATTCTCAAAGAATACAGAAAAAAAAGTAATTAGAACATTATCATCGTATTTTAGCGACGACTTTTCTAACCCTTTTCTAGCGGCGGATTCAACAAAATATAAATATATATATTATACATACTTGGAGGCGCGAGAGCGTCGCACATGTCTGTTGTTCCTCGACTGTTTCGCGAAGACATTTTTTTTAGACAAATAATGGACGCATATAAAAGTTGTAATGCTGGATGCAGCGTAATTCATGAAGAGGGTACAGTAAATTTTTTAATCAAATCATTTTTTTAAGTAATATGCAATTTTTCAAAAAGATCTATTACTTAAGCAGCGAATGCCAATTAAATTATTGGTGAATTGTCTTGTTTTATCGATAAGTTCTTCATAGTAAATTGAAGTATTCCTGGTAAGAAATAGATTTTTTTGTCAATTGGAATATCGTTAATATTATTTATGATTTCATTTACAAGAAAAATCCTAATTAAAAATTGACGGTGCTCTCTTCTTGATGAAAATGCGGAAAGTAGTAGCGAACCAAACGATGTGACACTAGACCCAGAGAACAGAATGTCGTTTCCTTCCGCGAGAAACAAAGGCTAAAAGTACCGTAAGGTAAAAACCTTAAAAGACAAAAAGAGAGAAAGAAAAAAACCGGAGAAAAGCAACAAAAAATATGTCTCTCGCAGGCAAAAAAGGCGCGCGGAACGACGCCCCTTAAAAAAATCCCTTAGCAATACGTGAGCGTTCATGATTATTTTTAAGACGCATAAGATGCTATGAGAAATAAGATAAAAAAGAATATTTAAGTGTTTCTAATGTTATGTACATACGACTATTTGCGAGAGGAAAAGAATACATTTTCGAATGCTAATACATTATGCGACTCGTTCGACGACCTCATGTTCGAAAAAATAAAATGTTTATGTGTTTTATTCGTTGGCTCTCTTTATTTTCAATCCTTCTCTCACACCTTAAATACAGTCATCCACATAAATTTTTGTTTAAAATAAATAAATAAATACATATTTTTCAAAATAGAAATTGATTGAATTAAAATAATCAAGATGAAAATTGATTAAGAATGTTGAAAGCTAAGGGGAAGCCTTGCTGTTAATTTTAACGTATGACACTTTCGGTTTTTTCGTTTGCGCTTTAACCGTCGTACTTTCAGGACTCTCCGTACTCGTTTCCTTTTCAATGCTCTGATTATCATCCCTCGATGTTAGAGAAATCGGCTGCTGGTCCTCGCGTAGGAATATCGTCGTTGCGGTCGTCGTCTCCGTTGTATTGTTTTCCATCAAAGATTGCTATGGATATAATTTTGACGTTAATTTTATTATTAGAGTAAAAATGAAAGCTTTTGTGGGCAAAATTACCTGCATCACATTCATGAGAAACAGAAATGCCAGCAAAGTTAAGGCGCTGAGGGCAGCTCCGCTGTTTCCTCCGCCACCTTTTTTACTGCTTCTGAAATGAGAAATCGCAGGATATTAAGTTAATTTTTATTGTATTTCGTAGTAAAATTATTTTCTTGCTTTTTTATTTAACCAGTATGGCCACATTCAATTCACTAAAGTTTGACCAAGAAAAATGTACTAACTAGTTAGCATTGTATTATATATATTAAGAAACAAGTTTAGTGAGAATTTCTATTATACGTAAATATATATTAGACAGTAAAGACTTCAAAAGATGCCACATGTTACAGACAATTTTTCTGGGAATATAAGAATTTTCTATGAAGTTTGACAATTATTTTTTGGATTTTTGAAATTATAGTAGTATTATAAGACAATGGCTATTTTTACACAACTACTTATGATTTGATTTAATTTTTGTTCTCAGTGTAATATTTTATTCAAATACTCTCTAAAACAACAAAACTCTAATCTTCAACTTTTCAAGAATTTTTCACTATTAACTTTATCCTCGAACCATAAACATTACCAAAACCAAATTTCATCTCTAAAACCAACGATTTATCTTAAAAAAAAAAATAAATAAAAACGAGTGCAAAGTATAGTTACCCATGCCATCCATGTCCACCGCCACCATGATCATAATGCCCACCACCTCCGTGGTACCGATCCATCGCCGGCGCAGCAGACTGCATATCGTGAAAGCCGCCCATGTTTAGTAACGCCTTGAAGGTCATTTTGAAAATGGAAAAGACACACAAAAAAAAATTCCTCAATCGTCCTTCAGCACTACGATCTCGATGTCGACAGTGTCGTAACGTGACTGTTTGAATCTCGAGGGGCGCGAGTAAAGTGTGAGTGTACTCTTTTCTTTCTTTACGCTCGACGATTTTCTAATTACTGTCGCCGAGGCACTTTCGAGGTGTCGCGGCGCGAAACGAAGTTTTGGGGCTAATGTTGTGGCGAGAGCCGGATTCTCGGGTAATTTAAGATGGAAGAGTATAAATAGAGGAGGGTATATGTAAAGTAAGGTTGGTCACAGGTACTGGACATTTTCGTTAACGTTGTGAATGATAGTTTTAGCGTGGACGTATAGGATTTCACGAAATTATTACGGTGACGTGTATAAGAAAATATAAATTTTTAAGATTTTGTATATAATTTGTTATCTTATTCTACTAATTTTTTTTATGTTTTATTATGTTATTGTAATGATATATAATATGATATTTTTAATGCTATCATAAAATAGTGACTTAGTTCTAATGAGGGGAGCACGACTTTCATCTTCAATAAATAAAAAATATTATTCACAACTTATGATCATTTGTTTTCCCCTAATTATAAAATAAAATGTTTTAAAAAAATTATTCTCGTTATTAATTGAACATTAATTTTTACAGTTAATTTTATATTGAAATTTTTCTTATTAAGGTTTTTGTAATATTATATTTTGTGTTTAAAATTTATGTGAAACATAATTTTTACTTTTAGGATTTCTATAAGACAAAACATTATATAAACGAATATTCGTTTAGTTATTTAAATACTGTTGAATCTTAGTTTTTAAAAAAGTAATGATTAGGTAAATAACAATATTACTTTGTTATTTTACAAGGTGCAGGAATGATATAAAGGATGAAAAGAAAAGCCATTGATTTTTTTCTATAAGAATTTGTTTTATTTAATGGTGAGCTGAATTATAACATCTTTGCCTAACTCCAGCCGTACGCAATGCATTTACAAATTACGCCTATATACATTAACGGAGGGTAATGCCAATAATAATAATAATAATTATAATAATAATAATCATTAATATAATAATGGTCATAGTAATAATAATAGCGATAAGTATCAATGGATCGGTAAAAAAAGCAAAGAATAATATAAAAATGAGCATATAAAGTAAAACAATAAGAGTGAATACATCCTGAGATATTAACCGTGAGATATATGAAAACTTAACCCAAACAAATTTCACAGAATCAGACATAAAAGAAATGACTGATTAAACATTACAAATAGTTTGTAATATATATACCGAACCATCGATAAATCCATTGTATATAATATATAGCTGCTCGAAGCTGATTTTCCTCTCCCAACCGACGCGCATATGGGACAGAAAACAAAAGAGATTCCGGTGTCTATATATAATATATAATATAATATATATAGGATAATAAGAATCGTAGCTAATAATAATAATAATAATAATAATAATAATAGTAATAATAAATACATATGGTTTGCTGCGTGTGATGCTAAGTTATATTATATATGATATACCGACCGGTTCGCGGGTAAGTTGGCCCAAGCTCACTAAAAAAGAAAACAAGAGAAGAATCTACATCTACTATACGCGTCATGAGAATACAATAAATAATTAAATAACATCTTTCTCTATCTCGCTTAGCTTATATAAAAAAAAAAGAGAACAAGAACGGAGACGTATAGAAAATAACATTCTCCTCGCTTTACAGGGTATATCAGCCCTCTTTTAAAAGCGCTTGTATATAAATTTAATTTACTCCTTTCACACTTTCATCTCTCGCTCACGGGGGGATTCAGTCTACTGCTACGGAGGACAGTAACAACAGTACGGATGCTGCCCTCCACACGCCACAGTATATAAGGGTGCGGCGATTATCATCATCATCATCATCAACATCGTTTTCGAAATTTTTCCGAACGTAAAAAAACCGGTACGTAATAAAAAAAAAAAGAAATCATCATCGTCGTCGTCGTCGTCTCCTATCGGCTATGATGTTATATGTTGGGGAATAACCGGTTATCTCCAACGTGTTTTTACGCACCGCAGCGAGAACGGCAACAGCATACACTTTTCTTTCACATATATATATATAACATATATATCTATCGCGTCGCGTCGATGTCTACAGTTGGTTGATATTTTTTTTTCTTTTGTGTTGTGGGGGGTCATTGGTCGCGTTCGTTGGTGTCTTATATATATATACGTGGTGGTCACGCACGCGTGGATATTCCGTTCAGACGGCGTTGCAGTCAAGGAACAGCGTCCTGCAGTCCTCGCCGGAACGGCCACGTCGGCCGGCTTCGTACAGTGCTTCGAAGCCCACGCCGCTCTGCCTCTGCAGCAGGTAGCTCGTCGCGTAGCTGGAATAGAAAGAATTCAGTCGTTAGATTGGGTTTATATATATGTGTGTGTGGTGATATTATGTGAACTGATGATTTATTTTTAATTGTCTAGGTTTGGTGATAGGAGTATAAAATTGTTTTTAAATGTGATGTAGCTTTTTTTTTGAAAAATGTAGAATGAAACGTGGCAATTCTATTGATTATCGATACTGGGAAAATTTTTTATTGGATTAATTTAGCCCATATTTGAATAGTGACAATTAAGAAATGTTACGGAAATAAAAGTATTAGATTAAATTGAATGTATATTTTATTGAATTAGTTATATGAATCATTAAATCATAAGCAAATATCTATTCTATTCGATCTGAAATTTTTTGTTTCAATAAACTGATTTAATAACTCGTATTCTAAAGGAAGTTTCATTTAATCAATCGAAATTGTTTTCCCTAGAGTTATTTCCGGCATCCCAATACTATTATTTCTACAAAACATTCAAAATTTTCAAAACGTTAAAAATATTGAAATTTTTAAAATTGATTTTGTTGATTTTAAAGCTAACAGTAAATGTTAGAAGTCTTTTTAATTACTCCTAAGTCACGTAAGCTTTGTAATGAAGGAACTGCAAATGTTATAGATATTGAGCAACTAAGTATCAATAAATTGGCAGAAAGAAGCTTAAGCAGTTTTATTTTTGATGAAATGAAGCTCAAATAATATCGTTCGCATAGCAATCTCAGCTGGATTACATAGAAATATAATAAACCATAAAAAGTAATTTTTTATGATAATACAAAATTATTAAAGGTTTTTAGACATTGAAACAGATTATAAAAAAAGAAAGACTTAAAGCAAATGGCAGATTAGTTCTCCGGAAAAACTTTTTGGCATAAAATTTCAAGATGTTTTGAGATAATAAAATTGACATAGCACTGCATTATTTCAATATACAACAAAACTAAAATAATTTTTCAAGAATTGCGAAATTTCAAAAGACCGAAAATCATAAATAACAATACTTCCGAACTGGAATAATCGATATTCAGCGACAATATATTTATTTAAATTTTTTTATAGCTTGATTATTATCAGTGTTATCTAGTCGAAAAAATCTTTCTCCCTCAACAAATAAAATAAGCTCCTATAAAAAACCACTAATCCATTATTTAAAATTAAAAAGACAATCCACTCCTCTATCACAACTAGCAACAAAAAAACATCTATACGTATAAATACTTACGATCCGAGCTGGCAGAAGATGGTAGATGTACCCTGCGAATCATTGGCACACTCAGCGCTAGCCTCGCAAAGCACACGTTCAGCGCAACCCCTTTGACCTTCTTCCTCAGCACGTCCAACATTGCTGAATGACTTCATCGACCTGACGTATCCCTGAAATATTCCACATAGATCAATACAAACATACACATATATACACAACCAATTGCTTAACATTTATCGCGTGTTGTTGCGGTTACCAATCACTATACTGCACCTCTTACCAAATTCGCGATGTCCGGTTGCAGTAACATCGCGTGTATGGCAAAACAACCATGCTAAAGTAACTAACGCAATATACCGATAAAACATAAAAAATTGGAATTTGATTGATTAATTTACCTTGAGCATAGAAATGGAGGCTACCGCGGCCTCGGATACTGTGTCCTTTCTGCCGAGTGATCGAGCTGAGAGCGAACGATGCGAGAAGGATGTCTTCAGGGCGTCGAGTAGATTGATCACGATGTTGATGAACTGCTTGGGGACAACGAGGTAACGAGAAAAGAAAAAACAGAAAACATAGGTATTTAGGCAAGTTATTCTTACGACTCGACTGCACTATAGCGTGACAGTCGATATAGAGAGTCGTTTCGTATTTTTTTTTCTTTTTCGTTTTTTTTTTTACTTTAGTCTATAGCGTAGTTACGGTGTGTCTTTGTCGGGATGTTAATTAATTTTTTTGTTTTGTTCAATGTTTCATCGTCTAGTCTTTTTAGTTTTTACGTTTCATCGAGTCTCGTAAAAGTGTGTTATTATTATAATGCCAAAGAATTCAAGTGTAATAATACTGTAACGTCGTTACAGTATATATATATAGTAACGTTTAACATATATATATATATGTAAACGACTTTCGTATATATGATAAACAGATGCTTACGACTGTACATGAGAGACAGATACATATAGGTAAGCTGATCGTGAAGAAAATTATACAGCGTGATAAAAATGGAAAAATGAAAAAGGTTTGTTAAACAAAAGTATAAGTATATAATGTACTCGTGAATTGCTCGTTCGGCTTCTCTCTTGAAAGAAAAAAACAACTAAAGACTAGCGTTTATGGATATATTACAAAAGCATTGCGTGTGCAACTTACTGCACTGTGTGTATTATGAGTGTGTATATATGTGTGTGTGTGTGTATATATATATATATATATATATAGTATGTGGGTGTGTATGTATAAGTGTACTGACCTCACTCGCCTGGCCGGCTATCACAGACACCTGTTCCGGATTCCTGCCCTGTCCCAGAAACGCGCCCAGCACCGCTGTCAAAATTCCCTAATGTGTGCGGAAATTACATCCAGTCCAATGTATTAATCTTTATTTACAACAGGTATATTATAGTATATATACAATATAAGAGAAAAAAAAAGTAATTGGTAATTTTTATTTCTGTCGCTCGCCTGTTCATTTTTTTTTAATTTTTATTGGTGCTGCTCGTATATATATGTATATATTTATATGTTGATATAGGGATAAGCTGTTATTCATAGACTATACGTACTATAGTGTAATTTATTTAGATTGTTATGTTGGTCTGTATATAGTTATTTTTATTTTATAGTCTTTTTTTGTATCAAATGTATCGGCTGGCATATATGGATATTTGTAATTGCAGAATTTATTAGTTTTAATTAGAGAGGATTGATATTTTTTTTTTGTACAGAGCTAATATTACTAGAGAATGTTTGAAGCAAAAGTTGTAAAGGTAGAGTTTACTGTGGAAAAAGATTGTTTCGAAGATAAAAATTTTATCGTTGAAATGCATACGAGTGCTAAAGCCCACGTAGCAGCATTAAAGATGAAGAAGAGATTTCAAAATTTTATTAAAACAATACGGTTTTCAAATATTTTTCCAACAATGTACATATTTATGAATTTATGGTTTTGTAAAAGAATAAGTAAAAAAAAAATGTTGTATACGCTTTCTGAAAAATGTAATTGAAATTTGAGAAACCTCCCCTTCATCCAGAATTCGAACGTCCATTATAGCCACGTCGGCGCTACAAAATTTACAGACGAAATATGAGTCTGAATTTCTCGTTGTGTCAAGTCACACGTTGAATAATTATTAAAACTATTTCTGCCAAAATCCAATCATGACTTCACACCCTAAGAAATCCAGATATCATCGTAGCGCACGTGAAGCTTATATATATCGGCAATCACATCAAGTGATCTACACATCAGAAACCAAGCTCTGCCGACAGCGACAGAAAGACCGCATAAAGAGAGATAGAGAAAAAAATAACCAGAAAAAAGAAAAGAAATCAGAATTATGTATGAAAAAAAAAACAAAGTAAACAAAAGGAAATCATTGAAGCTTTTGTACCTGCATAGGACTGCTGCTTTGGTTATCAACTTTATCGATACCATCGACTTGTTGTTGAGGTCCACCAAGGATAGCTGTGAGGACACGTAGACCAACGGAAAGGAGATTAGCCCATGGACTGGCAGGTACACCTTCGTCAATTTCGTTCTTGCTTGGACTGGCAATACCAGCTGTTTGACCCAGCAACATTTGCATTAGCATACCCAGCATGTTCGACCAGCTGAATCCTGTGCCTACGCCCTCCTGTAGCATCATCGAAATTAGATGCGGCTGGGAATCGGTGCATGGTATTTTTTGTTGAATATACATAAGTGTGTGTCGTCGATGGGATGTTTACTCTTTGAATTTTAATCAATACGTATGCATTGGTACCGAGGTAGTGGTATTCACTGGTTATCAGTTAAAAGTGTACCATGGATTTGCACTGATTTAAATTTCAAGAGTAGTGTTTTCCTTACAAATTGTATAGGAATGTTTGTTAAAAATGTGCGTAAGTGTAGGATAAAGGCATTGTTTTGTATTTAAATGTATATAGGTTTGTAGTATAATGTTATAATACCTTGTATATAAAAATAATCTACATATATTAACCAAAACTATGCCAATACCAAGCCACTGTGATAGCATTAAAACTACTTTGGTGCAATGAAAATGTATAACTACTTCCGTAATAAGGCTATTTAAAAACTTTTCTAATCTAAAGATATGGCTTAATTAGACAGCGATTATAACGTCGATATACGAGGAAGCTCTTATAAAACGGAAACCGAAAGCCGCTTCCCGCGGGGCATTTAAACAAAAATGATAACCGCGCCTTAAAGGGCGAACGAAGGTATCTCGAAAAACGTGTTCTTTCTCTCGTTCTATACATGTTGTGTGCTTTCTCTTTAAGAAAGCCCGTACAACGATCGACGCTCATCGAAAGTCGCGTGTGATTTTCACTTTTTTTTCGTATATATATATATATATACACACGTGAATTATAATGCCTGCACGCTCGGGAATTGCCAACTTTCCATGCTTCTTCTCGTTTGCTCACCTGGATGGAATTAGTGCTAAGGTCCTCGAGGTCGTCAACGCCTACCTTCTTCATGGCGTTCGGTTTCTCTGCAAATTTACGTCCACCTTCGATTTGTTGCTGGAATACTTGTTGGGGTAAGGCGAATGCCTGGCCCATTACCAGCGCTACGAGGCATAACGATAGATACTGTTTCGACTGCATGGTTGTATGTGCTGAAAAGTGTCGCAAAAAAATGGATATGGTTAAATATTGGTGTTGGTATATATATATATATAAGAAGGTGTCGAAGTGACACTTTGTGATAATTGTGTTACGTAAAGAATGGTTATAATTATATTGTTTGAAGTTATGGGTCAAAATTATCCTAGGCTATTAAAATTATGGGGAACAGTCTTGGCTAACAATCGTCTCAATTGTATTCATTGTAGTCTCCTTTTGACAAATGACCCCGCCTGACATAACTAAGTATAAGCACGCGAAACCATCTGTAACACTTAACTAGCGTCAAAGCACGGTGACCTCAGTTGGTAACAATGTAATCCTGAAATCTTAAAAAGAGGAACGAAGAGAGAGAGAAAAAAAACCAAGGAACATGTCTCGAGAGAGCATCTCCCGCATTTTTAGAAACTCGCAGTCGCTTTCTCACACGTGGCTGCGCTCTTATTATCATTATTTCCTGTTGTCCAACGACGAGGACGACGACGACGCTTCGCGTGACGCGTAACGCGCTAAAAATGTCTCTCTCTCGACTTTCCCCGCATGAAATTTCGCCTCCCATTCTCTGCGCGCGTTCGCAACTAGACCGCGCCGAAAGTGTTACGCATTTCTATGACGCGCCCGACTGTGTTTCTGTTCCTCGCGTGTATGTGTGGTGACGTTTTTCTGAAGAGAGAAAAAGAGAGCTTGTGTGTGTATATATACACACACCAATGTGTATGTGTGTGACGTCAATCGGAACCGTTAGCCGGGAAACGTGCAGCTACTATAGCACGGGTAATTCGAGAAAAAGTTTCGGATCTCCGTGTGTTGTCTCGTGTCGATAATGGTGGTGAAATTTTGTAAATTGGCAATGGACAGTGTAGTTTCAGATTATTAACCGCGGGAATATAGGACGGACTTTAAAGTTAATACGTATAGAAATTTCATTGTGTATATATACTCTATTCGTTAGTATATAAAAATTAGGATATACAATATTTTAAATAAATAAATTACTATATACTTCGGCCTCGTGTACAGTATTAAATTAAAATGATTTCTATCATTATAATCTAGAAACTCATTAAACAATGGGTTTTAACTAAACTGACATCAATTTCTCCTAATTGATCACTACCGCGTATACATACAAGGCTATATAACAAATATTAAACACGACACTAATATATATATACGCACACTTTAATAAACCACAAAATCACCGAGTGAAAGTGAACCTCGAATCGTGTGTATGTGTGTGTGTGTGTGTGTGTGTGCGCGCGCGCGGAATATATATTCCAGGCAAAGAAAAAAGACACATCAACCCACGAAAACACTTATTACCATCTCTCGTAAAAAGCTGTATATAATCACAGAGATGTATATAACGAATGTTTTTGTCACATCATCCGGTCGTTAATAAAGAAGCCTCGTAAAAAGGATAAGCTTGCAACCGAGATTATACACCCGGATACCGAAGTTATGGAATGTGTCAGCAGTCGGTTGAAAGGATCCTTGACCATGAAAGTGGGTCGTGCACGGAGTCTTTTTCACGGGTATATAATGTGTATATATTTGTGCGCAGCGTCATTGCAGCTGCATGTAAATATACTTATTAAGGAGCGGCGAGGTGCACACTGTTGTGCGCTGCGGGATTGATTCGGTGGTGTATTATAGTGACTTGATGGAATTATAAGATGATGGGTTGTTGGTGGTGATTAGAGAATTTTCTTTTCGAATTAAGTGGGTGTACTTGAATTTTATTGTAAAGCCATTTTTAATAAGGTTGAGACAATTTATTTTATGTATAATATAGGTTTATCGATGGTTTTGAGGAAAAAAATTTTGCATAAGAAACCATGTGTGCAGGCTTTTTTGAATGCCCATTCATCGTTTTTTATTTTTTCATTAACCGTGATAATAACTACCTTGTTTATTAAAAAATTATATGCTTCACGAGTGAAAATGAATGAGCTAAAGATTTAATGAATGACTCTACTCTCACTGGTCTAAAAAGTGAAAACGTCCGTTGAAAAAATGTACGAAAAAAAAGGAGTGGGTCAGGTCGTCACGGCTCGCTTCAAAAAGGATCTATACTATATAGTATTTTGAGTGAAAAAACGTGGACTCATTAGGTGTGTAATCTCTTTTCCCATAACAACTTTCAATGACATAGATGTTTTGTTTTGATGAAATTGTAACGATCTAAATATTTCTCTCGAAGAGAATTTAATTTTATACATAGTGCTTTAATTTTATTATTAGAGATAAACTATTTTAAACTTTCTTTAAAAATGTACAAAGTAAATATGCTAATGAAATTATTCAAAATAGTTTTGCGAGATCATTATGTTATTTGAGAAAATTGCTAATATACAATAATTTTAATTACAGAAATATCTATGTGTAATTATATATAAATTCGGTATGAAAATTAATAACAAACATGACGTATTCTAAAATTATTCTGTTTTAAATAATTATATAGCTTGAAAATGATATCTGAATTTAATTTTGTAAATAACGTCTCTTTCAAAAATAATTTTGTTTCATTTTATTAATACAACAAATTTTTTAAATTAAATTTACTTGGTTTAAACGCTACTTTCTAAATAAATTTCCCTTTATCATAGTATATAAAGAAGATATTTAAAACCCCATTTACACACGCAAACATAAGCAGCTTATATATACATTACGCGCTAACCACGAACTCTACTCTCAAATCTTTTCCAGCCGGCTGTAAATTCCACTAAACCGAGTCCAAAAAAAAAAACAAAGTAGATTAAAAAAAATTCCTCCTATCCCTACTACCTCGCCACATCACAACGTGCGGTAGCAACGACGACGACGCGCTGCACTTGTCGCGGCGGCGAGAGAAGGAACCTTGACCATGAAAGTGGGTCGCGCGCACGTTCGCTCGCTCTCTGCGAGTGTACGGTGGCGACGACGACGTGGAGTAGGGGGGCAGGCCTCGTTAGCCCACTTCCGATCGGGCGAGCGGGTTTCTTGACCCGCGCCGTTCACCGTTAGCCCGAAAAGGCGGTCGCGACCTACTGCGGCGACGACGACGACGACACGTCGAGGCGCGAGCGAGAAAAATATCCGTACGATTGTCGCTGATGGTTTTGTCCTTTTTCGGAATGTGTTTATCGGTTTTCGAAGATCGGTATAGTATACCGAGAGGGAGACGAGAGGTGGGTTGGGTTGAGGTGAGTTGATGTTTCGGTCTTTGGTCGTTGGCAGGTGCTATGTGGATGTGGTTATAATTTATGGGCGAGGGGTGCATTTATTTTATCGCTTTTTTTTCTAGATATTTAATTGCCGTGGGTATATATGATGAGGAAATTAAAGTAAGTTTTAAAAGATATTTAATTTTTAATGAATGTCAAGTTTATACTGACATTTTTATAATTAAATTTTCATTTAAATTTAATTTTTTAATGAATTGCGTGTATAAGTTTTAAAATAAAATTCAAATTTAATGAAGTTAAAAGCAATTAATTAAGAAATACATATAATGCAAAATGTATCGTATCATCCAAAAAGTTTAAATTACATTTTTAATATAAAATGTATTTCGAATGTATTTGAAGAAAATTCTATAATTAAATAGAGAAAGTTATTTAGGTGGCTTTAAATAAACATTATTTAATTTGATAATCATTAATAATAATTTGTATATATTAAAAATAAATCACTTCACTTAATTCTATGTTTTCAATTGCAAAAATCTAAGAGCTATACTTAGATTTGTAATCTTCATAAGTGGATTGCAATTGATAAAATTCCCTTTTCTCGGCGACACTTTTTACCTGTGCATGGAGCAGAAAATTCGTGAAACGCGGTAGGATTTTGTAACTTTCTAAAGCTCTATGACTGTGTTGAAATAATTTGTTTGCGATTATTATCTACTTGAGTTCAACAAACGCAAACTACTGGACAATAGCTTATGTAAATAATTACATTTTCTAAAATTTCAAGCAAATTCATTATGATAAATAAAATTATCACACAAACAAATGTTGACTACTTAGAAAGATCTTACCGAATGATTACTATTTAAAATTCAAGATGGCACGTAAAATTACAAAAGAGAAAAATTACCAATACACTATTCATACTGTGAAATTTTTAAATGCAAATTACTTAAAATTTTGTTATATTACCATGATCTTTTTTCTCTTTTCTAACTTTGCCAACCGCTCACTTAAATCTCAACTCTACTCCATCACAAAAATCGGGCAAAAACCGCCGATCCCCCCACACACGAGAAATCGGTCACGAAACAGCACTTAAAACCTCTAAAAACTTAACAAAAAAAAACTCACTTTTATCTTCAATACTTCTTCTTCAGCTTTTCCCGAACTAAAAACTCGTGCTCGGCAAACGACAACGCACTGTCGGCTTCTGAAAGATGAAAATCCCGCGCGAGCCTTCTTATAGCCTGTGCGTGCGCGAGCGTTGGGGCCCTAGTAGTGGGGATAACCGTTGGGTCCGCTCCGTGGTTGTAGAGTGCGAGGAGAGGAATTCCGGCGCTCGCTCGCTCGCTTGCTCGTACACGGGGACGAAGCGCAAGAGCCGAAGGGACTGATTTTGCAACCGATACGCATCGGCTGAGATGTCAGCTGGGTTACTTGCTCTGGGACCCGGAAAATTTAGGGTTCGTTTTTTTTTTGGAACAGCGTGATGATGATGGAAATGGAGGTGGAGTTTTTCGGCCTTATCGGTGACGAGGATATAATGGAACTTGTTTTTCGCGTCGGTGGAAACGTTGGGTTCTGGGAAAAGTAATCTTTTGAGTATGAGGGTTTCCTGTGAAAGGTCAATTAGGAAAGATGAGCTTTGAGTTTTTTTTTTTGCTTTTTAGGAAAGGTAAGATGAGAGATTTGGAGGAATGATTGCTTTTTTGGGTTTGACAGATAAAGAGAGTTTGTACCTGTAGTTAATTGCAACGCTTTTTTTGAAATTTGAATAATGTATCTGTTTTCGAGAAATTAAAACATCATAACTAATCATAAAGAACTTTTAAATGTAAAAGAAACTGTTCTGATAAAAAAGAAAGAGGTTTATTATGATGCTTCTTCCCTGGTAGAAAATTAACCATTTTCGTTGGTTAACATGCTAATCAAATGGAAGCATTTTCGACCAAAATAAATTT
>JAYJLV010000046.1:9005938-9057498 GCA_036873485.1 Torymus texanus
TAATGATAGTGTGACGTTTTTATCTCCAAAATTAACCAATAATTAGCCAACGCATCGTTAACGTTTCTACCAGGGTTAAATTGAACTTTTTGCCCCGGCGTACACCCGAGAATTTCCTTTTTTATAAAGTCGTACATCTGATATAGGTCATAAAGGATGTGTCAGAGGTAGTTGAAGCAGTTTTAACACTTTCTGTGTCCTGAGAGTTCGAGATAAAGAAATATATGAATTCCAGCATATTCTTTAAATACGTGTAATGTACTTTAGCTAAATTTAATTTTTAAAAATAAAAGGTCGCTTGTAAGTCATGTTAAACAAATTTAAAAATAAAAATATTTAGTTTTCAGTCTATTAATTTCTGATTAGTTGGGACACCAATAAAAAATGTGAATAGCGTGTTACAAGTGACCACCTCAACGATCTAATAGAGACATGAATGCATGTAGCTTAATTATTAAGACTTCAAAAGAAATCTTTTTTTAATCAGGAATTAATCTTTAGCTTCTGAAAGAAAGTAGCTGACGTTCATATTAAAAAATTAACGTTATTTTGGTGAATAAAATGCAGAAAAACAATAATTTTTCAACAAGTACTTTAACTTTGATATTTATATAACATATATTTAACAAACGTCAAATAGTATATATTCCGTTTGAGAAAACGTAAAAGTTATCACTTTTGTATATAAATGTAAATACTTATAGTATTTCATCACTTATGCATAGCATCTTATGTATAGGACTAGCTACACGTGAACACCGAAAGTTTGACTCGAGATCCGGAGTCAATGACCCGTAAAAACCAGTGGCAAGGGTTTTCCACGTAAATACTTTGTTTTCTAAACTTTCATTATTGTCGATCCCGTTTTCATTTTTAATTTATTTATCACGTAAAATTCTGTTTACTTGTTTCGATAAATAAATACACAATGACTAGTTATAACAATACTGCATTATACTAACCCCGATATTCTGAAACTGTTCGTTTTTGTCAAATCTGCAGTAACAGAATAAGAAAACATCGATACAGTAACATAAACAAATCCTACTTTAACTGTCCATCCTATACCTCCCGCTAATTTTGACATCGTCTCTCGAGCTACTTTTTAGATTCTCCACTGTATAGCAAACACGAGACTATCAACCACTTTACTCATTTATCCACTACACATTGTATGTTAATTATTGTATTAAACATTCGCATAAAAAATATTCAGTCCAAAGGTCAATGCCAGAAGAAACTTTTGCCCTTTCAATTATATCGGCGCTCGAGGAAAGCGGAAACTTCCAGATTTCTCCTTGGCGCCGAAGAAAAATAAAAGCGCGCGTATGTATGTGTGTGTATATACAATATATGTGCACGAGCGCACGAGAACACGACGAGAGATGTCAGCGTCTTTCTCTCCTTTACTTTCTTCTTCTCCCGCCCGCCCGTGCGACTGTAAACAATGTGCGCGCACGCGTGCGCGTTTCTCCTCCGCACCTTTTCTTTTCGGCCTTTCTGGAATATATACTCGGAGGCCTGGTTATTCCAGAAAGCTCGGGGTGTACCAGGGAGATTTGAGAAAATCTCTATACGCGTATGTATGTGAAGTGGGAAAATTTAGAGAGCGATGGCGCGGGATGAGAGTTGTTTATTGTAGCTGTGGAATGAGGGAGAAAGGGGTTTGGATTTGGTACTGCGTTGCGTTGTGTAAACGTATTGTGCTTTTATTCGTAAAAGTTATTATGTTATTTTTTCTTACTATATATTATTTATATTTGTTTATTATAAAATTATATCCTTTAAAATAATTATCATATAATGCTTTATTTTGTCAGTCTTTGTACATTATAATCGTTCATTTTAAATTAATTTTATAGCATCAATGATTATACTATAGACATTCTTTAAGATGAATGATGTTTCGGATCTACAAAAGAAGATGATGGGAAGATGATACGAAATATTTTTCTACTATGCATCCTTTCTTACGTAACCAGTTTTACCTACTACGTCATCTCCTGACCTGTATTTTCAAGCTCAGAGTGCAATGACCCACATATGCATGGTTACGTTGTCCAAGTCTATATATATTTTCTCAGATAAACTCTTGTATTTTCCTCCTGTAAAGTGTGATATCTTCGGGCAATAAGAGCGTTAAAAAATACAGTTGATCTAACTGTATAACCGAGGACCTGAATATTTTAATTTGTTTTGCATCCGCGCGTCGAAGAGTCAAACGGTAGATCGATTTCAATTTTTGGATCTCTTTTACTTCTTCGACATGACTGTGTTCTTGGTATTTAGATTTTAGCTATAGATTGAAACATCGTTTATAATATAATTATAGTTGATATATTTTTAGACGTAATATTTTCGTTAGATGTATGTCAGGATCGATACAACCAGAATTAAATCAACTCATTTAAAAATAATGAACGTAGAAAAATAAATGTGAACCTGTATATTATAAAATTCTGTACAATTTATAATGTATACCATCAACATGCGGTAATATTATCAAACCATGGACTTGCATATATTTATAAACAACAATTTAAATTCAAGTCTTTCACATTGATCTTTCATCATATATTACATATGCTTTCCATATTTCAATAAATCCCACTCTTATAAACGAATCTTATTTTAAACGAATCCATCCGCATTATCCTCATATATCTCTCAACATTTCCGGTTACATATATACAACAAAAATTAACGTGCATTACTACCTATTACACATCATCGTGTCCACGCCTACGCACTTATCAAATCCTCGACTAGCGCAGCAGCAGCAGCAGCAGCAGCAGGTGCGTATTTCCACATTAAAAATCCGTGCGGCTTCCACAAGCTGCAACTTCTGAGAACCGCATCGCAGTCAACAACAACAACAATACGTACAAGCCGTAAACCGACTGAAACTCCCGGTGCAATTCTCAAACTTGTGCAGAGATCATCCGCGTTGAACTTTCGCGCGTTACGCGCCCAAGCGAGCGATAATTATTATTGCAGTGGAGAGAGAGAGAGAGAGAGAGAGAGAGAGAGAGAGAGAGAGAGAGAGAGAGAGAGAGAGAGAGAGAGAGACTCATAAGATGCACGCGCATGCGTGCGATATAATGCACGCGTGGGTATATAAATGCAGGGAATATATACTTATATTCCTTAAATGGTAGAAGGAAGGATGAGGGAAAAAAAAGAAATGTACGGTGCGTTGGTTTTGTGATGCGGGTGTTGTGTTGTTGCTGCTATAATATTTATAAAATAAAAAATTGGTTAAAGTTTAGTAGATTGAAGGTTTGATTAGCATTGGGATTTAGAGCTAATTGCAGGGGAATTGTAACGGCGTGCAAGTGTAGCAGTCGTATAAAAATAAAGATATAATGATTGTGGTATTTTTTTAGTATAAATTAAAGGTTAAGTTATATAAAAATTATTTAACAGTGATAATGCATTAACAGAATCATAATCTTAACAAGTATGATATTTCCGAGCTAAAATATCACGTTATTCAATTTCTCATACTACCTGTACATCATCTTCCTAATTCTTTCACTGAAGATTACTCGATCCTTCTAGTTTTATTTTATACTTACACACACATATATATGCACTTCGTACGATAACTTTGTGTAATACAAATCACACTACATCGGGGATAACATAACGGCACAGCTCATAAAGGTTACCTAAAAATAATAATTTGAGACGAAAAGGCAATTAATATCCGCCACGTTTTGTCATAACGACACGCGCCGCGTTAAAATTTTATATATATATAGTTTGTGCATATTAACGCTTTGATAGCCGTGCGATTACGCGTACGCAGTGGTAGTAAATCACGCGGCGAGCGAAACTAATAATTCGTGGTGGTATTATACGAAACATGAGGAATTTTCATCGCCGCGTGGAAAATTGTTTATGGGTTAAGTGTTACTTAAAATATGTCTTCGAGGTTTTCGAGCATCTTCACCGTTATTGCACGCAAAGTTGGTGATTAATCATATCGGTTTAAAAATAAATATATAGAATATTCAGCGATTTCTGGTATATTAAGAAATTGGGGCTCGTTATTTTTTTTCCGCAATTTTCATTAACTTCCTTTGCTTGGACGAGACAATGCGACTATTATATTTGAAGCAAAATAATTGATCAATTAAATTTTTCTTATACTATATACACTTTATCGTGACTTTATTCACAGACTGATTATGGTAAGACAATGCGAGACAATTAAAATGAGAACAGGATAAAGTGAAAAATAACTGTTATGATTTTCCCGGCGAAATTTGTCTTTTTTTTCTATAATTTCCATTGAATTCTTATTGTATTTCATAATTATTCCAGAGGCTTACAAGTTCAAGTTGTTTCAGCGATAATTCACATAATGACTTGTTTATTATTTTATTTTAATCATTGATAACGAGGTAGAAATCAGGAAGTGCAAAACGGTATAAGCTGTTGCTCGGTATAATGCTTTGATTTAAATTGAAAATCTCGGTATATCCTCTGCTATTAGTATTTATTACTATATTTCAATAAATATAATATAGCATGAGTTTTGCGAACTAAATTCCTCAATAGTAAATAATAATAATCTATTTATTTTTGGTATTTTGATGATTAAATAAAAATATTAAATAGTAAACTTCTTTTACACAATTTTTTCACTTTAGTCCTTCCATTTCATAATTAAACTTACTATCATTCATCACCTTCAAATATATCATCTTCTATTTAAGTATAACTAATTCTTCAACTAAAACATCATACTGTAAAATTAAATTATTGTGCTAAATGACACTTCATCAGCTTTAATAAAAGTAGATTTGGATAATAAGGCCAAGAGAATTAATATTCACTATTATATTGAATGAATGATTAATTTGAATTCATCAGAAATCATAGGACTAAATGAGCTGCATCATAGTACTTAATGAAAAAGCCAGATGACTATGCTTAAAATAATCTGACGCTGTCACAAACATCCCAAAAAAAAATCTTTTCTCTCCATCACACTGATTATAAGCGCAACTAATTCTCAAAAGAACATCAAAGCCAACGTTTCCATTTCCTTTAAACACTCAAAACCATCTTTCGAAAAAAAATGCTAATAAACTTTCTTTCTTCCTTCCACTATACAAAGTACCTTTCCTCTCTCTCTTTCTTCTCTCTTTTCCTCGCCTCTACTCTACATCTCAAAAAAGCCTTAGAGCGACTTATTATGTATATTCTCCAACCCACTCGTCTGCAGTTTCCTTGCCCCACCCCATCATCGTACTACGAAAAAACTTTCCATCATCTAACTCTTCTCTCTCTCTCTCTCTCTCTTTCTCTCTCTTTTTCCTCTCTATACGCTTATTTTGCACAGCCATATCGTTTCTGCTGTTGCTGCTCTCGCATCTAATCGAAAATCCGCGCAAGGGCGCGGCCCAGTTCGCGCACATCATAACTGTTTCGGTAGCGGGACGTTGCTGCTGCTGCTGCTGCCGTCGTGTTCTACCTCGTCTTATTAGAAGGATCTCGCTAATCGAAGTCTGTATGTGTATGTGTATGTGTGTGAGAGGAGAGAAGGTGAGGTAACGAGAAATGCGCTTTTGCATATATGTAGGTGATGGCTTTTTTGACGCCTAAGGCTGCTGCTGCTACTTCCTGTCATTATATTTATATATATTACGAGGCAGTGTGATTTTGTCGGTTGCCTGTGTGCACCGACACGCAGCGATGCTACAGCCTATGTGATTAATGGAGAATTCGAGCTGAAGAGTTTTTGTCATTGGTTTATGTGTGTGTGTGTGTGTTGTCTTTTTGGTGAATTTTCGCGGTATGCGTGATTTCTTTTTGTTAATGTTGGCTGTGAGAAATGTGAATTGTTGTAGCTTGTATACCGTAAATTGTATGTACTTAAAGGTTTCGATATGGAATGTATAATATGCATTATAAATCGAAATTTAAAATTGAATGATCTTATCGTAATTTATGCGTAATTTTCATTATATTATAGAATGTTTTTATATTAATTTTAAATTAGATGCCTTTTTATTCATTAGTCAAACAGCGATTACGCTATAAATAACATTGCACCTATGCAATAAAAATATACACATATGTAATTGTTTCGATGGAAAACAGTGAAAATCATATGGTGTATAATAGAATTATGGTACTGTTAACGATGCTGATGACGATCGCGATAAAACGCGAATGCAGATAGCAATAATTAGTATATGGCAGGCCCATAGGAAGCTGGTTCATAAAAGTATAATAAATAAAGTAACTGTAAATTTAGCGCGTAAACAAGAAAATGTCGAATCACTGACGCATAAGGCGCGTTATCTGATGTTATGTTATCTATTATGTATACATGCAACGTTGCGTTCGGATGCGTTACAACTTTGCGCATATTATAAAGTAATTCAATCTTGTTCCGACAAATTAGATCTTGATGGGTTCTGTATGAAAATTGTATGTTTAGGAAAATATAAAATACATTTTTTTCTTGTATATGGTTGGTTTATTTTGAATTAAATAAATGGAGTTGTATAAAACAATAAACAGTTACCAACTCAACTGAATTCAAAAGGCAGTTTCCTTACTCGTCTCCCCCAGAAAAGAATATTGGCGAGCAACCAATGATAGGCGTCGAATTCGAGTCGCAAAGTACTGCGTAACGTTTCAAAAATACTAGAAAAATCCAGTTCGTTGTTATTTCCGTTCACAATACAACGGTCTATTTCCATTCGGGGAAAGTAATAATATATTTTAAAAGCGCATAACAATTTTTTGGTCTACTTCTCGTTCTGCACGCTCATTTACCCTGGTATGTAAATTTTCAAAATTTGCACATCAATTTTCAAACAAACTTTCTTCAGTACACCCATCATACGTTCAATTCAACTACTCTTCTAACGAAACTAACAGTACAACCCGTATTATATACATCGCGATTCTCTCCTAAATCTCTCTAATCATCTTATCGAGGATCCTAATCACCGGTAGCTCATTGGTTAGCTTCCGCGAGCGCAAGCGACACACTTCCATTTAGTTTAAATCGCGCACCTGCAGGTAACGGTATACGTTTATATATATACATATATATACGCACAAGCAACGAGCGACCTTCGTGAACGCAGAGATGAATTTCGTTAATCTGTTTGGTGAGGATTACGTCTCGGTGCGTTTTATGGGGTCTACCTTGCGGGTAACGAGCGGTCGTTTGGTTCGAAGTTCGGGGAGGAGATGATGATAGTTATTAAGGAGTTTTTTTGGTTCGAGGTAAAGGTATAGGGAGGAAACGGTAATCGTGGATTTGGTAAGTTCGGGGAATGGTTGGATGTATAGGGTTGTTTTGGAGTTCGAGTTGTTGCGGGAATTTTGATGAATTGTTTGATGCGATTGTGAACTATCTGAAAATGAATATATACGATTAGTATACATTTTTTAAACGAATATTTATTAAAATATTAGTAGATTTATTTCACTTATTCGCAGAAATGAGCGAATTATTTACTTAGTTCATAGTCAATTACAATAATAAAAATGTTTTTGATAAAATCATTAATTTTTTCTTGTATTTTTCCAATCTGCGTTAACTATTCGAGAAATAAAGAAAGAAAGACAGTACACATATATACCGTAGCTTTCGCATGAAGGCTTTGACGCACCCATCATTATCACTAGACATTTTTTCACTACAAAGAATACCGCGCACATTCTGAAAAAGAAACCAGTCCCAGCGTCTCTCTCCCCTTCATAATACAAACTCCGTTCATATACATGTATATAATGATACACAGCGCTTCACATGACCAGACCCGTGTATTGTACTATATACGTACTGTATAGCAAAGAAAACGTAAACACGCAGAAACGTACATGTGACTTTAGTTTGAAAGCATGTCGGAAAGACCTGATTTTATGTCGTTGTGGTTATGATTGAGGGTGTAAAGTATAGGTATGTGTGAATGTAGATCGCTAGTGCTATACTATATATATACATGGTTGATCGGTGCGCAGTGGACGGTGAAAAGAAAGCCAGTGGACAAGGTCAGGGCCACTGCTGTCGTTTGGGAACGTATATATAGAGGATGACTGTTATCTTTTAGGTGGTGCGCGCTCGAGCGTTATGGCGTTTGCTGTGTTTCTTTTTTTGCGGTTGAAGGTTGTGAATAGGAGGGAGGATTTCAGGTGTTTTCATGGGAGTTAGATGATGGAGAGAATTTTCTGATTGATTTTTGTTTTGTTGGTTCGTGGTTTTAGGAAAATTGTTAATATTTTGTTATTTTCAGTACCAACTTTTTTTTCCGTCTCACAGATATAAATTCTGTATTTTGTTTTAAATTGACTTGGTTTTTATATTTTTTAAATTATTAATTGTAACTGGAAAGTATTTAGTGTAAACCTTTGTAAGTCGATATGTATAACAATAGACTACAAAGTGTGTAAAATATATATAACGTGCTAGAATCACGTACGAATGTACATGAAGGAATACCGAGTAAAATTTAGAAAACGAGTCAATATTTAAGTACAGTACACATCGTACAAGTTGAAAACTGGTTGGATTAGCAGGCAAATAACAACGTTATACTTAATTTACCATTTCCACTAGTTCTGACTTTGAAAACCAGTTATACTTACTCAAAAGAAATACATCTCGTACGTGGGTATGTATATGTATATAGCTTAACATAAGGTTTAAATAACTTTTAATGTTATCTTATGTTATGATTATAGATAATCTATTATTTTGACCCTACTAGGAAGAATCGCTATTTTCTGTGATTCTATAATATTTACAATTTAAAATTTTCACTTATAAAGTACACGTAAGTACAAAAATTTACACTTTTGTCAATAAATTATAGATTATCATATGGGAACACTAGGATTTACAGGTGAGGCATGAAAAGAAACTATGTACTATGAATCTATGATTGTTAAGCATATATATTATACGGTTCTTTAGGTAATTTTGAGTGATTACGTATCCAGACCCCTCCGCCCTCTCGCCGATAATTTTACATAAGTAGTTGAGCTTGGTGAGGAAGTCCCAGAGATTCCAGAGGATTGTTGCCAACTACTATTTTTACTCTACACACGTGTGTGTGTCATTCGCATCCTATATATACGTATAGCAAATATAATTGACTGAATGACTCATTACTGAATCAGCTGGTAAGCGTGAATTTGTATGTGTGTGTGTGTATCAGACGTCGCTCGTGCTAAACTGACGACCACGACACGTAATAATAATCTGCAAAGTAGTATACTCGAATAGAGATACACATCAACAGTGCCAGTAAGCAGTAAGAAGTACTCAGTTCTGCCTACGGTGTAAGGTTTACTCTTTAAAAATACTAATTTTTTCGTGTTCTTTTTTTCATTTTGTACTATAAGTGATTAATAGTGATACTGTATATAGTTCAATGTTACTTTGACATATTGTCAGCGGTGCTTAGTGGTTAATAGACTCAACACAGTATGGGACAGCGGTACAGTGTACTCGAGCGTGTGCCATATGATGAGGATAGTAACAATGGGTTTATCATAGAAGAAAAATTCATTCCTGAAGAGCTGCTGTCAAAGATACTTTTTTTGGTTGATTACAAATCACTGCTAAAATGTCAGCTGGTATGCAAATCTTGGAATGATCTCATACAGAGCTACATTTGGCGTAAGAAAGCTGAAAGAATGATAGGCCAATCGTTACCTTTGGACAATAATGCACCATGGACTATGTATTATTTCCTTTGCGATAAGAAACCTTTCTATAAGAATTTGATAAAAAATCATTCAGGACATCACAAAATAAATAAGGGGTGGATAATTGTAGATAACGGAGGTCAGGGTTGGAAAGTAGAGTCTCCACCTTCTGGTATGCCAAAATTACCAAATGATCGTGTCTTTAATAAAAAAAAGGAACAAAGGTGTTTTGTTACTTCGTACGGCAAATGTTGGAAATATCAAGTCATAGATTTGATTGCTGAAGGTTATACGGAATATTTGTTAGATAATTTAAAGCCTATAATATCGGTAAAAAATAAACAACATTTTTTTTTATTAATTACATCTTCTAAACGAATAAAATAACAAAAAATTATTAATCTACTTTTATAGGTGAGTGAATTTTATGGTTGTCGATGTGATTGTAGTGCTGTGTATGATTGTAGCATTGAACTATTACCTGAAGAGGGTAAAGAAGTAGCTATTGATACTTATAACTTTAGCATATCGTTATATGGTGAAAAGCAAAATAAGTGGTTTAAAGTAAGAAAGTACTTTTGAAAATTATTACATAGATTAAAAATTATTTTCTAAATGTTCAATGTATTATTTTAGTTTGAGCACGAATTCAAAAATTATTCTAAAGGAGTTAGAAAGATTGTATTTTCACATGGTGGACAAGATAGACAATTTTGGGCTGGGCATTATGGTAGTAAAATGGCTGGTGCCTGTGTTCAACTCAAATTACCAGAGTTTCAGAATACTAAAAATGAAATCATAGATTTACAAAATTTAAGTGAATCGTAAGTCTAAATTCATACAATCTTTGATGTCATAATTTTGAAAAAATGTTTAATATTTGGATCAAATGATTATTTGTACATAGGTAAAGTGCTATATTTTTATTTTGCTTGGATATATGTAATTTAAGTATATTATTATAAAACTTAAAAAACTGTGATGATACATTGATTTGTGATTGATTAAGTTAAAAACTATGAATTTAATGATTTTGCTTTAAAAATTTTAATTGAAATTAAAAAACTTTTTTACAATAAAAAAAAATTTTATGTTTTTCGATATTTAGCTATACATTTATATTCATGCAAGTGAACATAAATATAAAATATTGTTAGTCATATTTTTAAAGCAAAGTCAAGTTATAAAATAAACGATTTTGAAATATTTGAACATGTATAATTATTATCTGCTGTTAAATGTTATTAATATAGTACTTAAAAATATAAAAACATTTTAATTTTTAAATTTTGATTTGAAACAATTCATAATATCCAGTTTCTAATGCATTATCTGAAAAATAAGATGAAATACAGTAATCAAAGTTTACATCTATTTTACTATAATTTTTAAGAATTGTATACTTAAATGCATTAAATAACACTTTTTCAGGTGTAATTTTTATATTGTAATAGATCTGTTTTGAAATAAAAGTTTCGATAATTATATTCAATGTATTATACTTTATTATCTTTGGTTGCTATAATTTTATATGTATGTACCTGTTTTAGTTTATTTTTTCTTCCTCATAATTTGAAAACAGTATTTATTGTGACATTTCAATTCACAATTATATTAATGTCAAAATCTAGGTGTGAAAACGCATCCAGTACGAAGTCTAGGTACTTGGGGGTAGCTGATCATGGGGTCTACGCGGTGTGCGCCGTAGTTTTTTAAGTGTACGTATGGAAACGCATGCAGTGCATTAAATTAAAAAGAAGGAAGCATTCATGATCATTATTAATATTTTTTTTATAAATAAAAGACATATATTGTTAATAATAGATAGGCAAGTGGTACGTATCGGCTACCCTGAGCACTTAGAGGTTTCACTGAACTCTTTTCCATACCTACACGCAATAAACTACGGCGTACACCGCGTAGACCCCATGATCGGCTACCCCGAGGACTTCGACTTCTTACTGGATGCGTTTCCACACCTAGCATTCTTTGGCACAACGACACTCTCTACATACACATATATACATAAAAACCAGCAATTTTCCCAACCCCCATGCAATCCTAAAACTGTCATTCTCTCAACCACCACAATACCACAAGCTCTCCTCACTCTCAACCTCTCCTCGCCCATCCTCATCTTACATTCCTCTCTCCCCGTAGAACAAGAAAAAAAGCTCCTGTAATAAAGTAGCGCCGCGCATCACCTGCTGCTACTCTTTACATCCACCATCACCTTTGCGACGACAGATAGACAAGCTCTCATCGCTGCTGCTGCTGCGACTATATACAGGTACACTCGCACACCGCACGGGCAGGCAGTTACAGCTATTCGACACAGAAAGATCCGTGCGCGCGTGCGCGCATATAGCGGGACTCGCACGTTCGATTTACATAATATAACATCTCATACCCCGCGTGTATGGACCTGGAGCGACCTTGCGACCAGATGAGAAGAGATTCCTAACGATTTTTTGTTATCCGCGGCGCTTACCGTCGTGAAGATATGCGGGTCGTTCGGACGATTATGTATGTGATATGTGTGTGGAAGGGGAACTGACGTCAGGATTAAATCGGTGTGTAGGTGCGTGTATAGGATGGAAGTAGGTGGGTTTCCGCGTGTGAATGGCGATGGAAGTGGGCCGCAGGAGTGGAATTCGCAATGATTTTTACGCGCGTGTGTGTGTGTGCGTTTGTCGTGTATATATATAGTTTCTTTTTTATATATATATATATGTACGCTGCTGTTGTGGTTGTCGAGACATACATATGAACTCGGTTGTTGTGATATGTAGATTTCGTAAAACTATATATATAGTTTTACTTTTACCGTTTTTCTGGATATTTCGTTTACCTCTTTTTGAATTTTTTATGTATTTTTGTAGTGACGATTCTTTAAACAACTTTTATATCTTTTAACGAATATTTAAAAAAAAATAAGATAATAATTTGTCATAAAAAAACTATATAGTACAGACAAAATCTCATACCTACTGAAATTCCAAACTAGAAAATTTTCCTTATTTTCATGCAACGCTTATAACACCAAAATCCAAGAAAGAAAAGCCACCGCTTGAAATAAAAATTCACCCATTCAGGAAACTCTACACACACTCACCATCAAATACCAGCTTTAACTTGAGCTCGCACTCGCATAATAAAGCGGATAAACGAGTCCTAATGTAGTAGCGGCAGCTCTGCGTTATACGGTTCATTTCGATGTCATCTCATACGCGCGTGTGTGTGTGTATGTGTGTGTGACCAAATGTGGCGCCGGCAGCGGCCTGAACTCGCGTTGAACTATATTAAACTATGCATATGTTATTTTATGTAACGTTACTTGCGGCTTTGAATTTTTTCCGGGTTTTATACGTGGTATATATTCGCGGTTGTATATAATGAATGACTGACAGTATATGTATAGTGTAATTGCATATCTGCTGACCTGGTGATTATTTGGTATTTTTGGTAGTACATATACGCGTGTTATTGATTGACGTGACACAATATCGAATATCGAGGCGTTCGATTTATTTTTCTTTAGCGAATGTTTAACTGTGTCAATTAGCGTATTCGTGAAATGTATGGCAATTGTTCATTACTCCAGTGAAGCTGTGTATATACTCTCTAAAGTTGAATTAGTGAAAATTGTAATTTATTAGTGCATATATTCACTAATAAATTAGTAGTTTTTTCCACTAAAAAATTTTTAATTGAAATGGTGAATCAATTTTCACTAATTCAACTTTAGAGAGTATATTTTCATGATGAATTTTTTTACTATACCGTAATTTCGATATCCCGAAATATATAATATATATACACGTAATCTTATATAATCGATTAGTCATACTAATGATTCCGTAAAAAAAAAACAACATTTCCGGTTCATCAAAACTTTCTACTGTTCGTCGTGAAGCGTCGTCATACCCTGATCGCTGATTAACATATATTCTCCATATACTTTACGTCATTATATACGCATTACCTGTATCACAGATCTGTATAAAACTTCGTATTCAAATCGCAACCGGTGACTCGAATGTTCATAACGATACGGTCGTTCATAGAAGAAATGCACTTAGAAAGCGCGAGATGAAAAAAAAAAATATATAGCTGAGGATTTAAATAGAATATTTTAGTCGACAAAAGACGAATCGAAGGTTTTTAACGACTTTCTCCTCTGACGCACGGTTGGAATATCGATATATACGCGGTTTGAGGTGTATACCACGTGATTTTGATTTTATTTTAGTATGAATCATGTGCTTTGTGTACGTTAATATGATACGTTAATATAGTAAAATGAGTAACAATAATTTTTTGTTATTAAACATATAATATTTAAATTGAAATACAAAGATTTCTTTAAACCACCCACTGACAACATCTTCAGGGTAATGACGCGTTGAAACGTAAAAAAGGTACATCAATACTCAAGCACAGTTATCGTCACGATCTACATTACCAAGCAAAAATCCAAACAAACAAAAAAGGAATGACTACTACATTGCAAACGATGAGGCGAGTATCGAATGTTTACCTTCCGCATGCAAATCAGCAAATCGAAGCCCACTTCGACGGCGCGCTCAAGCAGCCGTGAATAAACAACGAGGAATTATACCGTACCGATGTATATATATATATATATATATATATATAACTCTCTCAGCAGCCTCTGAATAATGGACCCTCGTACAAATGATCATGCGAAATTCTGCCGTTCGCTGCAACTAACAACGTGGCTATATATAAATTAGCGCTCGCGGGTATTATACACCCTTATAACGAATTCAAACTTCTTCATTCCGCATTTGCCGCCAACAGTGTCGCACTATGAATTTCAAAACGAGGGGGTCGTAAATCTGCCTGGCTAATTGTTGACAACTGCGTGTGCCTTTTTTTTTCTTTGTTGCGTATAATTAGGTGTACGGTTTATCTGAAGATTCTTAAGGAGAGGTTATTATGTTTTAAAAATATGAGAATTTTTTTGTTTTCAAAGAATTGAAGATGGTTGACCTATAATATTAAAATAGCATCTGTTTAATTTATGCGCTTGTATAGTTTTATTTATTTTGGTATACGTGAACTCGATATTATATGTATATATGATGAATGGTTCGTAATAAAGTGTCTATAAAAGAAAATGAATGTACATTGCATCAAAGATGTATGTAAAGATTGAATAATGTATTCAATTTACGGATGGCTTCGCGGGTAGCTATTTGATAAACGAGCTTTTGCTTTTAGTTGACTTTTATGTAAGCTTGAAATATGCTTATTTTCCACGTTATTAAAATTAAATACCAAACTAATCATTTAATTACCTGCTACATAATTTTATAGTAAGATGGTTTATTTATATTTGTGGATTCTTGGAATAACCGAATAAGTCCACTTTTCAAGTTTCCGAGAAAAACGGGTTTTAATGTTCAAACTTAATATTATGTATAATGAGATGAGTCGTGATACTTGACTAGTCAATTGACACATTCAAAACACATATTTACACGTTGGTTTCAACAGATTAGACATTTTCTGATGCGTTCAAAACGAGTAAGAACTCAACAAAAGTATGGACTTATCTGATAGTGCGGTTCGCGTTTATTTTACAGCTTATTCTTTAATTTAATTATAAAATGGGTCAATAAATTACAAAATTAGAAATTGTTCAATAAATTCTTTTAATTTATTCAAGAAATTTTTATTTTTCTAACATTTCTATTAAATTTACGACCATTTGTATTGCATTTGTATTGTACTAATATTGTATAATATAAAAATTTTTATAATTTGAAAGTGTATAGGAATTTTTTAAATAAACAGATAAATATATATTAGCCATCATATTCACATTAAATTTGAATAGATAAAATAAATGATAACTACGATAAACGAACAAAATGATGGAGTTATCCGGTTATTCCGGACAGAAAATTTTCAAAATGGATTTATCTGGTGAATTGTAGCTTTACGGCAATATTTTTGCTACTACTAAAAGTGGTAAATGAAAAAAGCCTATTTGGAGATACAAAATCCAGGGTTATCTCGATTTTCAAAAAAGTGAACTTATTCGATTATTCCGGGAAGCCTCATATATATTCTTTATATATAAAACCTTCGTCAATAACTCTTACCCTATCAATATTACGAACGAAATATCAATGGATCATCAATGGATAACATATTTTTATTTATATACAACCATCAACGATCACCATCTATATTAAAACCAAACTCGAATATTTACTAACAGAAAAAACTCTACCTATATAAAACTCGTGCAAACGTATAAATCCATCGACAGCTCACCATCTCCTGCGCTTCTTATTACTAGCACACACCCTCTCTTCCTCTCTAGGAACTCTATGTTCAACGAGGGAATGCGGATAAGGAGATTAGCGTCGGGACTACGCCCCTCCTTCTAAAAACAAAGAAAAAAAAAATAAGAAAATCAACAACTCAAACGACGACTACGACGCAGGTGTGTGTGTATATATATATATATATATATAGGAAGCAGGCAACAGCAGCGTGACCTGCATCGGAATGCAGGCGATTTTACTCTTGTTGTGTTGTGCCCGAAGGACGCGCAAGCCGACGATGCAACGGTACACGTCGACGCGAGTGGCTGCACGCGTGGTTCGTTGCTGCTGCTGCTGCTGGTTCTTCGTGATGAGTATAGTATATGTATATATGTATATGTACGTATGAGGATGGGTATAGGTATTAATAGGTGGATAGATGTGGGAAATGGTTTTTGTCGAGGTTTGAGAATTACGTAAGGGGATAGCGTGGTGTGGAATAATAGAGAAGGAAGTGTGCGAGTAGACGCGAGGGATGTGACAATGAGGGGGGAATCGTTGAGTGCATAAATTATGGTTTTTGGTGAGGGATCGTCAGGTGAAAAAGGTCATTGATTCATACTATGGTTATAAAGCAACGTGTCACGTTTAGTTTGTTTTTATCACTGATTAGAGAAATTATATTTGTTTATTTATGTGTGAAGTAAATAAAATACATAAATTTTACAATTACGGAGCAGAAATAATAAATATTATAGGACGACAAAGGAAATATTTACATCAGGAGAGACCGGATTTTTCGTATTAGAAAAATAATGAATGGCCAAGTTTAAATGGTTATCGAATGGTATGAAAACATAATCAATTGTCATTTTGAAATTTATTTATTTATTTATTTAAACAGGTAAATAGATCCTTGATATACAAAATTTATACATAGATGGTGTCAAGGTGAGTTAAGAAATGTATGGATTTTAACGTTATTGAGTTACGAATATTATCGCAATTTTTAATACAGTTTTCTAATAAATGGTTTAGCAGAATGTTAATATAATTTATAAATTTATAAAACAATATGATTCAATTAAAAGAGTTGAAATTGAACATAGACATACGGCGAGTCTATACTAATCGTAGTGCAAAATTAAAAGGTACCTACCGAACCCATTAATTGTAGTTGAAGAAATCAATGTTCATCCATTAAAACCTACATTTCACAAACCTCAATTATCAATCAACCACCGTATAGCCACGAAATTTCTCTCCACCTCAGCCATATAATAATTCCCATCATCCATCGCACAAAACAAGCGACCTCTAATCTAATCTCAATTCTCAATTCCATCCTACCCGATATCCTCCCATCAAACTTTCACGCTTCTTGCTTCTCCTACACCTACACACACACACATATATATACTACAACCGCACCCTGTGTGCGTTTTTCTCGCTTAAAACGTCGCTCGCGTACTCGACACACTCTCGATCTCGAAGGATCCGGGATGCGCGAATTAGATTCCTTCACTACGGCGCTTGTGCGCGTGCGTCATCATCGCTTCCGGTTTCATTCCAAGATGTACCGCCCGAGATCGTCGTTTTACTTTCGCATAATGCGCGCGCGTGAGCGCGGAACACTTTTCTTTGTCTCTCTCTTTCTCTCTCTCTCGAGGCGTGAGAGTGAGGTGTAATGGGACCAGTTGTATATGTGGGTGGATGAGTGAATGGTAAGAGGAAGAAATCAGGAATCAGTTTTGTTGTTGGGATAATAGAAGGAGGAGAGGTGCGTAGGTGGTGATGCTAGTGGTGGTGGATTAAAGAGGATTGAGATTGCGGATGGAAGGAAAAAATAGGTTGGTGGTCGGACGATGGGCGGGTATAGTGGTAAAGTGGGTCGTCGGGGTGATTGAGGTTGCTGGAATATTATTGCAGTGATATAGCGAGGTTGCAAGGCCAAGGTTGGAACTGGGTAGGAAAAAGAAGAGATAATATTGTTCATGTAGTGTACCAATTTGTTAACAGAAGTACTAAATTTAAAAAAAAAAATATAATTTAAGATATAAACAATTATAACTATACACGGAGAGAAATTTATTTGTAAACTTAACTTTATTTATAAGAATATTTACTATTTTTATAGTAGCGCTGGAACATACTCGACATGTGGGATTTTAACTGTTTTGAATAGTAATTTTAAGATTTTCATAGCAAATTTTACTTTTTAAATATCAATTTTTATTATTTTTCTTGCAAATTTTACTTTTTGAAACAGTCTTGACTTATAAAAGTTTTATATAATTAACTTATTAAAAAATAAACTCGTGAATTCTATGATTTTGAAAAGAATTATTGTATTGTAATTTTTGCTCATGACTTATGTTAAATGTTAAAAAGTAAGTTTGGCTAATCTTGAAGCTAAATATTTAAGGTACGATATAGTAAGTTTCTTCATGCATGAAATTCTAATAGCAATCAACTTGAAACTTTACACATTATGCATATTCTTATATAGCTAAAACATATTTTCTTTAGAAAATTCGGCTACGTCATAAACGAGAAATAACAGATTCAAAGTTTCCTTTCAAAATATATACAAGTATATGTATTTAAGGCACGATCTAGAATTTTTAAATAATTTTCAAAATAACCGATGAGGAGATAACTTTCCATTCATTTATAAAACATTAAAAATTTTGCCTTTGGCGCGAATAAAAAACGCTAAAACTGCAATTTCCATTTTTAGACGGTTCTGCATGTCATTACCAATGTCTCTTCGAGTATGAAAAAGATGCTTTACAATTCATAAAGGCTATACATGTACTTTCTTTTTCGTTCTAGTAATTATGTGCGAAAAAATCTTTTCCGCTTTGCTGATCTGCTCCGTAAGTAAAAATTCATATTTTGCTCATGTATCTGGTTGTATCAATTTCAGTTTTGATTGCTGTGCATGTTCATCTTAACTTGAAACTTATACTATTATTATAACGGTTCACGATAAAAATAGTGTACTCAATATTTTTGCACTTACGTTTTTTCTTAACACACCAACATGTCAGTTAATTTTTCACACTGACATCTAAATAGCACAGTACAAATAATCTTTATCAATATAACAACCCATGAATATTTCTCATCACTCACGCCACCATCAAACAACCAAATCCACTTTTATCATCGATCCATTATCCTTTCTCAAACCCACGGCCACAACATCGCAGCTCGTTCAGTCTCCTCCACTCGAACCAATCGATCGATCGAATTACCCGAAGACATCCGGCTATAACGCTCGTTTCCAGGACGCAAGATGCAAACTCCCCTTCTTCTCTCCTTCTCATCATCATCGACCTACATAATCGGGCTACCGAAGAGTCCTTTGACTCTCTCGCAACGACGACGACGACGACGAGGCTATCCGAGCGTTTGCGTAATGATAATTCTTTTGTCGCGCGAGCGCGGACGTGAATTTTCGTCGTGGTATAAGCAATGCGGGTGTCACAGGCAGTGTTGTTATACGAGCGTGCATAATGGTTCGTGTGGCAAGTAGGTAAGTGGCGTTTTGTAACTGTAAAGGTGAGGAGAGCTGGATGTACGCGAGGATTTATGATATGGTTATTGTGTATATTATAGTGGGTTATGGTTGTGTAGATGGTCAGGGGTCGCGTGGTTGTTATTATTGGTTCGGTGAAAAGGGTTGAAGAGAAGTGGATTTTAGGCGTATAGAATTATGATAATAGAGGAGGGTGATTAAATTTTTTTTTTTTTGATCATTTGAGTATAAGAGTAGCATATGTACGATAAAAATGATAAGTTTTAAATATTTTTAGTTTTACGTTCTAGGAACAAAAATATTTCATGTATCTACTGTAATAAAAACTATAAGAAACTTTGACATAATAGAAAAGACATAATAAAATGAAATTTTATTTTTGGTAATGAAGCGAATATTATTTTAAAGTTTAATTCTTACTGTTTATTCTAAAAATAACCGAATAAAATTTTACGCATTGTAAACTGATTCCCATAGAAACTTCGGTAGCTCTAGTTAGATGTTGAATGAGAAGGAACATATTGAAATTCAAAAATCGATTGTACGAAAGTTTTCACTGTTCGCGTGTTTGGGTAACGGATCTGAATGAAGTTTCGAAGATAGTTTGTAGTACGTCTGCGTGAACTTCAAAATCGTCTTTCAATGCGATAACTTTGTAATTTTGTCGAAGTAACATACATTGAACTAGTTCGTTGATATATTTTATATAAAATGAAACTTTTCTAGAGGTACACGAAGAATAATAGCATTGCGTAAAAAAAATTTTTTTAAAAGAAATTTTCAGGTAAGTTGAACTTTGTGACAAGTGTCTTCGTCTACAGTTGAAGGACAATCCGCGTAACAACGTTGTACTTTGACTTTGAAGGGGCCATTGTTCAGTTTGCTTAGTTCTTGGAACTTGTTGCAAATGAATTATACTCAATTTTCCTTCGAGTACGCGTAATAGGAAGTAACAACACCTGTTGATTTGGTTATTGCGTCTGTTACTTACTATATTTTTTTTATTATATGGCTAAAAGTTCATTTCGTATACATGTTTTACATTGAATTTATGAATATAATAAAAAGCCATACTACTACTATAAAAATTCACACTGTGTTACAAATTTAGTTGAATTTGTTATTTCAGAAAATTATGAATAATGATTATCTTGATTTTAAGGCTTTTTTTTTAATATTTCAGCATTTGCTGTTTGCATAATTATAATGTTAAATATTTTATTTTCCTCATTCATTGTACAATTTTAGTACCGAAAGAAAAAAACTTATGTTTTTTTCTCAAACGATTTCAGCATTTGTATTGTCTAACTACTTTACAATAAAAATAAAATTATTTCTAAGAAAAAGTTGATCCTCACCGTACCATTTACAACCATTACTAAAATAAAACCAAGAATTATCAAAAAATAATATAAAATATATATATACCATACCATCAACATCGTTCTCTACTTACCAACCGAACCCACGTACTAACCTCCTTATCTAACCTATAGATGTCAGCACACACCAGCACCATACGCGGGAACGTTCAAACCTCTCATATATACTCCCATACATATACCCCCATATCAACGTCAACAGCTGAACGCTCTTTCTCTCTCTCTCTCTCTCTCTCTCTCTCTCTCTTTCTCTCTCTCTCTTAGCAGATCGATTTCCCGTCGCGCGCAGACTTATCCCTATACCTATACCTCCTATATATACCCTAGCGCTCGTGTACGACGGCTTTTGCATTTCACGTGAAAACGAGGATATGCCGTCGTCGGCTGGTGATTTATGCCGACGTAGGCGACGTCGGTTACTAGCCCCACCCGTGGTCCGTCTAAGGAGTGAGACCGAAGTACTCGAGAGCCAAGCGAGAGGCTATCGCATTGAGAAGGTTAGGAATTTACGATTGCGATTGGTTTTGACGGTTAGAGAGGAGGGTTTGCTGGATGCTCGAGTAATAGGAGAGTTTATGGGAAGGGAGGTTGGTGGTTCGGTGGAATGATTTATTTAAAGGGTTTTATTTTGATTATGTTGGGTGGAGGGGTAGTGAAGGGAGGTAAGAATTAAATGATGGGTGATGATGATGGAGTGGTTAATTTGAGCTTTATGGGGGTTGAAAGAATTGTGTGGGATTTTGATGAAAAATTTAGTGATTTTGTAATGAATATATTCATGGTTCGAGGAAGTTTAGATTTTATTTTACTATCCTGAATGATGAATATTTACACTATAGCATTATCATTTCGATCGATAAACAACTATCTGTATCTTATTGGTTTTAACTAAGCCAAATCCCGCTAAGAATAAGAAGGAAATGTCAACGATATTAATATTGTTTAAAATATACAAAATACATAATAATAAAATTTCTTTAATGTATCACACACAATTAGATTTTAATTAAATACATAAATCTCAACAAATATCTCCCTTTTGATATAAACCAACATCTTCTTTACTACTGCAAGTATCTTCGCCATACTTTCAAAAGAAAACCGCTACTTTAACCAACCCCTGCAAAATCTCGTTAACTTCACCGATCCTTAAAAAAAAAAAAAATTACATCCTCCCTCATTATAACCAAACCATCGCTACCTTTTAATTAAACCCAGTTCCCAAAAAAACAGGCACGACAACGTGAGGCAACTGAAACGTTACTGAGCTGCGCTACAGACGGGTATCGTCCTCAAAGGTATGAGCCAGAGGAAAGTTGCTGTGGCGTCGGTGAAAATGCCCAAGCTGAAGAGACGAGGCGCCGCTGTGTTGAGAGCCTGCCAATTCATGGACTCTTGCCGGTGAGAGAAAGAGGGAGAGAAGGAGAGATGCAAGAGTGGTTAAGAGGGAACAATGGTGGTGTTTTGAATGGTTGGGGGATTAATGAGCAATGCTGGTGTGGGCACTTTTTACTGGTAAATGCTATGGTTTAGAGACATTGCGAGGATGTCGGAGATCTGATGTGATGGAAATTATTGTAGTTTAGTTCTGTGGATATAATTTTGTAAACATTGTAGTGGTTACTAAAGAATTCTGTTAAAAATTAATTTTTATTTTCGGTTGTTTATATTTATGCCTTTGTGAGCGTCTCGGTAGTAAAGGAAATTGAGTTGATATTTTTTGAATTTGATATGTTTTTTAATTGAATCAGTTTTGTTTTTCGTAATTTTCTCCTATTATTTTTTCAAATAAAGTAATTCGGACCTTTCTAATTTTGAAGAGTTCAGGGTAGTTATTGAACAAATGTATATAGTTGTTTTTGCGAAAATATTAATTTTACAATAGTTGTAAACAATTGTAGTTGGAAAAATGGGTATAAATAAAATATCATTTTTTCAGATATTTTTTTCTATAAATAAATTAGCAATCTATTCGCGTAAAGTGCCACTGAAAGGGTTAAATTAAAATTTTCGTTTTATCTAATAGCATTTCTGAAAACCAACATAATTTCCGAAACGTTTCTTGGACCCACCCAATCACTTCATTTAACAAATAAAAAATCTTACAATATGTACTCTATACGACACAGGATTGGGAACAAGCGATGCGTAACTCGATTCCTTCACCTATGCGCGCCAAGTACTCGGCGACCTTCGAGGCGCAGATGTTGGAGGTGAAGCAGCGTTACCTCGATGAAATGCGCCAGGCGAGTCTACGCTCCGTCTTGCGTTTTGACGAAGGCGATTTTGTACCGCCTGATCAACCGTATAAATTGCCAGGACGTACGGAACATTATGGCAGGTTTCTGAAAAGACGGTGCCAGATATCGAAGAAGTATTTTCTGTCACATAAGCTGATAAGGATGATCGTGACCAGGGCGACGACGAGGTTGCCCAGGTTGCTCTGCGATTTTGGAAAGTTCAGAGCGAAAGGGTACCTCGAGTTTATCGAGTGAGTTATGGTTATGATTGGCGATACTTTGGAATATTCGTTGATATTTTTGATTAGTTTTTTAATCTTTAATTTTGGTATATCTGCTCCAACATTTTCGAGAAATATTTTGAATGTTAGGTGGAATTTGAAATTTCGTTCGTTCTTTCATAACGAATAATTTACCTTCACTCACATTTTACACTAAATCGACCTGAAATTCCAGCGATTTTTATTTAATTGGATCGGTTGGAGTTGAAATTCCGCACTTCGTTAACCACCGCGCGTTCACGGAAAAAGAGTTCAAAATCCTTTAAAGATTTCAAAATTCACCAGGTGTCGTTGAATCTTTTCTCCCCTTTCCTCTATCTAAAATCTGGATTGTTCCAGTTACTCCGGGAATGGAAATTACACGGTTTAAACTCGAGCGCAAGCTCACTCTCTCGTATGTGCGCTTGACGATTTGATTCAAGCGTGGGGATTGCCAAGTGGCGTATATATAATTAATCCTTCCGCGTCGCAACAATTCGCGCGCGTCTGACAGTAATTTCCGCGACTTTGTGAAGTTACGAAGAATTGTATTGACGTATTAGTGTCGAATTTAATTATTTACAGGTCGTACGACGTTTATTCGAAACTTTTTGAACGAACACCGATGCCATCTTAATTAAGTTTCTCTGAATGAATTTTTCATTGAGTTCAAGTTTGATGAGCGTTTCTCGGAAAGTTATATATAAAAACTTTATTAATATATTTTTATTTTAACTGAAATGTACTCAATAGCGAGTGAGCTTTTATGATATAGCTTGGCGAATGATGTGCAACGTTCGAATAATTCTTGGAAAATTTAAACAGCTTTTCAATGTATAGTAACAATTGTTGAATTTATTCAAGTAAATTCAAATATACGCTTTATCAGAGTTCACATTTTAAAATTACTTTAAGCTTAGAGTGCTCACTAGTTGAACTAGCAAACTTTTCATTAATTATTAGAAAAAGTCAGAACCAAAGCCGCCACTTTCGCTCGTAAAAAACCGATAATACCACTGAATAATCTATTTATTTCAACGCTAACTTCCGTCCCACCTCGAAAAGCCAATTCTAAAATCATCAAACTACCTCTCACCTATACTACAAAGCTTTGTTAAACTCTCTCTCTTTCTCTTTTTCCACCGTATCTCGCTCAAAAACAGTTTAATTAATCCAGCTGAACTTTTCCCACCCGCAGTCATTACAAATGGAAAACAAGCGGTGCGCAGAAATAAAATACTCTTGTACGGATTGCGTAACCACGAGGCAAACTCTACACCCCCGCGTGCCAATTTCGATAGGCGCAGTCGTGGACTTCGGCGTTCTGTTTGTTTTTTTTGTAAGCGGTCGCGCATTGCGTCAGTGCATGGCGTATAGCGTAGAGTTTTGATTGACGCAGTTTGATGTGGATGAAGACAATTAAATCGGGGTATATGTTTAGGGAGAATTTGTAAATTAGATAGAAAAGAAGCTATTTGACGTTGTAAAATTCATATTCGTTCTTAGGATGATGTATCGGTAGTAGATTGTTAAAGGGTACCATTACGAGTCAATATCGATCTTCATTCGAAGAGGGAAGAAAAGCTATTATAGGAGAATTTATAGTTAGCAAAAAACTTGAAGTTCTCAGATCCATCCCTTTTTTGGTATAAGTTTTTATGTACTCTATATAAAATGTAATAGTTTTTGTAAACGTCGGGTTTTTCTTTCATATGGTTTAAAAGTATATTCGCGTATCGAGTAAACATTGTTTGTTTTCAAAATTATATTACTTTACTAAAATGATGGCTTTGTGCTACCAACTTGCTTAAAATTATGTTTGATTGCTACGTAATTGATTATATAAGTAAAAATGTAAATATTTTTCATCAAAAGTAAAAGAAAATCACCAAAAAATAAATGGATCTAGAACCAGTAAAAATATCGAGGAGCAAAAAACATAAATTATGGTTCGAATAATAGAAAATCTTTATTTTACAAATATTTAACAAGTGTCTGACTACATAAAGTATTTTCCTACTTTTGTTACAAAATAGCCCAATTTTCATGCAGCTTTTTGAAATATTTCTACTAACATCTATACAATGTTCATAGAAAAATAAACTAAAAACTTCATAAAAAATTATTTCCTTTCTAAAAGCATTTATGTAATCAATTAAACGTTTGGACAGTACACTTTAACTCTTTACTATTATACATTAATTTCAAATTACTACTATAAATTTTTATAAAAAAAAAATAAATAAATAAATAAAAGTTAAAATTGCAAACTCTTATTTCCATCACTTCAATATTCTATCCTTCGACACAACAATTATCATCATCACCATCCATCTTCCTACACACATTTACACCCCTTGCTTTCCAGTTTCGCCGACCTCGTGCAATCAGAGCTGCACCTCGGCGGCGCTCGCATCGCTTCTGGCTACCACGCGGACATAACTCGTCACCTCGGGCGCTCCTCCCGCGCCCACGCGGACGTGCCGGCGTCGCGACGGGGCGACTTCCTACGCTGTGCCGGCCGGTTACTGGCGCTGCAGATTATCGACCGACTCGTCGCCACGATGGAGCATCTGCTCGACGTCGTCGGTGATCCGTTGCTCCGTTCGCCGCTGCTCGGGGTAAGAGAGGATAGTCGTATATGGGGGAGGAAAAAAAAAGAGAAGGAGGAGGAAGGGTGGATATTGCGGTGTGGGGTTCTCTGGTTTTTATAGGTATATAGTGGATGTTTTTTTTATTGTGATGTGGTTGGTGGTAGTTTTTTTTTCTTTAGTGGGGAGATGATTAGTAGAGCTGTTGTTGAGAGATGTCGTTGATGAGTGGTTGATACGAAATGTAGTGAGGTAATTTTTATTGATGATAAGGAGATTATTGTGAATTTATGAAATTAATTTTACTGAAATATCGTATGAACACTTGTAACTTCAATCGTGAACGATAATTCGATACTTTCTAGGATGAAAATGTGTCAAGCACTTTAACAGCGATTATTATGAAATTGATTTACTAAAGGTAAAATATAAGTTTTATAAACGTATTTTACTCTTTTAAAATATAATGAAAAATACAAAAACCTCTTTATAAATATAACATTACAGAATTATCTTTTTATACTAAAATAAAATATTAATGTTGAAAATATTTATAAAAATACATGACCCACATGCAGGTCATTATATCATCCCCTCAAGCTGTTCAGACGCGATATTAAAGACCTTTTTTAAATACTGAACGAAACAAAATTTCTCATTTAAGCTCAAAATCTAGTTTCTACCCCAAACAAAAAAGCTCTAGTTTACTCAAAAAGTATATTCCCAGAGAAGAGCTCCATTTTCCCATCCCCTTACCGTGTCATGAATATTAATCATATTTTTAATTAAACGCATTTCGGCACACGTTGAAAGCAAAGTTCATAATTTGTATTTAACGCGCTATATAGTATACCATCCCCCACTCCTCTTCGAGTTTCAACTTTAACCGCAAATTATGCACGCGAGGTAAAGTTAATTTCGCGTCGTCTAAACCATTGTTCAAACTTACCCCTTCTATCTTTTATTTATCCATCTATTGCGGCTGGATTTGTTCCGTCCCACGCTGCGATTGAACATTTCTGATAGCTCGTTAACTGGCCTTGTAATTCGCTTCTACATATATAGCTGACGCTGAAATGCGAGAACAACGATCTCTTCATCAGTCCACTGATGCGCGAGATCGAATCGACGTTCCATTCGTTCCTCGATCGCATAGCTCAGTCCAGTAAACATCTGCCTTCTCTGGAATCCATCGCCAAGCATCGAAACGACGACGACGGTGACGGTGACGGTGGTGGTGGTAGTGGTGATGATCGTGGGATTCAGGTGCCTGATTGGTACCTCAGCGACTGCCACAAACGATTGTCAGAAATCCTGAAAACGGTTTTCGATCCGGTGGTGAATCACGTGGAGGATATTAGAGAAAGGTTCAAGCATGTGTATGACGCTGAATCACAGAAGACTGAGGTGGCGAGGATCGTTGACAGCGAGGATTTTGAGACCTGCTTAGAGAAGCTCGAGGAGTTCAATCGGTCCGTCGTCGATGTTCATGGATTGGTAAGGCTGTATAGTGTCCATTAACGATGGAATGAATTGGTGAGAAAGATATTGCAGGATAAAAGGAGATGGGTAGTGGCTTTTATGATTAGTAGTGCTGTATTGGAAAATGGGCATTTGATGAATGTAAATAGATTGTTTTGGCTTTTTTTTTGCTAAGGCTGATTCAGAATCAGAAATTTGCTCACTTTGTGAGATACTTCTAAGTCTATTGTTTAAATATATTGGAAAACATTTTTGTGACATTTTTATGAGTATATAATCATACAAATTTTAATCATTAAAAAATAGCGAACTACGGATACTACGGTGAAGAAATATAGCTATTTTTAACTGTTAGTATATCAAAATGTTATTTTGTTCAGTTAAATAAATCAAATAACTATTTGCCTACTTCATCTTCATTTCGCGAAAGATTAGTTAATACAAAACACCAAGCAATGAACATTATTTCTACACCCCACCTACAATTATACTCACAGTTCCCTTGCTTTCTACACTACAACAAAAAAAAAAAAAAAGAAAAAACTTTCTTCCGCCCGCGTTTCGGCCGACTCTTTACCGCAGTTCCGTCTGACCACAATCAACCCTTTGTTTACCAACCCAACTTACGAAGCACACCTCGCTACATCGGCGTACAAAGACCCAAGTCAGTTTATCCATGCACAACCAACCGCATGTACAACGCCGTGAGGACGACTTTGTCAATTAATGTGTATGTATATACTTACGCGATCTTCTTGCTTGCAAACAGCATATACTCGCATGGTTTACCCGCGGACTTGGCGAGACTCGGATCGTGGAAAGCTGAGGCTGGATTGGGTTCAAGTTATTTGCGATCGATGATTAGGGAGGATGGAATGATGTCTATGAAGGGAGATGAAATTCTAATGCAGATTGTTAGAGTGCATTACATGCGTAGTTACATTGGTTAACGTTATTAATATTAGGTGTTAACTGTTTATTTTTAGAGAAAGTATCGTTTAAATTTGAATTTATGTCAACATCTTACCTTGTTTTTTTATAACTCGTAGTCTAGATTTATTCATTGTAGCTGTGACCTAATTTCGGGGTTACCTCAATTACAGTAAACGAGGTAACGCATGAAGTATTTTGCAACATTTTCTTGTCCTCATTAGTGCCCGTCTGTTTTACTTTATCATATGCCAACGCCAGTAACGTAAATCAATAAAATTAAACGCGACACTCGTGGTGACGCTAAACCGTAGCGGAAGCATTTAAAGCTCAATTACCCCTATCACTTTATATACCTATATATATACACTACGCTATTTCTAAATCCCGAGCAAAGCATTTTCTCCACCGTTTTATTCGTGCGACATAACGTAAATAAACCTCGAGAAAAACCTTTCGCTTTTCAGGCACAGAACGAGTACTTTATAAACTGCAAATTACACCAGGAGGAGGCGTCGAGCGGACTGAGGCAGTACACGGATGAAGTTAGAAAGCTGATAGTCAGGGAGCTCGTAGCGCGGCACCGGAATTTCAATCTCGGCATCTGCGCCGAATTCGAGGCCATACGCGAAAAAGCTCTCGACATTCCCGAGGAGACGGCCGAGCTTCTCGCGCTTGGTATTTATCGGATTTTCATTTACATTTAAATCTCCGGGATTGGGGTTCGACTTGCTAGCTGGAATGCAATTAGTATGATGTATTAATTTTTTTTTTTTTCGATCTTTTTTTCTTTTTCGTTGTAGGGGTTGGATTCAGATTGTGGATGAGAAAATTATTTTAAGTAGAATTACTGTCTACATCTTGGAAAATAAAAAAAAGTATTGTAGGATTGGCATTTATAATTTATAATGTCTTTATATTCAAACTCAACTTGGATATTCTGATGATTACAGGTAAAAAGCCATCGGAAGGTGTCGTAAATATTAAATCATTTCACACGGTATAAAGTTTTTTAAAAATATTGTAGATAAATTCAAATATTATATTAGTCTTGATTATACTAATATTAGAGAGAAAAAAGGATATAACAATAAGTAGATAAAGAATGTTGTGTGAAACAAAATAATAATCAACTCGCGCCTATATAAAAGTTGGTAATTTTGTATGGTTAATTACTTTATAATTACATGATTCAGTTTAACATAATAAAGTTAAAACGTTGGTAAACGTTAATTAAACAATCTATTAAAATTTAAAAATTCACTTTGCGCTATTGATTCACATTTCAAATAGTCGACGGTTCAGGAAAACGTTCACGTTAAACAGTAACGTTGGATTTGTGCACTTAGGTATAATGCATTCACACGACATGTAAATCTTTTTGAATAAAGTTCGGGCATTGTTTCTTTTTTCATCATCTATTATATCTCCACATGAAGAAACAATAATACAATACAATTAATTCTCTATCCATTTTACACTTATTTAATAAACCAATGTCAACAGATCGTAAAAACCATATCGTACCATCTCTATTACTAAATAAAAGATTAACAAAACGAATGTTAATCACTGCAATTGTCCGGTTCTCCGCCCCTCGGTAAATCACAACTTTGGCACGGGACCAACTCAGCGTCGATCCTAGCGCCAATAAATCACATCTCAATTTTCCAAACATTAAGCAACCACATCCTCCTCCTCTTGCTTCCTACATACAGGCCGGTACATGCTACACGTCACGACAAAGACGATTGAGGAACTACGTCAGCGGATCGGCCAGTCACTCAGGATGATGGTGACGTTGTTAGAGATGACGAGTCTTGGTAAGGAGCATCGCGAGCTCAACAACGACACGGTCAACTGGCTTAGACGTGTAAAACCCATGCTTGAGCATAACAGTACGATGTACGAGCAGAGGAAGTTTGAGCTCGAGGAGAGGCTGCAGGATAGAATCGTCAGGCTGAATAAGAATGTGGAGGATATGTTTCCAAGGTGGGTGATGGGGCGTGGGTGAGCGGGCTTGGGAAAGAAAGGTAAAACTTTGGTCTTTGATTGGTGGCTTCATTGTAATGGTATTTCTTGTGTTTGGAAAATTGTTTTTATATACTGTAATATTCATACTATATTTCCATAAAAAATTCATGTTTGAAGTTGCTCACTTGTTGTAAGAATTATAAACTTATAATATTCTATGAATGTACATAAATAAGTTTACAGATTTATTCTAATTGAAATTAAAAGATTAAACTCCTTCAAAAAGTTCATTTTCGTCGTAGTAGTGAATGTATTAAGGTATTAAATACACTGAACATTTTAATTACTTAAAATTAAAACTTCGCGAAATTCTGCTGTTTGCTTTAATATCTTAATGGAAACGACGTTTAGTAAAGTTTAGCAAGAATCTTATATTTCAATAGAATCTTAATATTTTTGAGAAAATTCCAACAGCCAAAATTGCTACCTAATATTTAGAGTATTACAAACATTTAGTTCTCTTATTTAAGTGCAGTAAGATAGACAAATTTTGTTGACATTTCGTGAGTATAAATTCAAGTAAATTTACTGTGCGCAAAGGGTAAGCAGAGGAAGAAGAGAAATATTTTCCAGCTAAATTAACCTTTATCTTTTATTCTTTTACTTCGCGTCTTTGGAGGTAAACGGGTTTGCTTCGAATTTTATATTCAAATTTAGCTTCGATGCCAGCCGGGGGCGGGGATGACATTTTGAAAGTTTAACTTTTTTATAACTTGGAAATTCGTATGACGCGTAAAAAATGTGAATTTAGAAAACTCTGACCTTCTTATACTTGAGTGAGTAGTGAACAGGAGAACTACCGCAGGACTCGAGAGAAACTTTTCTTTTTTAATGCAAATTCCTTTCATCTGTATAATTAAATCATCTTTTTCTTTACATTTTTTTTTCTCTAGTATATGAGTTCCGTTACGTTCCTTTAGGAAAGTTTCTTAAATTAACATCTATTGTCAGCAAAACAAAAAAAAAATTGTGAATAAATAAATGCACCTTAGTATAATTGTCTCTGCAATCACAAATAAAATAAAGATAAAAATTAAAAAAAAATTTTTTTTGCAAATTTATTAGTAGTGGTTGGAATAATTTTGTTAAATATTCTTTACTAAAACCTTAATAATTTCGTCTAAATGATAAGTTAGTAAAATTTGAACATAAATCATTTCTTTAAAAAATAATATTTTGTAATCTCAAGCTCTTCTTTCATATTAAATTAAAATTTTTCAAAATCTCATTACGTTACGAATTACAATACGACGTCCCCACAGTATAATTCATCCCTTTAATTCCTAAAAATTCCGCCACTTCCAGAGTCCAACCCCATTACCCCGACCCTTCCACCACGACGAACCTTTAAAATAAATATCTCATCTTCCTAAAGCACTACACACGTACCGCACTCCATCATGTGGCACCCTCTCGAAATTAAACCACCGCAGCGCCCAAAAATCCTCCCCTCAACCCACAAACCCTTATCCTATCCTACCTTTCTCTCTCTCTGTCTCTCTCTTCCCTGCACTTAGGCTAAAGCTAATGGACGACATGGACGACGCGAAGCGGCTCCCGGAGTATATCGAGCACATGCGGCAGTTCGGTCGCGACCTCGAGCGTATGGCCGCTGAGGTGGAGTGGATCAACCACGAGGAGGAGCTATTCCAGTTCCCCAAGACCCTCTATCCGCGCATCGCCGAGCTCCAGGACATTGCCATTATGCCGTTTTACAGTCTGATATTCAGGGCGAAGCAATGGCAGAGAGACGTTGCTGTGTGGCTCGATGGACCATTCGAGTATCTCGATTCAAGTGAGGTGGACGGTAGGACGACTGAGTATTTTCAGGATTTCTCTAAAACTAGTAAGGCGTTCAAGACGAAGATTAAGATGCAAATGGCGATGAATTATCCGTATAGGTTTGTAGACTCTATTAAGAAAATTGGTCGTGGAATATCGATCTATTTTTTTTAATAACTCTGCCTTCAAGTTTTGCTGGCTCGGTGGATGATCCGGATCCATACCAGCAACCGGCACCGATGAAGCTCTGCTTTCAACTGCTCGAGCACGTCAAATGGTTCAAAGTAGAAAACTTCATATCTCACATCTTCTAGTATGCAGATAAGCAAACGAAAACACTAAATAATCAGGTCGTTATAAATGTTTCAGCAATACGTGCCCCTGGTGCTATGCTTCTGCAACCCAGCTTTACGTCAAAGACACTGGGACGAGATGAGTGAGGTTGCAGGTTTCGACCTGACACCTAATGCTGGCACAACGTTACGGAAAATATTGAACATGAATCTTCTGGGCGATATGGACTTGTACGTCAATCTCATTCTTTCTGACTCAATAATCGATAGGAGATTTATAATCAGCTTTATCCTCTATTGTAACAAGATATGACCAGATCAGCGTTGGCGCGACGAAGCAGCTCGCCCTGGAGGAGCTTCTCGAAAAACTGACGTCTGAGTGGGTGGATGTCTACTTCACGACGATGCCCTTCAAGGATAGCAAAGTCAATATACTCACGCAGCTCGATGATATACAGGCTCTTCTCGAGGAGCATATCGTGAAGGTACAGGCGATGAGGGGATCGGCTTTCGTCAAACCCATCGCCGCCGAGGTCAAGGAGTTTTACGAGCTCCTGCTCAGGATTCAGATGACTTTGGAAGAGTGGGCTAAGGTTTCTGAGAGCATCAATTTTTTAGATTATCTTTTGGATTAGTAGTGTAGTTTCTTAGATTTCATTTCTATTTAATTGATTGAAGAATATGTATAAAATTAGGTATACGCATTATTTTCTATATTACATTAAATTTTACATCAGATTTGAAAAAAGAACTATTAAAATAAATGCGATTCTCTACCGTATCAACCAATCAATACCTCCGAAAGCAACCCCCATTAATCCCAATTTAAAATCCCGGCCGACAGGTCCAAGTGCAATGGATGTACCTGCTGCCGATATTCTCGAGCAAGGACATTGTGGCTCAGCTCCCCGAGGAGGGCGTCATGTTCACCGAGGTGGACGGTACCTTCCGCAAGGCCATGCAGAATGTCACCAGGGAGCCGCGTGTACGCGACACTGCTGGCTCCGTAAGCTCTTCTTCATTCCTCGATATATGTATGCGTCCCAAGGTTCCGCCTCCTACCCTCGTAAAGGCGATTTCGCGTATACTCGTTGGGAGTTTACGCTCGAGTTCTTTTTGTTTACTGGCGAAGTTCCGGCTGAATTATTGGGATGTTTTCGTTGTAAAAGTACATTGAGGAATAACGTATATATTTGTAATGTGGGGAAAATTTCGTTGAATAATTTTATAACGGCCTTGAATAAAATTTTTATATTGCAAAGTGTAGTAGAAAATTGTCTTTTAAAGTTTAATGTAATTTGTACGATGAGGGTTTAGAATTATGATGTTTCTTGCTTTCACTACTTTTTGTTTACGGTTTTATATACTATAAAGACTGTTCTCGTAAAGATGAGTTTATAGTAATTTTACTTTTTATAGACGTCGTATCTCCTACTACAATTGTTGTCACTTGTCGCTATAAATTATCGTAGTAATAGAATTATATCACATTTTATAAGTTTTATAGGACCAAGGCCTATGTATTTTTTAATCAAGATATATAAAATATTAATTGATCATCAAACACGTTTTGAAAATACCGGCATAAATTTTATTTAGATAACCAAATAATTTAATTTGTCCGTAAGTAAATCTTTTCATTTTCAAAGATCCTCAAAAAAATATCCCCACTCGTAAACCAATTACTACCCTCTTAAAATTTCTCATCTATCATTTCTATCCGTAAGAAACCTGCAAATCCCCATCAACGCGTCTCTTGCCACCCTAAAAACAAATTTTCTCCGCCCTTATCCAGTTAGGCCTGTACGAAGCGATGCGCGACGCGAACGAGCTGATGGAGCGGGTGAACGACGGGGTGGCGAATTACCTGGAGAGGAAGCGCCTTTACTTTCCGCGCTTCTTCTTTCTCAGCAACGACGACATGCTCGAGATACTCTCCGAGACAAAGGACCCGTTGCGCGTTCAGCCTCATTTGAAGAAGTGCTTCGAGGGCATCGCCAAGCTCGGGTATCCATGAGATGTTCCGGCATTCTCTTCTCTTTAGAGGGAGGCTGAGAGAGAAAAATCCGCGGCAATTATTCGAATTCTTTTATCGCGGCGATGTAGAGGGAGAATGGGAAAAGCCCCGTAACTACGGGGGATTGTTTTAGTACAAAGGGATGCGGTTGAGGCATTACGCGAATAAATTTGTCGAATGTAAACTTCAGGGAGAATAATAGTGCGGGAATTTCTTTGTATATTTTTTGGGCGTATAATAACGGTTGTAGATATTGTTCTGGTGATGTTGGTTGTTTGTTTGATAGAGGTATATTCGATCGACGTTTTGTTGTGAATGTTGGATATTACTTTTTGAATATGTAAAATTTCATGCAAAATTCAAATTTGGAATTTGTTAAGTCAATTTTTATTATGTGAATTACTATGATATTGATATAATATTCATTAGAAAAGAAATTACTATAATACTAAATGGTTATATATTTCTGAACATTTGATACTAATTTTGAATTAGAGTTTTAAAATTTTAACAAACAAACTAAATATATATTTGTGGTTATATAGTTAGTTAAAAATTAAAATAAAATTGCTTAAAATTATAGATTCACGAAACAGTTGGACATATACTCCTTCGTCAGCGATGACAGGGAGGAAATCACGTTACAAGAGGAGATATCGACCGCGGCGGCGCGCGGTTGTGTGGAAAAGTGGCTCGTTCAAGTAAATTTCTCCATATAAATTCTTAATGCCTCCACAGAGGCTGAATATGAAAAGTAACTAGCTTATATTTTACGCGGGGAAAGAGAAAAATGTTTGTACGAAGGGAGATGTATGTGTCTCGTATTTATTCAAATTTCATGCAAAAAAAAAAAAATAGTGCCATGGGAGGCGAAAAGAAATAATAATAGATACATAGCCACGCATGAATTTACAGGTGCTTATATATACATATTTCTTTTGTTGCAAGCCTTTTTTCTAAATTTATTGTTATATACGAACAATTTTCTATGCAAGGTTTTTGATGGATAAATTTTTAAAAAACGTGGCAACACTTGTCTGAAAACTTTAAAAATTGCCGTCATATTTTCGGGACAACACGCGTATGCGCGTGATATAAAATTCTAAAAATTTCATGATCTTGCCCTGTTGCCTAAGGCTTCTCGATAAAGTAGGTACTATCGAGATAATGTCATAAAAAGGAACTTTAACGGGCCATATCGTACAATGCACTTTTTCAGAAAAATTTCTAAAGGGTTGCATGGGTTATCCGAGAAGCTCGATAACTTTGTAAACGTTTATAGAAGCATATTATATCAATAATAAATATTGTTTATCATTGATAGCGCATAGAATCTAAAGGATTTTGTAGAATTTTCTAAATTCAATATGTCTATTAGTACTAAGTTTTGTTTTGCTTGTAAAAGTTTATTCTATGATTTTCAATAAGCTTGTTAAAAAAATATTCTAGGATTTTAAAATTATAAAAAATTTATATTAATATAGTTTAAAGTGTGAATCATTAACACAACTGCAGTAAGAATAGAAAAAAAATGTCTTTAACAAAAAAATTGTATTTAACGTTCATTCAATTGACTGTAAAATAAATTACTTGGACAAATCGGCGCATCCATTAACCTCAATTTCAACAAATTCAGCTCGCTTCATTTTAAGAACCCTTTAACGACTTACTATAATCAACCCTAAATACTCTTCAACCATATCGATTCGCAATCATTACCAACTCCCAAATGCACCTCTAATCACCAAAAAAAAACAAAGAAAAGGTTTCGTCCACTCCTCAAATCATTTGCTCTTTCCTTCTCTTTCTTTCTCTCGATTACACACTCGCAAAGTTCAGGTCGAGGAGCAGATGGTGACGTCGGTACGCCACGAGATCCTGCTGAGCTACAGAGACTATGAAGTGAACGAGCGCGTCGACTGGGTGCGCACTTGGCCCGGTATGGTCGTGCTCTGCGTCTCGCAGATATACTGGAGTATCCAGGTACAGGCTGCGCTGACGACACACACGTTGTCCGAGATGATTAATCTGTATCAGAAGCTTCACAAGCAGATTATCGATGTTGTCAATTTAGTAAAAGGTGAGTTTAAATGGAGGGTCGAAATTATAAAGGTAAAAGAATTTTTTAAGTTGTTTGATATTACATTTTTTGTCATTTTACGATTTTAATTAGCTTTGAACTGTGATTGCTAATAATTGAAAATTATGTTGGAAATGTAAAAAAAATCTATTATATCATTATAATGTTATTTATAGAAAATTTATATATTACAAATTTTTAAATTCTTTTTTTTGCATTTCTCATAAATTATCGATTAAATTTACATTGCCCATTGGTCTTTTCACGGTTATCTTAATAAGGAACATAGTTTGCATTTGATCACTCTGTGACGTAATTAATTCCACAAAAGACTTTTAAAGCGTTCAGAGACATAATAGGATTCCACTCTTATTGTCTTATTTTCGCGAGGCGAATGCTTTTTGAATTTCTTCTTTTATGATCGAAAGTAATCAATTCAAATAAAAGGTTCATTTCAATGGAAACCTTAATAAGACGAAAACTAATTATTATTAATGCTTTGCTCAATGAAAAAAGCATAAAAGATCCGAAAAGATCATAATAAATACTTTTTCAATGAATTTTTTTCTAAATCTTTTAACATTGCACTTTCTTTCAAATATATACATTAAAAATTTTTTATTAAAAACACAACATGCCTTGACGGCGCAGGTCAGTTATCTAAGCAAAACCGCACGACGCTGAACGCGCTAATCACGATAGACGTTCACGCCCAGGACGTGGTAAAGTCGCTGATCGACAAGAAGATCATAAACGAGACGGACTTCGAGTGGTTGGCACAGCTGCGTTATTACTGGGAGGACGACGTCGTCGTGCGAATAATAAACGCCAGCGTCGCCTTCGCTTACGAGTACTTGGGCAATTGTCCGCGGCTCGTTATAACCCCGTTAACCGACAGGTTCACTTCTCTCTCTTTCTCATTGAGATTGGATTACAGTTTGTGTGTGAGACTGTATGTGTATGTATGTGTCATGCTAAGTAAGCTATCAAAGTCTTGGTGATCTTGGTTCGAATGACGGAGGAGACGTTTTATGATGCGTGAATCGTTTTGTTTGAAGTATGTTCATTGAATCGTTTATGGTTTAATAGGAGCTGGCTTTGATTTTAGGGTGGCTTTTATGAATATTATTTTTTAATCTATATTTCAATTAAATGTATTTGCGGTTGAATAAAATATTACGGAAAAACTGATTCTACAACATTTTCCATTATTTTTAATCCGAAAAGTCAATTTTTATATATAACAATAAATTTATCACATAATATCAAGAATTAACTGATAATAATGATATTATTACCGGCTTTTATCAGATGTTATCGTACGCTAATTGGTGCCTACTCTCTTCATCTTAACGGAGCTCCTGAGGGTCCGGCGGGAACGGGCAAAACCGAGACCACGAAGGATTTAGCTCGCGCTCTGGCCGTGCAGTGCGTCGTCTTCAATTGTTCAGAGGGCTTAGACTACAAGAACATGGGCAAGTTCTTCAAGGGTCTGGCATCTTGTGGCGCTTGGGCTTGCTTCGACGAGTTCAACAGAATAGAGCTTGAAGTGCTGTCCGTTGTTGCGCAGCAGATATTGTGCATTGTGCAGGCGGTGCGGGGTAATCTTGAGACGTTTTCGTTCGAGGTAGGTTTGATTTGTTTTTCAAACGTTTAAAATAATTTAATATTAAGGTAGTGCATTTTGTTTTTAAAACGTAAGTGGAAGGCTTAAATGGAATAAATCTACAATTTTTAGCAATATTCTTATATAAATTTGTTTTAAAGGGCACTGAGCTAAAACTTAACCCGGCTGTGTACGTGTGTATCACAATGAATCCTGGATATGCTGGCCGTTCGGAGCTCCCTGATAACTTAAAAGTTCTGTTCCGAACAGTAGCCATGATGGTACCCGACTACGCGATGATCGGTGAAATTTTCCTCTACTCTTCTGGCTTCACAGCCGCTCGAGTTCTCTCCGTGAAGATCGTAACAACGTATAAACTTTGTTCGGAACAACTGTCGTCTCAATTTCATTACGATTACGGCATGCGAGCTGTGAAGACAGTACTGACAGCTGCGCAAAATATGAAGCTACGGTTTCCTGAAGATGATGAAACGATTCTTATGTTGCGTTCTATAGTGGATGTCAATTTGCCAAAGTTTTTGGCGCATGATGTACCGCTGTTTCAGGGAATTATCTCCGATTTGTTTCCTGGTGTGGTTTTGCCCACGCCGAGTTATGACGCTTTACTCAAAGCAATTCATATCGTTGCTGAGAAAAGAAATCTACAGACTCCCGATGGATTTCTTCTAAAGATTATTCAGACTTACGAAATGATGATTGTTAGGCATGGGTTTATGCTTGTCGGTGATCCATGCGGAGGTGATTTTAATTTAAATCTAAAATTTTATAATTATTTAATTATTTTAAAGTTGCTTACTTATTCTTTAGGAAAGACTACTGTATTACATACTTTGTCTGATGCTTTGACTTTGATGCATGAATGGGGTGATGAAAATGGCGCAATAACTAAATTTATAACTATTAATCCAAAGTCAATATCAATGGGACAACTATATGGGCAGTTCGATCCTGTCTCATCTGAGTGGACAGATGGTGTATGCGCAGTTTCTTTCCGAAGATACTGCAGTGAGGAAACACCACATAGGAAGTGGCTAATATTGGACGGACCAGTCGATGCAGTTTGGATAGAAAACTTAAATACCGTCTTAGATGACAACAAAAAGTTATGTTTGACATCTGGAGAAGTAATGCAGATGACAAGCGTTATGTCGATGATTTTCGAAGTCATGGATCTTCAACAAGCTTCACCTGCTACAGTTTCACGATGTGGAATGATTTATATCGAACCTCACGTTCTCGGTTGGAGACCTATTGTCAAGTCTTGGGTCAACAGAGCTAATCCAAAGTGGAAAGACAATCACGAAGACACGATAAATCTATTGATAGAGTGGCTTTTCGAAATTTGTTTAGAATTTACAAGAAAGAGATGTACTATGACCTTACATGCTGGTCAAATCAATCAAATCATGTCAACAATGAATTTAATTGATATTTTCATGGATGATGCTGTCGCAGATAACGAAGGGACTGATATCAATCAGTATATCGACTTCTGGCTGCAGGCTGCATTTTTGACAAGCTTAGTTTGGGGTGTAGGAGGAACACTAGATCTTGATTCTCGGGAAAGGTTCAATACATTTCTTTTAAATGTATGGCAAGATCAAAATCCTGACTATCCAGTACCAGCCGATGTGACCGATACAATTCCTGTACCTAATGATGGTTTAATTCATGATAACTTTTACATTTACAAGGGTAAAGGTACTTGGAAATATTTTGGCGATATTGTTAAAACCGAACCACTTGTGGAAACTGCTAGTATAGGACAAATGCTAGTCCCTACGATCGATACTATAAAATATCAACATCTCTTCTTACGTCATATTAGACATAAAAAGCGATTTTTACTTTTCGGTAAAACAGGAACTGGAAAAAGTGTTTATATTCAAGACATGATGATGAAAAAATTAGGAACAGATGATTACTTACCAAATTTCATAACATTCACAGCTAGAACAACAGCAGCACAAACCCAGGAACTTGTGATATCGAAATTGTTCAAAAGAAGAAAGGGCCACTATGGTCCTATGGGAGGTGCACAATGTGTTTGTTTTATTGATGATGTAAATATGCCTGCTAAAGAAATTTATGGAGCCCAGCCTCCTATCGAACTACTGCGTCAGTTTTTTGACCATGAACTTTGGTACGATTTAAAAGAACCAGAAGTAGTTAGAATATACGATACGATGTTTATTTGTGCAATGGCACCACCAGGAGGCAGTAGACAGGAAATTTATCCGAGATTTTTGAGACATTTTAATCTTTACGAAATTTGTGAATTCTCGAACGAGAGTGTATTCCGTATCTTCACAAACGTTGCACTAGTTGGTTTGAAGAGACGAGGATTCGCGTCAGATGTTAATGCAACAATTAACAATATTGTAAATGCAACAATGGTTGTTTTCGAAGATGCGAGAGCTGATCTTCGACCTACACCAGCAAAATCACATTATCTTTTCAATCTTCGTGACTTTGCTCGTGTGATAACTGGCTGTACTATGATTAGAAGAGAGTCTGTAGAAGGTAAAGAGAAATTCGTTCGTCTTTGGACTCACGAAATCTTGCGCGTCTTCGGAGATCGATTGATTGATGCATCGGATACTAAATGGCTTTTCAGTCGAATAAAACAGACTGTCGAAAAAACTCTCCGAGAAAATTTTGAAAGTATTTTCAATGACTTGCCAAAGTATGATGGAAAGTTAACTGACGATAGCCTTCAGCATTTGATTTTTGGAAATTTCATGGATGTAGATGCACTTGGTGAGGACAAAAAGTATGATGAAATTACTTCGATCGATGAATATCGAGAAGTTACCAATCTTTGTTTAGAGGAATACAATACAACTCATAAAAATAAAATGGACATTGTTCTTTTCCGGTATGCCCTCGAGCATCTTGCAAGAATATGCAGAATTTTAGCCACTCCATCTGGAAGTTTATTGATGGTTGGAATAGGTGGATCTGGAAGACAGTCCTTAACTAAACTTGCGGCAAGTATGTCACAATATAGATTATTCCAGCCTGAGATTGGTAGTACCTATGGAATCACTGAATGGAGAGATGATATAAGAAAAGTTCTCAAAGTTGCTGGAGGCGGAAAAGACATTGTATTTTTGTTTACTGAGGGACAGATCAAGGAGGAGGCTTTTCTGGGTGACATCGATGGTCTATTAAATTCTGGCGAAGTTCCGAATTTGTTTAACGTTGAAGAAAAACAGGAAATTGTTGAGATGACAAGATTGGCTGCTCAAGGAGGCAATCGAAACTTAGATATTTCTGTACTCTCTATACTGAGTTTCTTCGTTAATCGTTGCAAGGAAAAACTGCACATTATGCTGTGCTTCAGTCCAATCGGAGAGACCTTTCGCACGCGTTTGAGGATGTACCCAAGTCTCGTGAATTGTTGTACTATCGATTGGTTTCAAGTATGGCCTGAGGAGGCATTGGAACAAGTGGCTCTCCGCAGCACAACCGACATCGACGTGGAGGATGACATTAAGGTGAACTCTGTAATTGCTTGCAAGTACTTCCATACTTGTGCGAAGGACATGAGCCAGAGATTCTATGAAACTACTGGCCGGAAAACTTACGTGACCTCAGCAGCCTTTCTGGATCTGATCAGAGCGTTTGGAGTACTTATGCAAGAAAAACAAGACGATACAATATTGCAAAGGTAAACGTTCATTGAAATAACATAACTTGAAAGTTTAAATGTTAAATTCTGTTTTGGTTTTAGAGATCGTTACATCGGTGGACTTGAAAAGCTTGAATTCGCTGCTGAGCAAGTCTCGCAGATGAAAATTACTCTCATAAGTCTACAGCCACAACTTGAGAGATCAGCTAAACTGACAGCAGAGACGATGAAACAAATTGAAAGCGAGAATATATCTGTCGAACAGGCAACGCAAGTAGTGAGAAAAGAGGAAGACGCGGCGAACGAACAAGCAGAAATCGCGGGAGCATTAAAAGCGGAGTGCGAAGCTGATTTGGCTGAAGCTTTACCTGTTCTAGCTGAAGCTTTAGGTAAAAATTTTATTTTATTCTGGATTTTTCATAACTTACTAAGAAAAACTGTATAATTTCATAGCTGCATTAAACATCCTGAAACCTTCCGACATAACCCTGGTAAAATCCATGAAAAATCCACCGGAGGGTGTAAAACTGGTGATGGCAGCCGTATGCGTGATGATGAACGTTTCACCGGATCGCGTCAACGATCCCACGACTGGTGGAAAAATTCTGGACTACTGGGGCCCGAGTAAGCGGCTGCTCAGTGACATGAAGTTTCTCGATAATCTTCGTGACTACGACAAGGATAATATTCCCGTCTCCACAATGCAGGTGTGCCAAGCTGATTTCAGTTTATTGAAATTCTTTGGGTATTAATTAAGTAATGTAAGTTCCTGTGGATCTTTTATTGGAAGCACCAGTTTGGCTGATTTCAAATTTTCGAAGTTTGCTAATTAGATTTGGGAGATGGGTAGAGTCGGCTTATTGAATTAGGATCAATAAAACTAGTGTGATTCATATTATGAGCTAGATATATAAGTTTCATCATTTTATTTGAAAGTAGGTAATGAAGTTTAATGATTGTATTATTATTAGAATGAGAAAAATTGCGATTCTTTAAGTTTTATTTTTACTGATAATACAGCTTGTATCATTGTAATTATGTGTGATTCATTAACTACGAAATTTTGATAATTACTTCCAAACTCTTAATAATACATGCATATACTTTGAACTTTTAATTGTATCCTATTTAATTATCACTTGAAACTTTGGCAAACTTATTCTATAGAACAGTAAACAGCAATATGCATTTTCTTTCAAACCATTAACTTTTTATTTTAAAATACACTGACAACATTTTTTAAATTCATACGTAATTTTCATCACTTTTAAAATGCAAAACCCTTTTTCACTCCTGCACCCTTCTTCCAGACAATTCAAAAAGTCTACATGACGGACAAGAACTTTGAGCCCAGCAAAGTGGCGAAGGCATCGCAAGCCGCGGAAGGCCTGTGCAAGTGGGTACGCGCGATGGTACTGTACGACCGTGTGATAAAAATCGTAGCGCCCAAGAAGGCGAAGCTCGAGGAGGCCGAACGCCAGTACGAAGCTACCATGAGTTTCCTGAACGAGCGTCGTGCCATGCTGGCCGAACTGAACGACAAGCTCGAGCGGCTGAACGAGCAACTCGAGGAGACGCTCGAGAGGAAGATCGATCTCGAGGGCCAGGTGACGCTCTGCAGCAGGAAACTCGTGCGCGCTGAGAAGTTGATAAGGTAAAGGTCGGCTATAGGCGCTTCGTGCGATGGTCTTTAATTCCGTTAAAGAGGAGAGGCTAGGGAGGTTTTTAGATGGAAAATTCAAACTCTAAGGCTTGGAACGTTTGATGTCGTCGTTGAGCGAGGTTTTAATTAAGAATAATTAAGTACTTTTACGGTTTTGCAAATAATGATTTTCGTTGAAAATTATTTGCAGTTGAATTATTTGGGAATGGATTAGTTTTATATGATGTGATAAATTGTAATATTTTAAATCCTGAAAGAACTGTAATTCTGATTTATTTAGGTATTTTAATTAAATTACTTTTCATTGAAGTAGCTATTTTAAGTTTTGACATTTTTTATGATACTATATGAGCTTCTATTTAATTTTTACTGCTCTATTCGACCGTATTAATTTACATACACTATTTTAAAAGTTTTCATTGATTAAATAATTTACGAACTTTCTATTTCCTTTTATACTGAAAATTTTAAGACTGAAAGAGAGCCAATTAACTATAAACGAAGATAATGAAATTAACGTCCACGAGCTACTTGGTTTGCTTAAGCGTTTTAACATTTTCGAGACTTTATAAATATCGTGTTCCATTTAAGTTGCTGATATTCTTTTCAGCTTAACTTATATATAAAAAAACAAGAAATATAACAGAAAAATATTTGAAAGCTAACTATTATCGATTTCAAATAATTAACAAACATTATTATAACTTACTCGGTTCTAAACTCTCACACAGTGGCTTGGGTGGTGAAAAAAGTCGCTGGACCGAAGCCGCAGCGAACCTGCAGCTAGCTTATGAGTCTCTACCGGGTGACATACTCATCTCATGCAGCATGATCGCCTACCTTGGCCCCTACACTAGTCCGTACCGTATCGAGAGCATCTCCAAGTGGACTGCTTACATGCGCAACCTCGACATACCGCACTCGCATGACTACAGCTTCGTCGGTGTCCTCGGCAGTGAGATAAAAATCAACTCGTGGCACATTTTTGGCCTGCCACGTGATTCCTTCTCCACGGAGAACGCCATCATCATGGACAATACGAAGCGTTGGAGTCTGTTCATCGATCCGCAGAGCCAGGCAAACAAGTGGATCCGTAGCATGGAGAAGACGAGCGAGCTCGAGATTGTCAAGCTCACCGATGGCAATTACATGGGCATCGTCGAACGGTGCATTGAATTCGGTGAGGGGATGAACGGTTTTTCGAAGGCACTCGAAAGAGGGAGAGAGAGAGAGAGAGAGAGAGAGAGAGAGAGAGAGAGAGAGAGAGAGAGAATGCTGAAAGGGAAGGGGATGGCTTTTGTGAAGGGATGTCGCGGTGCATACGTGTACTTTGGATAACTGGTTTTTTTTCGAACGGCGGAGAGTTGTGGATAATTGGAAGAGGATATTGTATACTCGGCCTTTAAAAAGATGCTTTGTATAATATATATATGTGTTTAATAGGATATGGTATCTGCGTTGTAAATTGAATCTTAAAAATTTATTTTTATTTAACATTCTTAATTTAAAAATTACTATAAGTAAATCATTATTTATATCAATACAAACTAGTTAGATATTTTTAAGTCTATGTTATTTTGTTTGGATTCATAAGTTTTTATTCAATTAATTTAAAGAAATTTTTGTGAATATTGTATAATATCGAACGATAATTGTAGGTAAGCCAGTTCTGATAGAAAATGTGGGAGAAGAATTAGATGCGCCATTAGATCCAATTTTAGCGAAAAACATATACAAAGTGGCTGGCATCTGGTACATTACGTTGGGCGAAAAGTCCGTTGAATACGACCATCGATTCAGGTTATACATAACAACGAAACTTCGCAACCCTCATTACTTACCCGAAGTATTCAACAAGGTGACGTTGATTAATTTCGCTCTCACCATTGAAGGCTTAGAGGATCAGCTTCTAGGTATTGTCGTGGCTAAAGAGCGTCCAGATTTGCAGGAAAAACGCGAATATTTGATTGTTCAAGGTGCAGCTAACAAAAAAGCTTTAAAACAGGTATGAGGATGAAAATTCATCTTTCAGTTTATTTTCTTAAAGTTACTGTATCTGACTCTCGGATTTTGGAATTTGTAAGAAAATTAAAAAAAATTATAATAAGAAAAATATTATATAATCAGAAAAAAACTCTGAAAATCTTTTAATTTATTATATATACTTTTTAGATTCATAAATTCTTTGAAGTTTATTTATTTTTTCATCGAATGTTTTTACGAATTTCAAAAACTCTGTTACAATGTATAATCAAGCGTATAGTAACTCATGTAAAGTGGCTTCGACGAGTTTTTATAAATACATAAACATTTCTGAGACGATACAAAAATATTCTTTGAGAGAAATTTTAGAGAAAACTAAGTTTATAAAATTTTTCTTCTATAACATATAATCTTATGGGAAAAGACATTCACTTTGAATTTATTTCATTATAAATAAATAGTTTCGAGGTAATTACTAAAATTTAAATTTCAATAATTGCCAAAAACAAAGATGGCCTCCGCTGGGGCTTCGATTTAATATGCTATCACGCGCCGAAGTCATCTTTTAATATATGCATGAAGCTTTTATATTATAACATTATGATAACACAACAATTTTTCTTGTTATATAATTGTTATTATTTATACTAGGTCGAAGACAACATATTAAAAACTCTCTCAACTGCTGGAGCGAGTATCCTGGAGGACGAGGAAGCAATCGAGATCTTGGACAGCTCGAAGCTCCTTTCAACGGACATCCAACGCAAGCAAGAATCAGCTAAGGAAACTGAAACGAAAATCGAAGCTTTCCGTCAGAGTTACCGGCCGATCGCTCGTCACAGCTCAGCTCTGTACTACACCGTCACGGATCTACCCAACATCGACCCGATGTACCAGTACTCGCTTGCTTGGTTCATCAATCTCTATATCCTGTCGATCGAAACCGCGAACAAGAGCAACGTGCTGCAACGACGGCTCGCTTTTCTCAGGGAGACCTTCACCTACAATCTATATCAGAACGTCTGCCGCTCGTTGTTCGAGAAGGATAAGGTATGATAATGGGAGGGGAGGTTATCGGGAAACGGTGAGAAATAGGGGTGAAGATAAGAATGGAGTGAGTATGAAGAATGGGCTTTGTGGTATTGGAATTTTAAAGGGTTGCAAGTAAAATAGTAGCGAGGATATGAAATTGTAAATAAAGTTGTTATTTTGTCAGGTTTTACAGAATTACGAAAATAGAAGTTTTGGTTAATTCTCGTATAGATAAAGTTTTATACTGGCATATTTATAGACTGATGTCTGAAGTAGATATTGATTATTTTATATTTAGTAAATAAATGTTGAAAACTTAATATAATTTAAATTTTATTATAATAAAAATTCTATAAGCATGCACAGTGTGATTAGTTGATGTAAGTTCCTAGTGCAATATAGCATACTCTTACATCGTTCAATATTATTTTCTTTATTAATATGACTTCTATACCCTATTTAACTTATAAAACTTATAATTGATTTATAAAGTTTTTTTATTCATCTAACTTTTTATAGGTATAATATAAAGTAATATAAAATTACAGCATACTTCTATTACACGAGTTGCGTTCAAATTGCAAACTATAAGCAAACTTTAATCATTAGATTCTCATACGCGATCAAAACTTATTCTCCAATTTCCACAAACATATTATTTAGTAAAATAAAATTTGCCAAAATTACAAAATAATTCTAATAAATATCAATAACTTCTTATATTTTTCTAATCTGCAGGTTCTCTACTCCTTTATATTGTGCACAACACTTCAACAAGCAGCTGGTGAACTCTCGCGCGATGATATGGCTTTCTTCCTGTCGGGCGGTCTGGTATTACAACCTCTCGGTCCTGTGACCAATCCCGCACCCTCTTGGCTCGCGGACAAAGCTTGGGAGGAGATCAGGCGAGTCGGAAACCTGTCGGCTTTTGCTAAGTTCTTGAATGAATTCATGAACAATCTGGTGAAGTGGAAAGGATTCTATGATTCGGTGAATCCAGAGTTGGCAGAGTTACCAGAACCGTGGGAAACAGAGTTGACAGATTTCCAGAAGCTGATGGTGATGAGGATGATCAGGCCTGATAAGGTTATACCTAAGGTTAGTGATTTGTTTAAAGTGTTTATTTTGAGAAACATTATATTAAAAATAAAGTGATAAGTATCGACTTGATTGACACATGAAAGTCAACATCAGTAGTTTGGTACATTTTTCAAACCTTATGACTAAACTTATATATTATAACTAAATTATATCATTACAATTTCTTTCACAGGTCATTCAATTCGTCCGTAAATCCATGGACGCCCGTTTCATCACACCGCCAGCTTTTGACATTTCACGCTCCTACGCAGATTCAAATTGTTTGGTTCCACTCATCTTTATCCTTTCACCAGGCTCTGATCCCATGGGTGCTCTCACTAAATTTGCTGAACAATCTGACTACTCAACACGTTTCTTTTCAATCTCGCTTGGTCAAGGTCAGGGTCCAATCGCTCGGGGTCTGATTAAACGTGCCCAGGAAGATGGTTGTTGGGTCTGTCTGCAGAATTGTCACTTGGCAGTGTCGTGGATGTCGGAGTTGGAGAAGATCTGTGAAAGTTTCGATTTGACAAATACATCCATGAATTTTAGACTGTGGTTGACGAGTTATCCCAGTGATAAGTTCCCCATCACTGTACTACAGAATGGCGTTAAGGTAGGTTTAATATAGAAATAGATAATAGAGTTAGGTATGTATTAGGTTTGAATATAATAGTCCTAAAATTAATAGTAGAGGTCACAGACTTCTGCTCTTAGACGAACATAAATATTTTTACTAAAACAGTGTAAGCTATATTTATATGAATCATTAATCAATAATTCAATTACTTTGGATATAAGAAATCCATTCGAAAAAACAAGTTCACTTCGTAAATTAACAATTACGATTGCCTAAATACTAATTAACGACTTAAAATTCTCCGAAGATGACAAACGAGCCACCGAGCGGACTGCGGCAAAATCTCATGAGATCGTACACTTCGGAGCCAGTTAAAGATCCTGAGTTCTTCGCTGGCTGCCCGGAGAAGGATCAAACTTTTACTCGATTACTTTACGGGCTCTGCTTCTTCCACGCGGTTATCCAGGAGAGGCGGAATTACGGCTCACAGGGCTGGAACATTCAATATGGTCATTAAGAAATCCTCATCTAATTACTTAAAGAGCGCGTTTCATCGAAGATTTTTTCCCTTGCCTATAGCGCGCAGCGTAAATAACGTTTAAAAAAAAAACATAGTAGCTTGGTATCTGAGCCGTCTTTAAGTAAAACTCCTTTTTGCAGCTTTGAAATGTAAGTCGCCTCTAGCTTTGGGAATCGATTTCGGTTTTACGGTGCACGCGATTTCTTTTTCGCTGAGCGAGCAAAGCTCTCTCTCTTTCTCTTTCTACCTCTCTCTCTCGCTGGGATCGAACAAGCCCTCGCTTATTTTTCCCGTTCAGCCCTTGACAAAAAAGAAAATATTCGCTAGCTAGAAAATGTTTCGCGAAAATCGTTGAAGTGGGGTGACGCTTATTAAATTACATGGTTGAACCGAAAAAGAATCATAAGTAGCTGAATATAACGTCGTTTTTATGTGACAATCTAGCTATATATTATTATACATGATTCGTTTTGTCGTATATAATAACAAATTCGGCCTGTCAATAATAATAATTTTCCAATTAATCGTATATCATTTGTGCTAAATGTAATTATAATATAAATTGAAAATCAAGGCTGTTATCTTCATAATAACGAATCAAATCCCTATAATCTGTCAATCAGTACAAAATTAATTTACACAGTAAACACGCGTAATTACAAATATACATTGCAACCTCTAAAGCTTCCATTATAATCGTATCCGAATATTCAAACACAAAAACCATAAAGCATTGTTCCTTGAATCATGTTCCCTACTATATCAAGTTACCTCCCTTTATCTCTTTTCAGGTTTCAATGAATCCGACTTCCAGATATCCGCTCAACAGTTACAGATCTTCGTCAACGACTACGACGACGTGCCGTTTAAGGCTATTCTATATCTCACAGGCGAATGTAACTATGGCGGTCGCGTGACCGATGATCGTGACAGGCGCTGTCTTATCACTATTCTTCAAGATTTTTACAATCCCGATGTGATTAAGAAACCGAATTACACGTTCGCACCTGGGAGCTATTATGGCTTGCCGAAAAAGTAAGTCCGGAAAATGGTTTTCAATTTTAGTAATGTTTTTAGCAATTCCATTTGATTTTTGCAAGGTAAGCGTTTTGGTGGTAGAAAAATATTTTAAATAACTGATTTAAAAATTTTAGGGCTAAAATAAATCTAATTATTTTTCTAAAATTATTGATTTATAAAGTAGAAGTAATGACGTCATACAATCTACTTGTAAAACTTGCCAAAGGTTACTTTAAGAGAAATGCTACCGTAATGGAGGGATCGAGTAGATATTTTGTGAGAACTTTCCGTGGTTTCGTAGATCTTTTATAAAGTCTAAAGTACTTGGGCTAGAAAGGGATTTTGAGTTATTTTTTTAATGGATATGCCAATAAATATGAAAGCCTCATATTGAAGTGTAAATTGTTTGAAAATCTTTTCATAGCCCTTTATAAATAGTTACTAACGTGAAGAATAAACAACGTATAATATGGATTTCAATTTTGAAGTAAATTCTAAAATTACAACACAAATTCCACACTTAAAATTTATAAAGTGAGAATTATCATAATATCCATAACATCATTTTATACAACAACTACATATATACTTAAAATTGGAAAACTTACTGTTCCCACTCATCTTTTACCAATAACAAAAACCATCGCAAAATCAAATGCACACTCGCGATCCCGCCCTCACTCGAAAACGCATCTGCACCATCACTCCTCTCCCTGTCTAACAAACAACTCACTTTCCCCACTGAAAAAAACGCAAATACCGTAAAGAGATCAATCTTGTCAATCCACGGTGAATTCTCGTCTATTTGATGGCAACAAAATAAAAAAATATATACCATCTGTTTCTCTTCCTATCTTCGTTGTACAGATGCGAGTACAGGGATTACGTGAAGCAGATCGAAACAATCCCAGCGGAGCCGTCGCCTGAAGTGCTAGGCCTCAACGTCAACGCTGGTATAACACGCGACCTCGACATCTCCAAGAATTTCTTCGACTCGCTCGGGAGCTTGCAGGTATGCAAATGTGTATATGCATGTATGTATGTGTTACCAGGGGCTGTTATGATGAAATTTATGTGGATTTATTGATTTGAAGAGAAATTTGAGGTTGAGGTTGCTTTTTTTGGACACTTTTTAATAGTTTAAATTATTGTTTAGTTTGAGCTTTCATGTTTATTTAATTTAGGTGATAAATGTTTTGATTATGCGAATGATTGATGGTTTTAGTGGTATGGAAGTATATATTTTCTTGGTTTAGAACATTTTCTCAGACTTGACATGTATGAAAATAACTATTTGCTCAATGCTAAATAATAGTGGACAATTATATATTTCATCTTTTGTTGGTACAATGTTTTTGCAATTTCTTTAAAATAAAAAATCTTCTACAATACCTACTATATCCTAGTAAAGAGATTTATTCTTAAGCCTTTTGTTGTTCTTTTTTTTATGAAATAAAAAAGTAAGCTGCGATTATATATTTCCATAAATCGCATACTACGGACAATTCGGTATATCTCCACACAGCCTTTTTCAAACGCGCAATTCACTTGGCTAACGAAAAAAATTACACCGTTTTCTCAATGCTCGCAACAACGTTTTATTATGCTCTTTCGCGAAAAAGTTTCTCGTATTTTAAATTTTTCCTTTCACCACGCGCTCACACCATGTGCCTTGCTACTGTTCACCCCCTGCGATTGATTTTTCGCCTTTTGTCTGCTGTGTGTAGGATATATATATATATATATATATATATATATAGTCTAGCGCATGAGGCTTTCATAGAAAAAATTCTTTGG
>JAYJLV010000046.1:9057598-9108148 GCA_036873485.1 Torymus texanus
TAGTTTATTTGAATCAATAAAATATATTTTTTGATCCAAATAAACCAAATTCAAATAAATTTTTTTCTCAGTGTATATTCTGATCTCTATCTCCTTTTCTCACGTACACATATATATACTCATCTCAGTAATTCTCTGTCTTTCTCTGATTCGCAGTACTGGCTGGACCTCGAGAAACCAGTTTGCAGGCAGGTGGGGCTGTCGCTGGTCGATCCGCTCCTCCGGTTCTGCGTCAAGTTCTATACGCCGGATCCGGCGCAACTCGAGGAGGAGTTCACGCGCTACCTGTTCTGCTTGCAGATAAAGCGCGACCTCGCCCAGGGCCTGCTGCAGTGCAACGACAACACTGCTGCCCTCATGGCCAGCTATATAGTTCAAGGTCGGTGTGTATATATATGTCTATGCACTGTGCTTTGATGCTTTCGACGCCCTTTGACGTACGAGTGCACAGAGTATAGGGTTATTGATTTTAACAAAGCAAAAAGAAAGGAGAAAAAAGAAAGAAAAATAAAGTTTAGAGGGGCGGTTTTTTTTTTTGATGGATGGGGAATTGAAGGGTTTGAGGTGAACGATTATGCTATCTACGGTTTCGTGAAAGTTTTGAATGGCTGATGCTTTTATGAGAGTTTTTACTTTAAACGTAGCTTTTGGGTTAAAATGGTTGATGCAAAACTTTTTATAGCCTATGTAAGAGTACATGACATTTCGATTCATATAAAATAGAAGATGAAAAAAAACGTGACAAGAAAAAATAAAAATAATGGTTTAAATCGAGCATAAAGTCTTATAGTTTAGTGTGAACTAACTTCCTGGAAAATAGTCGAATAACAACGTTATTACCCTTATGACCAATATTACAGTTCAAGGGCGGGGCGTGTATGTTTGCGCACACACACACACACACACACACACACACACACCCTTTGCAATTTAATGCAAAAGTGGGGTAGAGATGGACTTTTATTGATTTCGTTAGAATAAATTTTGAAAGATATGATGTGTGCACGTCTGTTTTTTTTTCTCCGATTGGACGATGATTAAAGCAGTCGGGGATTGGGAATGTCCAAGTTTGCATTTTCAGGTCAGCGGTGTCACCCGGGATGGAAATTGAATTTTCATCGATACTGTGTTTATAAGGATTTTATTTTCGTTTGGCACTATTTTTTTTAATTTTTCGTGCGAAAAATGCCAAAGCGAGATTTAAAAAAAGATTCCTAGGTGTCTAGCAAATAGCGCGGAATTTAAAAAGAGACTTAAAAGAATGTTTACTCTCCAAAGTACGATGAAATAAAAATTTCTATTAAATTTTTCGATACAGTAATAATATTGCTATTTTTAATATTTCTAGTATAATCAATTTTCTATACTAAAAGCTTCGATCCATATTGCATATTTGCATTACGCCAGAATAGCAATAGATATTATGAAGATTTTGTGAAATCGATGATTAAACAATCAAAAAACTTGATTATTGTACGACATTTATCATTTAGAAATCACAATCGATATGGCATCACAATGGTAAAACGCGTTATACGCAGGTGATGTCATAACGGAACTATCGTTCTCAATAACATTCGCAGTCTAGAGTTGCTTTGAAGAAGAACAAATCATACATCAGCAGCCTCATGCAATTCGAATAATGTTTTCGTATAAGGAAAGCTTCGACGCTTAAATAAACGTTATGGTTCGAACAAGAGTTAAAATTCAATGTTTTTTTTTATTACCAGCTCGTAAAAGTGTAGTTAAGCTATTTCTTATCGATCATCATTACAAGAAAACATATATACACACAGACATATACATATTTTTCTTACATAACAAAATGCTTTTCTATTAAAAATTTTATCAAAATTAAAAACACCGCATTTTTCGAATTTCCATTCCCCACAAAACCCACACACGCATTTGAGTAATTGCAAAAAACGACCTCATCCAGTTCCTCGACTCGCTCGACTCTCCGGTACTATACGGGCTAAGCACGGAAAATAACCTCCACGCGCGTGCGCGCAGCGCATTCAAATCAGAAAATAGCCGCTGGAAATTAGAGTAAACGAAAGCGCGCGCGCACGGATTAGACTTGCTGCTCTGAGGCCGTACCGCAACGAAAACACACACACACACACACACACACACATACACTTATATTATACGCAAACGAACCGCGATGTACACCTCTATACACATCGAAAAATATGACGGCGTTAAAATTTTTAGAGTTTCACTGCTGCTACTACGGCAATGGCAGTAGCAGCAGCAGCAGCTGCGGATGTCTTGATTACTTCAATCCCGGGACACAATTGGCTCATTGTCGCAAGGCCATTGTGCGAGAGAGAGAGAGAGAGAGAGGCATTGGCTTTCATAACTCGCTCTCTAGCACAATGCGCCGCCGTCAGCCTACGATACGTGAATTCTAAATGGGTCCGCGTGAGTTGAGTTGAGCGACTCAAGAAGTCGTGTGTGTATGTGTGTATATAGTATATACGATTATATGTCGACACTATACCGCATGGAAAAAGGCCGGATGGAGAGGAAAGAAAAAAAAGGGAGAGAATTTATAACGTGGAAATGGCAGGGGAGTTGAGAAGGATTGTTGAGTGTAGGGAAGGTTGGGACCGTTTGGTCGATTGTTTAATTTTATGACGGTAGTGTTGTTAAATTATACAATGTGTGCTTGAAGAAAAGCTTTGGTGGAGTGGATGGAATTTGGGAAGAGTGTAGGAGTAGATTTTGTAATTATGAGAGGGAAATTGTTGACGCTATATATTAAAGAAAAGTAAATTTGGTATTTTTGAAATTTTGAAAAAATATGTAAATTTGTTGAAGAAATGGATAGATAGGCACTACGATAAAACAAATTTTAAAATATCTTAGTATAGAATATTCAAATAACATTAAATATTGAAACATAGGAAGTTTGAAATTTGATTACTATAGGCGTGAAATAGTAAGAAGTAACATTAAAATAAAAATATAGTACGAACCGCTGATTTTGAATCGTTGCGTCCAAGAAAAAACAATTTTTCTAATCATTTTCTATATATTAGATATAGAAAAAAATGGAAATGTTAAGCAAAAAATTCATTATCTATAATAGAGAATAATTCGAAAGTTAAAATTTAAGTAATAAAATATTACTGATTAAACAAAAATATTTTGAAAAAAATTGAGAATTGCAAAAACTTATCCAAACCTGAAAAAAAAATAAAAAATAAAAAAAACATAAAAAATATCATACTTTAACCATATTCCACATCAGTCCAATTACTAAACCATTAAATTTTCCTTCCACAGCCGAATGCGGGGACTACGTTATCGAGGACTACCCGGACCACACCTACTTGTCGACGTATAAGTTCGTGCCGCACCAGGACCAGGAACTCGAACGACGGATAATGGAGAATCACAAGAAACACGCGTGAGTTTTGTTACTATGTTCTAGCTATGCGTGGAAAAAAAAAAACAAGAACCGCTGTCGTTTTATACGTCGCGAGCGCTAATAATTCGGTTACGTAAACGCTATAGTCTTAACCGCTACGGCCTTGCTCGCGACGGCACAATTGATTCGCGCGAGTGCCGTGAAAAATTCGCCGTCGCGGAATCGATGATGACGAATGTATATATGACGCGCGAATATGAGCTCGGTCGATAGGTATATATACATATATATGTGTGTGTGTGGGTGTGTGTCTATCGACGCGTGACAGTAGTGCATGGTTTCGAACATTGATGAGATTGTGAATTGGTATGTGAGAAATCCAAAAGTTATTGTACTTTGATAAGATGAATTTTTTACGGTTATATATAGGGATAATTACAGTATATCAAGTTATTGGAATTATATTGATGTAGATTCTATTACAATAACATATTTATAGCATGACAACGTTACTATCGTTTCCTATTGTTTTATTCTTAACACACAAAAACTGCGTTTGGATTATTACATTCAAGCGTGTATTAGTTGTCGTAACATTGGGGTGATTAAGGTACAAATTTGAAAGTATTGGAGGTAAAAGACTTTATTACGATCAAATTTTACACGAGCATATAGTAACGCTTTAACCGAGCTAACTGAACGGCGTAGCGGTCCTTCTTATACTGACAAGAACAAAAGAAAAACATTAAATTCTTTAATGTCTTATTCGCCTTATTCACGTTTGCCTGACAAGTAATATTTATGAATCTTATTTCAGTATAATTTTTGTAAAACTACTATTATCAAATAATTATTTTTTGTAGTGATTAATGGTCTAACATATATTAAATTAGGCATTAATATAAAACGCAAACGACGTCTACATTAATATTTAGCATTAAGTTGTCAAGCGCTTAAAGAGCTTACGTTCAAATGCATATTCATATTTTACGCGGTAATTTCGCTTGAGTTTAATTGCGTCAATTAAGCGTTTTACATTCTTGATGAGTTGCCGTAAACGAATGAACAGATCCTACTTCCTGTCAAAATATTGTTTCGCTTAATGTTTGCGCTTTGTGAAATGTTTCATGATAATGTTTGAATAAAATCGTTTCCTCTTTCTGCGCAGAGGTCAATCACCTGCCGAGGCGGATCTGAATCTCTTGGAAACTGCTCGACGCTGTGAACTGTACGGGATGAAGATGCATCCTGCAAAGGTAAATTATACTTCTTATCATTCGCTATTCGTTTTACCGCAAATCTTTATTATTCTCACAAATGAATATTTTCTAGGATCACGAGGGTGTACCGCTTAACCTGGCTGTGGCACACATGGGTATCATAGTTTTTCAGAATTACACGAAAATCAACACGTTTAGTTGGGCGAAGATACGGAAAATTAGTTTTAAGAGGAAGAAATTTTTGATAAAGCTTCACCCTGAGGGCTATGTGAGTTTTTTTCTTCTAAATGTAAAAATTTGATTATTTCATATAAAAATGCAAGATTGTTACGAGGCGTTGACGTGTTCCAGGGTTACTACAAGGACACAGTTGAGTTCTTCTTTGAAGGTCGCAACGAGTGTAAGAACTTCTGGAAGAAGTGCGTCGAGAATCACGGCTTCTTCCGCTGTTCCGTCGTCAAGCGGGTGACCCGACAGAAGACTCGAGTTCTTAGTCGAGGATCTTCATTTAGGTAAGCATCAATCTTTGCCAGTGATAGGATCTGTTATCTTTAAAACACTGTTGAGGGATTATCTGATTTTGTCAAGAGTTTCGATTAATCAAGTTTTTTCCAAGCTTTTCTAGATTGACACAATTTTATAAAGATATTTTGAGACTTCTTTTATATCATTGATAGCTATCTATATTACTTACGTTTCTGAAGAGTATCACAGGATCTTGCAGATAATCCTCGACAAATCTAGATAACTGTTCTACCACAACTTTTATTTGATTTTAAAAATACTTGAACAATCTTTCAAACTCCTTTTATGTATTACAGGTACAGTGGCAAAACGCAGAAACAGATAGTGGAGTTCGTGCGCGACAATTACGTCAAGAGGCAAACGTTTCAAAGGTGAGCCATCAATTCTCAACCCACATCTGTCTATCTATTTATCTCTCTCTCTATTTCTCTCCAAGAAAATCCTGATTTTCTGTCCACGTTTATTTGTACAATAACAAACGGGTTTCTTGACACCTGAGTGATTTGCCGTTTATATTATCTAATAGTAGCTAGTGCATGAGTACCGTTGAGTATGCCCCCGCTCAGACTAAAAGTATATCGACAAAGATTCAATGTAAATATCTTTCCTAAGTTAACCGACAGACCTAATAACCGTATATATGCTCTAAATGAACAAAATGATAAAAATGTGATAAAAGACGAAATCCCGACAGCAGGTGGCCACTGTCCTATACCCAATGTACAACCTCCGACAAGTATATGTATCACCTTATCTCTCTGTATATCGCATAATACACACACTGAGTTCTGCACCTCTTGAAGCTTGACGCGCGTCCATTATGCATTTTCGTTCTCTCTGTGCTGCCGCCGCCGCGTCGAGCTTCGCGACCTGTCCTATACCAAGAGAAAAATGCGATCACACACTGGACAATGAAGTCTTGAAAAGTCGATGGGCGATGAATTATCGAAGGGCAGAGGACGTAAATAGCGGCGCGCTGACAAAGTGGGATTGACTGACGTACGACTAACGCAATTGAACGAAATTAATCGATTCTAATTGCATCGCGATGACGTTGAGTTGTCGGTACTCGGTCGATTTTAATTTCGTTTAATAGCCGGAATAATTCGCTATTTCGGGCAAAATAGGTACGAGATTACCTATAGCTATCGGATTTTATCACAATGCTGCCTTATAAACTGAAAATATAAAGGATGTCCAGTATGTTTCTTCATTTTTCTCTAACAAAAAAAAAAGAAAATAAAAAAATTAATCGAAGGCACGAAGGAGTTAGGTTCTGTGTGCACTGGTTTAACCAATACATGCTAGCTATACTCTCTCTGTACTATCCCGTTCTCAATGTCAGTGTGTTGCCTGCTCGGACAGTGGGGGTGGCGGGGAGTCAGGCTCACCATCAGGCACGATTTTTATACCCGAATGATCATCAATGTTTTTTATACCCTCCGTCAATATATTTTTTATATATTATTATTATTATTATACTCACACTTATATTGCCAATTTAACCGTTGTTTCTCTTTCTTATTATATACTCATTATGTCGATGTGACCTTTTACTTATTATACTACTACTTGCATATTAGCGTAATGACTTTTTTATTATATGGCAAAACGACGACACTCTAATTACCACAGCCGTTTAATCCATTTAATGTCACACGTCTCTCTATCTATCTCTCTATCTATCACGAACGTTCACTTGTATTATCCCTCGAGATTAATAATTATGTGATAATGAGATTATATTAGTATTTGAATATTGAAATAATATCTCTCGATGAGATGTACATTTCAATTTTTAGAAAGTAGTTGTCGATCTTTAGAGTTCGAATTTATTTCTCTCACTCACGATTCTCTCACAGTACCCGTATTAATATACATATACTTCTTTTTATCTTGTACCGTTTTATATACTTCTGTATTACTTAACACTTACCCGTCTCTTTGCCACTTAGTTGACTAACTAACTTGCGTCAGATCGCGGTGAACTTACATCAGGAGCATGAGGATTCACTAACAATTTCCATGAGCTTTGTTCAGTGACGCCAGTCATTCAACAAAGTATCTTTGTAACAGCTAAATTATTACACATAACTCGTACAAGCTTTTCCGCAATGTTCAACATCGAAATGGCTTGTCGAGCTTTGTTTTTTTTTTAACTTTTATCCATTCAGATATCCAAATTATATATTTATATTTTTGAGGAGGGTCCGATATTTTGCACATTGATTTTTTTGCTGGTTAAAGTCAAAATTTTCGAATCTCAAAAAGAAAGCGTTGAATAATTAAATAATCAAAAAAGGATATGGTAGCGTTAGGTCTGATGCTGAACTTGACTCTCTCTTGCTCGCAGGTCCAATTCGTTCCGGCAGACTAGCAGTGGTAGGGCATTGCAGGGCTCGGAGGGGGGAGGCTATCGTGGGGCCACGTCAAGCAGCTCCCTTTTGGGCAGCTCCAGCATCTCGGCCCACCCCCTCCTGCCCCTCGGCGATCCTGGTATGTACCACACCACCGAGAGCGACACCACCACCACCACATTAACCACGCCGTGAAAACACTCTTAAACGATTAAAACGAAAAATGAAAAATTATAAAAACAAAAAATGAAAGGAGAAAACGCTTTAAATCCACGTTTATATTATTCTCTTTTTCGTTTCAGTATTCTTTTTTTTTCTTTACTTAATTGTTTATTCGTTCGTTTCACTGTTTAAAACCTGTCGTTTTTTTTTAATACTTTTTATGATTTCTCATTTCTGTTTGTTTCTCTTTAGTGGATTTGTGCGAAATCTTATTTACCAATACATGATCATTGTAAATATAAACATGAGTTGCCTTTAAGTAGTGTAGCTTAAGTAGTGTTACGTAGGATCGATCGGCTTTACAACTAAATGAAAATTTTGCCTCTTGTCTATATAACTTATAGCTGGAAATCTCGCATTCATGGCTATGAGAACAATTGATTGCACATGAAAAAATATTGCTTAATGTAAAAGTTTGCAAATTGATTTTCTCAAAGTCAACCGGGACTACTATCATTACAGAGTAGGTATATAAATTAGTAAACTGAAAAAACTCACCAGCACGCATCTAATAAAAAAGATTAAACACAATTTGAATTACCAATAAAATGATAAAATTAAAAAGTTACTGACCTTTCAAAAGAAAATGTAATAACGATCCTTTTTACTTTCTAGCACTGGAAACGCCGGCTCTGTCTCTGTCATGCGGTTCGATGACGCTGGATTCTCCGACGACTGTGACGAGTGTCTCGATGGGCGCGACGAGTCACCGTCGCGAAGACACAGCTATGTCCTATCGGACGCTCACCTCTATCGACGTACATTCACCAGCCACACCATACAGCCAGGGCCAAGTACCATTGCATGCTACCAGTCAGCAGCCGCCGCCGCATCCGCAGCAGCAGCAAACCAGGATTTCATCAACAGGTCGTATCAGCCCCTCTAACAGCAGTCCCCCTGAATTCCCGGCACCGCGGCCCCTGCCCAGGTACTCGTGGCAGCGCTCGGCGAGCTGCCGCGAGCTCTATGCGACGAGCTTCGAGGACTCCGGCAAGGCGAAGGCCTCCTCATCCACGAGCGCGAGCAGGGCGAAGGAATCGGACTCGATTCTCGGCGGGTTCCAGCTGCCGTCCCAGGGCGAACTCGACAACCCGGTGACGCGCTACGACGAGACCCATCGTTCGTACAGCGCTGCGAGCTCGAAGCTCCCCTCGCTGGACCGCGACTCCGTGCCCGACAAGATCTACAGCAGTTCTTACCCGGGCACGTCGTCGCTGTCCACTGAGTCGGGGCACGAGGGGTCGGCCCACGCGGGCGACCTCTCGCACGATGATTTGTCACACGACTCGTATGAGCTGCTGGAACGCGAGAACGAGTTCGAATATCCCGAGTCCTACTCGAGTCCGCGCGAAGAGAACGAACCGCTTTCTGACCAGAGTGACGAAGGGATCGAGCCGGAGATGTTTCAGATGGACTCCGAGACCGATTCCTTCGTCAAGCAGAGATCGATTCGTTCCACGGACAAACAACTGTACAAGACCGTGCTCGCGGACATTAAGAATGCGAAGAGCGCCAAGTTGGTAGATCGGTACTCGGCGGCTGCCACGCGAACCGAGAGCGAGTTTGTTGTTACGGAGACGCGTATTCACCGCTCGAACACGCAGATCGAGCGCAAGATCGAAACGCGACATGTCACTACGATAGAGCAACAACAGCAGCAGAGTACTAAACTCGTACATCAGGATTCGAATAAAGTGGATCCTGTCGTGTTGCAGGTTCAAAAGCAGAAAGTGACTGTACTTAACGAATTAAAGAGTCTTAAACCGAAGCACAAAATTACGCACGTGGATTCGGAAGTTTTGCGCGAGGAGGGGATCATGAGACCGAAGTCGCGTATAGATGATGATCTCAGCCCGGTTGATTTTAATAAAGTCGCATTTGCAGGTAGACAAACTAGGCGGAGGAGTATAGCTAGTCTGGAAGATCAACCGCCGCGACCGTATGTAGAAACCGGTAGCTTAGGCAGGACAGAAAGAGCTCGCGAGAAAAAGGCTAGGGAGGCCGAGGCGAAAATCGAAAAAATTCAATCGAAAATGCAGAAGGAAGAACGTAAGCGTATAGAACGTGAAAGCTCGCGAGAAATGCGTAAAATGGAGAAAATGGACTCACGTGATCGCAGGAATGTCGACAGATTAGATTCTCGGGAGCGTCGAAGCTCCGAACGGATCGACACGCGGGAAACTAGACGTAATGCCGAATTACGTCGCAGTATGGAGCGTCTAGATGCACGTGAGCGTAGTCTCGAACGTCTCGATTTCGGACGTGAGAGACGGGCTAGTTACCATCGTAATGATTACAAGGGTAGAAGTATAGAGCATCTCGATTCCCGGGAATTTCGCAAAAGTATGGAAAATCTTGACAGCAGAAGTTACAGAAACCATCGTCATCGCGAACTCCGTGACCGAAGGGAGCGAAGTATCGAAAGATTAGATGCGAGACGTAGTCCAGGTCGTAGTCCTTTATCAGAACATGAACAAAGATATTGGGATCGTCGAGATTCTGAAAATATAAGAAGTCCATTCGACAAACCTAGAAATAAAAGTGCTGATAGGATCGATAAAGGAAGGTCTATTTTTGATTTCGATCCGAAAGCTATTGAAAGATTTAGTTCGTTTGAACGTTACGAATCGAATAAAAAAGACAAAAGATCAGATAGAAAGAATAATTGTCGTGATAATCGAAAAAGTATTGATCATTCGAGTTCTAAAGAGAAGAAAGGCGTTGAATATTTGGAATTTGATAGTTATATGTCTGAATATCAGGACATTAGACGACATAGTGAGCAAATTGAAAAGCTGAGAGAAACTAAACCGAAGGAACGAGATGATTGGAGAAGCTTAGAGAAGGCTAGGAAAGAAGAGGAACGAAGAGAAAAGGATCGTCTAGGAAGATTGTCGATGGAATCAAGAACTGAAACAGTAATCGGAGTTCCAGGTGAAAGGGACAATGTCAAATCTAAAACTGTATTTACAGAATATGACCCAAAAGTTGTTGGAGGGGTTGTTGTTGGCTTCTCTGACGAATCTACTTTACCAAGTCATACTCTTATTGAAAGGACAAAGAGTGATCCTAATCCCGAGAGGCAGAGACTTGGATCTAATAGCAAACGTCATATGTTGATGCATCAAAAATCAATTGATCTAACACCTGCAGATTCTGGTGACGAAGACGCGTTTGCTGATGGCGTTCAACCCCGAAAACCAAATGCAGATATACCTTATACTCTGCATAAACGTCACGTCATGAACGGCACTGCATCTGAAGAAAAATCTGAATCGGATTGTAGTAAACTCAGCAAAATTGCTGCAAGAATTCTAGCTAAAGATTTGCCTAAATTACCACTAAAACCTGTAACCGACGCCTCCTTCGTAGATTTGACAAAATTATCACCCGATAAACCGTATGGTCCTTCGATATCTCCAGATAGACCTCGGAGTATACTTATTAGCTCTGACAAGCCAAAAGTAATTTTAAGCCCTTCGGATAAACCAAAGAGTATCTTAATTTCAAAACTTTCCCCAAATCTCACCCCGAACCTCACGCCTGATATAAGTCCAAAAGTAAGTCCTACGAGACAAGCCAAGGACAGAGTTTCTCCAAAATCCAGTTCCTTGGATAAAGTAAAAACTGAGCCTTCCATGGCAGTAACAATGGGGCCTAAATCTTTCAGCCTAGATAAAAAATATACGAAACTTTCGCCGACTGATCCAAATATTACAATTATTTCAGCTCTTGAAAGAAGATCGCCGAAACATTTATCTCCAACTGATCCCACTGTAACAATAATTTCTGCACTCGAAAAAAGACGTTCACCTGATTCCAGTTCTCGGAGCCCAAGTATTTCAGAGAAATCGAAGTTCAATTTTGCTGAAGTTGTTGGTATGGAAATCAAACAGGTACTCGAGCGTAGAGAAAAAGAAAGAGAAAAATTGCACCTTCCTCCTGACGATAGCTTAGAAACACAAGATAGTATAGAAAATATGCCTCTTCCTGAAATTCCAGATCCTGATAAAACAAAACAAGCCATGATGAAGAAACCACCTATACCAGAAAAGCCACAGGCTACTCGCAAACCGAGTCGACTTATAGTTACTGATCATTCTCGGGATGATGCATATGAAAGTGACGGTAGGATGTCAGGTCCAGCATCACCAAAACCACCACCTTCTCCGAAAAAAACAAAACCGAAAGGTTTTGAAAAACCTAGTATTCCTGAAAAAACTAAGCAAATACTTGATAAAATAGAGATGCAATATACGGAAGCGAGTAGAAGTGCAAATGCCGCCACAAGAGGATTAAGACCTAAAATTATCGATACGGGGTATGACGATTTTGTTGAACCTGTCGCAGATTTGCCATTAGATGAGGTTCCTGTAAAGCCGACGTTAGAATTGGATTGCCTTAAAGTTCCTGAGTTTACACCATTCATGTTTAGACCGCATGGAGAACCTCTGCGATCTAAATCATTATCTCTAGCAGAAGAAAAAGCTCCAATAGATACCTTACTGTCTCCTGAGATGGAGAATAAAAGTTTCACGCAAGATTTATCACCAAAAAGAATAAAGAAAATGAAATCAGATCCAGTTAAGAAAGACTTCAAAAAGCAATCGAAGTCTCTAGAAGGAGATAAACCTCCTTTGAAAAAGAGTGGATCAAAAGAAATCAAAACTTCCCCTTCAAGTTCAAGAATAGATAAATCAAAACTTAAACTAGGTGAAATGCCCCAAGAAATTATTATTATTGATTCTACCGATGTAGTGCCTGAGGTAAGTATAATACAAAAAGGAAGATCAAAATCAGTAACCAGGCTGTCAGATAGATTATTTGCCTCGTCAAGAGATGATGATTCGAAGAAACCACGAGCAAAATCTGCTTCAGTTGATGACGAACTGATTAAAATTGTTACAACGCTAAGGAATGAAAAAGGTAGACCTAAGTCTCTTGGTATATCTAAAAGCTTAGGTAGTACAGAAAAAAAGGACTCACTTGAGAAAATATCCCCTAAACGATCCGTCAGTGTTAAAACCAGTAAGTCTGATTTAACGAAAGTATCGCCAAGAGTATCTCCTAAAGTTTCGCCAAAGGTTTCTCCTAGAGTTTCACCAAAAGTTTCGCCGAAAGTTTCACCCAAAGTTTCACCAAAGGTATCTCCGAAAGTATCACCAAAAACTTCTCCGAAAGTATCTCCGAAAGTATCTCCCAAAGCTTCTCCGAAAAAGAGGATTTCTATAACAACCGATTATTATGATACAAAACACGACGATATTATAATAATAGAAAAACACGAAATAACCACAAAAGTATCTGAAGTACCACAACAGAAAAAAGTGGAGACTAAGAAATCTTCACAGGAGCAGATACTAGTTGAACAAGAACAAGCAGCTGAAGCAAAGAAAGCTATTACTGATCTCAAAAAGGAATCAAAAAAATCTCCCGTAGTGCTTCGTAAGCCAGGACAGAGTCCCGTTTTATTTGCACGAGCTCGTCTTGGTCTTTCAGAAGGAAGTGGTATTGGTGCCTTACAACGTCAAGGAGCTACACAGTCTCCCACTTCACAAAGAAGAGCAAAGTCTTTAGATGCTCCTGTTATATCTGTTCATCGATTACCTCCAGCAAATGCGTTTTCAAGTAAAGATGACACTGTAGATGTAAGTGAAGAAGCCGAGGATAAAGAAAGACCGACAGAGCTTGAAATTGTAGAAAGAGGTCACATATCTAAACAACAATCAATACAAGTGGAAACGTCACCAAATCATAGATCTGATAGTACAGATCACACAACGGTCCCAGAAATACTTACTGATTCTCACTCTAGTACTGAAGTATCTGCTCAGTATTTAGAGTCTCCATTAACAGAAAATAATGACATTGTTCCATATCCAGATCTAATATTAGATGATCCAGAAGCACAGCAAAAACTTCTTAATTTAAGCATGAAAGAACCTCAACCATTCGACATTAAGGATGGATCACAAACTAAGTTTATTGATCAAAGTTCTGATTCTAATACAGAAGGAAAAGTAGAAGTTGTAAAGAAACCAAAGTTTTCACTTAAGAAAATTCAATCTGATAAAAGAATGAGCCAAGTTGTAAAGAAATTTGTTGAGGCTGAAAAAGAAAAAGAAAGAGAAATTGAAAAAGAGAAAGAAAGAGCAGATGAAGTGGAAAAAGAAAAGGAAAAACAGAAAGAAATAGAAAAAGAAAAAGACAGACAAATGGAGAAAGAAAAAGAAAAAATTAGAGAACAAGAAAAAGAATCACTCAAAAAAATGGAGAAAGAAAAAACTGAGAGTAGACCTAAAGATTTTGGTGACGAATTACCAAATGTTACTATAAGTTCTGTTAAAGATCAACCTCAAGTAGTTATTAGAACTCGAGAAGGGAAGCTAACTCCAGATTTTAGTGAATTTCCACCAGATGGTCCAGATATGGCGAAATCACCAATTCAAATTTCTATTGAAGAATGCTCAGATGACGATGAGCAAGATATTAGTGATGATCAGCAAGACGATGTGATAGATCAAGAGACTTATGAAATAGAACCTAGAGAAAAGAAGAGATTAGACTCCGGTGATACTAGTGAAGATACGTTAGATGCATTGGATACTCAAATACAAATGCAAGTTATAGACAGTGAAATGAGTTCTCCAGATTATGGTGTAGATAAAATGGATGAAAAAACTTTAGTTGAAGTTGAATTAACACCTGAATATCTCGAAATGCGTAAAGATGATGAAGACGGGGCAGAGGAATTACCGGAAGATGAGCCTGCGCAAAAATCTGGAGATTCAGATGACAATCGACTAAGTGTTGATAAAAAAGGAAGACTCAGCACAGAAAGATCTAGAAGCGAAGAAACAAGCACATGGACGCCTGATCGAGAAGATCCTGACTCAAGTTCATGTTCTATAGCTCGACCGCTTGGCATAGGTCAAGTGCAACCTATTGTTGATCGACACGAAATTGCTTTGATCAAGGAAGCTCGTAAAGAAGCCTCATTAGAAGATGAAAGTAGTAGCAGCTCTGTTTATCCACCAGGACCGCATAGACCTGAATTAAGCTCGACGTGGAGACCTTTTCCATTGGAAAGTTCCGGTAGTTCAAGTTTAGAAGAAGGATGGATACCGCACGACGATAATCAACAGCAGTCACATTCGGAAGATAGTAATGGGCCAAATGAAGACAGCTTCCAGGATGATCTCGTTGATATGATGGGGGGATTTGCTTATCCAATCGGTTCAGAGATTCTAGCAAGATATGGAGCAATTTCACGAACTCTTTCAAGGATATCGGAGCGATCTACTACTTCAGAACAAGATAAAAGTGACATGGAAGATTCCTTCAAACCAAGTTCGAGATCTCCGAGTCTTGATGATGAATCGTTAATTTCCAGTGATCATCAACCATCTTTGTCTTCAGATCCGCCCTCAGCAGCAGCCGTTCTTTCAGTGTCGGAAGATCGTAGAACTTCTTCAGAACTTCCGGATATCCCCATTGATGTATGTGCTCGCGACGACGATGGCAAGTCTCCCAAAAGTCGAAGATCAAGACTTCAATTGCAAACTTCTGAAGATTGGCCTTCACCACCTAGCTCACCTGTATTCGAGCCACCTGTAGTTAGTCACGTAGAAACATTTTATATGGAAATAAAACCAGAAGAGGCTGTGAAAGTAACAGTAACTGATAGCACAGAAACACTAGGAGGACGAAAATCACAAAACAGTGATTCCAGCGATGAGAACCGTACATTGCACGATGACTTACAATCAACCTTTTTAGAAGATAATCAAAGTTCTTCAGCAACTATCGATGGAACCGTTAGAGTTGTTGTCAGACCACGTTCGAATTCTCATATTACTGGTTCTTCACACAGTGAAGATACGTCTATGGGCTTATCAATGTCAGAATGGTCTAGCTCAAATAATACTGTTCGACAATTTTGTCAGTATTCTGGTACAAAATCAGACGACAATTCGCTTGCGGAATTGGGAGCTTCTATCTCTGATTGGTCTGGTAGCACAACAATTATACCTCAACAATACTACACAGCTGTCGGTGGAGATAAAAGTCAAAGCGATACAACTACTTCAGAGAAAAGCGGAACGAGTATGAGACCAAACTCAAAGTGCCAAATAATAGAAACTCCACGTCTTCCAAGCGCTAAAAAAGAGTACAACGAAGAACAAACACGATTACAAGAAGATAACGTTATTAAAAACTCTGAAGAATCACAAGATGAATTTGATGAAGCAAGGAAATTTGTCGAAAGTCAGTTCGATGAAATGCAAAGACAACAATTTGAAGATGATAATGCCATAATGATAGCACAAGCTTCAATAGATATTTCCCCACCAAGAATAACATTACGAAATGAATATGACGAAGCTATAGAAGAAAATTATGATCTCTTGCCTGATATTGTAGATCTTCCAGGCCCTATTCCTGAGGAAGACGAAGATCAACTTTACGACAATGTTCCAGCAATGCGTTACTCAGGTGGAGATCAAATTCGCATGGAGGTGAATCGAGGCGATAGCTCCGAAGACATGCATGAAGGCTACGCTGGATTTTCGTCGATATCAAGATCTAATGAGGACGATTGGTCTTTTGAAGAACAACGGCCCTTACCCGAAGACTCACAGTACAAACGCAAATTCGGTAGAGCTCGTTCAGATCCAGCACAAGATCCACGGCGTGGTGGTACTAGATCAACTGAAAGACCTGTTGTCGTTCCTATTAGAGCAAAATCTACGCCTTATTATTCTACAACGAGTTTGAGCGGAGAATCAACCACTTCTAGTCCACCAATGCAAATAAAAGCTCAGATACGAACGAAAACACTTCCTTACTCTTCCGGTCGAAGTCCCCAGAGCGAAGGTGATACTTCCTCAAGTATGGACAGTCCTGGGCATACCCCTGATCGAGGTCAACGAGCTTTTAGGCGCAAGAAACAGCAAAGAAGACACAGAGTAGTCGTAGATTTGGAAATCAAAGATGGACAGATTGTATCGAGTACTGACTCGAGCTTTGATGTTGCCACCATTCCACCTCCATTACTTCCAGAGCCAAGCATTGATATAGAAGACGATGAAAATGATGAATTATCTGAACCTAGAAAAAGAGGAGATTGCTAAAAATATTTATTTAAAATGGTTACTAAATAAAGTTATATATGATTTTAATGTTGAATTTGTGCAAAAATGAAAATTTTCGCTTTAAGAACAACGAAAAACGCAATAGATCACTGCGAAAATCATTAAATTAAATTCATTGCAAGCAAAGCCAAATGAATGCTTTAAAAAAGCAAAGAAAGTCAATCGAATAGTAATAAGATTCATTGAGTCAAAGAAGTACTTACGCATCTCCAAGCAATGGAATTGAATTGGGATGATATGGAATTGACTTGTGTAGTGAAAATGCGACTAAATAAAATGAGTAACACACCAATCAATGTAAACAGAAAAGCGACAGAGCAATTCAATAACTATATATTAATTATGGTGCATAATTTTACTGTGTCAATAAAAATAAAAAAAAAACGATCAAAATGTTCCAGAGTAACACAAAATATTAATATAAGTATACGCACCCTCAACGAAAAATTGTTTTCGACGTGTCCGTGTAGTGATCAAAAATCAAACAACCAAGGCACGTTATTTTGCACATGAGTCCCCTTTTAATGACTGAGCTAATACGGGGCGATTACAGGGGAGGGGAAGCGAAGAAAGAGTTGTTTTGAGAATGTGTTTACGAGAACGACAATCATCGCTAATGTTTCATAGAGAGAGTGAAGAAAGAAACCAAGCAAATATATACCGGAGATGGGCGAATCGAAAGTTGCTCGAAGTAGGTTTTTAAAGTATATCTCTCTGTCCTTGTCCTATAACCTTTGTAGAATTGCAATGCATAGCTTAGACATTTTTTTAAGACAGAAAAGAATAATCCGCGATAATAGATAAAACCCTAACCGAACGAATAACTCAGAACGTACGAATGATTACCGAGGTAAAGAGTAAAGAGGCAACCGATTGTCACTCAACCTTTAAAAAAAAAGGATGCGAGCGATTTCATTGTTTGTCCTCGTTAAACACGGCATCGAAAAAGGTGAAAAAAATATTAAATGATAACTTTTTATGAGACCAAAGTCCAACTAAATTCATTTTTCAATTGTGTGCCTAGTTTTTATACCATTTTCATCGTGCACATTTTTACGCGAACGGGCAAGAAAAAAGCAAGCGAAGCGGGCTCGTTTCTACCCTCTTCTTTCCTTCCTCTTCCACGCAAATGACTTGGATGAGAAGCAATTGCGCTATACGCAGCGGTGTTTCTTCCTCGTGGAAGCATAACAGAGCAAAGAAACGAAGATGAAAAAAAAAACAAATAAATCAACGGCGGTAAACTTATATTCGAATCGATGATTTGTAGCATAGGTTAGATAGTGACAAATAGACAAATTCTTCGATTTAAAGGCAAACGATAATTTAAGGAAGTGTTATAAAAATAAATTAACTCTGCGTTCTTTTTTCAAATCGGAAGTAGAGTCTATCTGCAAAGTAGAATGTCTTTCAATCTTCTTCGAGGTTCTCTCGCCATGGGCGCTGTGTAACGAGATATATAGCATGTAAATTTGATACAGAGCTACACGCCGGGTACCGATTGATCGATTATAGCGTCCACTCGTTTCGCGTTCATCATTTGGTAAAAATAAGAGAAAATAGAAGTCGTCGTGGCGAAAACGCCGACGTATAGGTACATAATACCCGAAAAAAATTGCGCGCGTGCACCGATGCGAATTCGTTGATGCGACCTCGAGCGAGAGATTTGGTTGTTACTACATTGTTAATGTGTCGTTAAGACTGTTTTTAGGGTCCGAGGGCTCACAATCCTCCTGTTAGATAATGTGTGGTGTAACCAGATTTTTCTTTTTGAGTTCGGTATACAAAGCATGCGATTGGGCCAATCTTTTTACGTGTACACGTCATTAAATCGATCATTCATCGTTTCGTTATCTTTTTCAGTTATTCATTTTTCATCACATAATTATCTTTTGTTCGACCCCGTCATGCACTGAACTTATCTAGAATATCGACTCTTGGATTTGTCATATATCTTTTGTAATGGTCGCGACGAAGTATCCACTGTCTGTGCAAAAGTGTCTCGGATTTGTTTTGGATGCTACGCTACGACGATACAACTGCAGTGCTGTCAATTTTTGGAACAAACAGCGATTTTGATAAAAGATTTTCTAAAACTAAAAATATTTTGATGTTTAAAAAAAAGTAACGTAATGATATGTAAGTTTCTGTTTGATATACTCATGAACGAATTTAACTACTTATAAATCATTATCGTACTCGTATGTAAGCGTCCTTTATTAATTGAGGATGTTAAGGATCTCTCCTTTAATTGGCAGTGCTGTATTTTTGGAACTGCATTTAATGTTCACATCATTTCATATCTTCTGGTCGCACAATTCTACGCCTTTTATTTTCATTTCACTCATTTTTTTATTTCGACATTCTTCAACCTCATCTAATTTCTCATCATTTCCATTACTCTTTTCACTCATCATACGCTCCTTAAAAATATTGCGAAATTGTTATTAATAGCGTAATAGTATAAGGATTGTAGCATAATAACGGCACTTTTAATGTGCGAAATTTGCCGAGTTCGATATACTTTCGCGCCACGGCACAACTTAATCAACTTTTCTTTTTGTAAAAAGATGAGTATACCGAAAAATGGCGTATAAAGTCCCTTGCAAGGTGTTTCCGTGACGCGAAAGTAATATCGTACACGGTGCCCAATTGATTCATTTGGCTGTTCCAGTATTAGCGAATGACTGATATTGTACTCATTACCAATTAACGATATTTCGACACACAATAGGTATATAACGTAATGTAAAGGTCATAATTACACTTGCAATTAGGGGAACAAGGTATTAAGTAGCCAAAGTCAAGGAAAATTTTAAAACGTAAACAAGTCAGAGCTTACCGACTATACATACATTCCTTTCACACAAACGCTCTTAGTGGTTCAGGCTTTCCCGGATACGTTTGAACTCAACATGGTGAATGCTGAAAATTTTCAATTCAAATTATTAAATTGATTCGAGAAAAATTCTTATATAGAAATATTATTTCATTAGAAAATTTAATGGTAGTCTATTAAAGTTTTAAACAAATTCAAATTAGAGCTTAACATTCGACGAAACAGGGAATTAGTCAAATTGTTGTCATTAGGGCGTTCTAGGATAAAAGCGTGACTTATTTATAATCAAGTTAATAATTTGAAAAAGAAATTTCTTCAGTATCGAGCCAAAATCACAAAACGATAAAGTCAGATGCACAATCATGTCAAAACCTCCTCGACAAACGCACCATTACTTGTCTCATTTTCACTCAAAACTCAATATTTTTCTCCAACCGTAATTGTCAAGCACAAGAACAAAGAAAAGCAAAAGACCCACACACTTTATTATCCGGGTGGCTTCGGGAGGCTCAGTTAAAGACGAAGTGACTTCTTGACAGGTGGTGGTGATGGTGATTACAACCGCTGGAACTACCAGAATGGGTACGTGAACTCGCCGGCTTGGCACGTGCCTTACAGGGTGAACCCGGTGCGTAACGTAATGGTTCACGCGACGCCCCGCAACCTGACCAATCGCTTCTTACCGGTCACCACACCCATCTATCCACGATGAGAGGCGACTCGATGTAACGACGGGCCGCAATACTAGAACTCAAGCGTTAGAAAAAAAAAACCATACACACACTGACACACGTACGACGAGCGAGAACCGAGTGTGTCGTGCGTGTAGTGCGCCTCGGCCATCACATGAGAACGACATCGGGATCATCATCTCTATATCGTCCTTCTTGCTTTATAGCTTCGAAGAGTTTGCTTATATTTAACAGAAAAGCCGCAGTTTTCTTTTATTTTCTATTTTTGGTTACATGTATATTCACTCACAGAGGATCGACTCGCGTCGATGAACACAGTCACATTTTTGCTTGTATCCAAGCACCTTCACCCGTACACGTGCAATGATGATGAGTCAGACCAGAAGAAAGTGGCTAAGTTGATGAAATCAATGGCTTTCTGCTCTGATGAACATCGACAAATATATGCACACATGTCGTATTTATTAGATACAACAATCATTATGCACTTCAAGATCACAATTCAGTTCACATACATAATGTCACTTATTCACTATAGGCAATATCTGCTGTAGAACACAAGTCATTTTCACAATTGTAGTTATCGATACCTCATAATAATATCTCTCCTTTCTATTACATTTTCACTCACAATCGTACAGTGATTGACAATTTTAATGGCAATGATCAGATATGATGGAATAATCAAACGATATCTTTACGCGCATATAATTACACAGTGATATGTCAATCTCTGATCTTTTCATTATTCTAAACATTAGATATGAGATAATCATCTTACAGCTTCTCTGCATTAGTATCGTAGGATATCCATTGAAAGCAATCCAGTCTCAGTAGTTAATTGTTTTATGAACCTCTTGCGATATTAGCTAGTTAAAATTTTCAAACTTTGAATCTTATTGTCGTAGTTCCTATTTGACTAACAGCAATCATCCGCTTAGGTGCACTTTCGTCAGTAGCCTTGCTCTCTCCTATTTTCAACTTCTCCATCTCATCATCAACACAAACTACTTGTACAAAGTACAATATCAAATTGCCTTTTAAAAGTCAATCTGTACTTTTTTCAAATCTTGTACAAATTAAAATCTCTTGATGATTACAATGTTGACTCAACTACAACTACTAGTATTGATATATGAACTTTTTAAGATTTAAGATTGTTTTACATGTGCTGTTATAAAAAGATTTTTAAAAAGATTATATAAAATAGTGTTTCATCTGCAATCAACTCATTCTTTTCATCAGTATATTTAAATGTTCTCTATATTTACAACTGCTACCACCTCTCAACTCCAGTAAATTCTATTAATCTCGAAGTAAAGCGCTTCAAATTCCTTTTAAATGACTAACGTGTTATGTGGTACTGACCTCCCCCGCTTTAATTTACGATTTTTCCATCCGAATCTGTATATTTACTATACCTATATAAATATATATAAACCTGTGAACCATTACGTAGCGAACCTCTTTTTAAGTAAAATACGTTAAAAGGTACAAACTCCTGACTACACCAGAAGCAGAGTGTAACTTCTGCAAACCTTTCGCCGAAAATTTTCTCATTAATTTTCGAATTGTATTTTCCATCGTAGAAATTTGTGATAACGAGTTCAGGGGTTTATACTTTTTAACGAATAAATCTATATATATATATATATTATATACATAGTAATCACCGATCACTGCCACTTGTCACGATCTACTCCTGTTCGCATTTGAGTTCGTCTACTCTACGGACTGGATCAATGGCGAGACCATGTCGTAATTGTCGTTTATTTATTTATTTGTACCGTGATACAACCCAACCAGTAAGATATATATATACAACTATTTTATATTGACGATCTTTTACCGTTTTTTCCTTTTCTATGTTTATCTATCTCGAGTATATAATTATTTTAACCAGTAAATAATGACACGCATGTAAGTGACATGTGGTCGTGTCTGTGGCGTTAAGATTAAAACTTATATATAATCATATTTAAACGTTAAACGCTTCTGCAACTATATTTACCTATAGATATTGACAAATTAAAATGCTTTTGAAATTATTTTCAAATATCTATTTGTAAATGATGGTGAAAATATAATCAAAATTTAAATATGGTCATATATAATAGCACAAAACTTTTGTGATCTTTTCAAATGTAACAAAAGCAAAAATTTTATATCCTAGTCTTATTAATTAATGCAAAAAAAGAACGCCACAGACACTTCAAACACTTAACTGTCCACGCACATATATCATGTTTTCGATGCTTTGATTTTTGATACTCTTTTTTATATATTCTTTTCTTCTCTAGAGAACTCTCTCTCTCTCTCTCAGACAAAACAAATGACACGTGTGTGATTTAGATTTTTTACCGTGAAGTATATATACATAATAATACCTAGAATAATTTCCTATGACGAAAGTTTCTTGAACCCTCAAACGAAGTTTTTTGTGAGTGACTATGTAGTGTTACTGCATGTTAGGCATGGTCCAACTTTATAAATGAAAAACTTTTTCCTAAATTCCGTGCTACGTTGCGTTGAAGGCTCTCATACCAAAGTTACTTTTGTGCCACAACTACTATACTACTACTACTATTACTATTAGTACCGATACATTTTTTTTCTTACATATTTTTTGTAGAAAGTGTACTTACGATCTCGAATTTCGAGAGAGTCTTCAGCCGACGAGCTCGCGCGCGAATTACTGCAGCCAATTCCGTTGAGACTCGACTGACGCACCAACACTTTGTGTTGTTTATGTAAAAGTTGAAATTGTATATCGTTTTTATGGAGAGTAAAAACGTAGAAACATGTGTAACGAGTAAACTTTCAGTACCTCGCGTCTTCCAAATGGCAAAAATGACGAAAAAAAAAAAAACAAAAAATACGAGACCTCGGAATGGCTCGAAGAGCAGGTCGCCCGCTGTTTTGTTCGCGTTAGCAATAATCATTCATCGTTTTCTCGCTCTTTTTAAACGAGAAGAATTCTATGTATCATTGTTTTCTTCGTTTGTTCGTAGAAAATCGTAATTCTTCTATCGATTATTTGAATCATGTAATTGAGACGTTTAATAATTGATTATAACGACTAAATTTGAAAAATTTATTGTAAATAATTTAACGACGTCACGGAAAATCTTCCAATCTTATTCTGAATCTTGATATTGCTTTTCGAAACGAGATTTAAGGTAAGAGACGGATATTGCTCGTCGACGATATCGTAAAAAAAAATAAAGTACGTTTATATATATATGTTTGAAAATAAAAAAAAGGTGCGCATTCAAAAGAATGAGGTGGAAATGCTCTGATACGAGATTACATTAGAATCCTGTTTGAGAAGGCCGAGACTGTACGAGAGTAGCATTACGGTGGTAGTTTGTATTTAAAAAAAAAAAAAAAGAAGGAACGACGATGCGAGTGACGAGAGTTTTTTTGCAAAACGGTGCAGTACAGGTAACAAAAAAAAAGGTGAGAGAGAAAGGAGAAGGAAAAAAGGTATATACATATAGATTATGAATATACATTATATGTAAAGGTATATTATATTCGTTGCCATGAATCTCTTCGTTTGTATTCGTGTAATTTTTGAAAGACGAGAGGAGAAGGAAAAAAAATTAAATGAATTAAAAAAAAAAACAGATACGATTATTGTACGGAGGAATGGAATAATAACGTAATACTTGTTACAACTCTATATTATATCCGTTATAAGCACGCGCGATGCTTCCCCGAGGAGCGTTTCAGGTAAAAAAAAAAGAAGAAGTATTGACTCGGGAAAGCCCGGGGGTATTAAAAAAAAAGAGAAAAAAACAATTCGAACGATAAGTGGGAGCAGAAAAAAATGCCAATTCCAGTCGTAGGAAGTCTATTGTACATTGATTATTGATACATTTACTTAATATACATATGATATGATAATAAATTATATACAAAGTCACTTTCAGAGGCGTACTAATAATTTTGTTTGCTTTTACATTAAGTTTATCGTTTAAATCCGTTAATTAGCTTTTTTAATCATTTAGTTTACCTCATGATTCATATATATAAATTTTTCAGCAACACATTTCAATAAAACTATACTTTAAAGATCGGAAATAGTATTTTAAAAAGATGATTTTCAATTTTTTAGTTACGGTTATTAAATATTTGAATTTTTTTAAACGAAACGTATTTTGAAAAAAATAAAAGATGAAAGAATTGTACAGTCATATTTTGTTTAATTAATTTTTAGTTGTAAATAATTATCTTAATAGTCTTTCTTATTTCTTATAAATGTCAATGAACGTCTACGAACGTTATGTCACTGTAAAGTCTTTTCATTTCATTTCATATCTCTCTGTCGACTTTTATCGTTCTTTTCAATTGCGACAATCAACTTTCGTTCCTTCATTTAAGTTCTACTTTGTAATCCTCTTTATTTTCCCGTTATTGCGGCTTTTCTTTCGTCGTTATTATTTCGTATCTTTTATCGCACTCCTGGAATTGTTGGTCGACTGGATGACAATACCATGTGTGAGTAAATCCCAGAGAAACAAAAACCTTTTTACTAGCTGTGAACTCTTTTCTTATGTCTCGTTGAGTGTTTACCTTTCCCATTATCAAGATTCCATTTATGTGTCATTGTGTAGTGCATCATTATCGTATTAGCCGACGTTTAATTGTATTATCGAGCATAACTTGCACATTTATCATGTACTCGTTGTTTCAGTGATTGATGCACAAACTTTAAACCCTATTGCTTTTGTATATCTATCCATTTAAATTCAGAAGTTTTTATTTAAATTCGTTTAAAGAAATTCAATAAAATTTATTAACACTTTAATAGAATTTTCAATTTTATTGAATTTCACATTGACGTTGATATTTTGAGCTATCTATTTGCTCTCTAGAAAAACAATTTTTAGTTTATTCTGTAACAATTTTTCTTGTATCTATAGATTGTTTATTTACAACAAAGGTTAGCCATGTAGCACGCTATTAGTTTGTAATAATTATTATTTATCGTAGCTGAGCCTTCGTAGGCTCGACCCTGCTACAAAGCAATCGAAGCGTAATATCAGCCTTGCAATTTACTGCCTGCACCGTAGTCGTGAACTTTTACGCCCTTGCAGTGTATAATATCGGTCACTGATATCACGCTCCAATTCAGCTGTTACTCTTTAAATTTCGCAGACGCGACAAAAGTATTTAGCTCAAGGTTTTTTTTATATATATACGTACACTTGTTGAGGATGCGCTTCTTATTGCCTCATTAGCGAGCATATAAACATACGAGAGAGCATGTTTATCTTTCTTTTTTATTAGCTTCTTATCTTTAATTATCAGCGTTATAAATATATATTTATGACAAAATTTTTTTATTATAATTGTTATTGTCCCTTTGACTTTTTATTGATCCTTGCGCATATAGGATAAGTTATTGCTAAATCTTTATATTTTGCCACGTCCTTTTGAATATTGCAATATTGTATTTTTAAATATTTCTGAGTTAGAACTATTCGAATCTAAAATTTTTACCAAAAAAAATTGACAGTATGAATTCCTTCTTATTACAAATCACAAAAATCTACGAAATTAAAAAAATTTAAGAAAAAGATTCAAATAGTTCTATTCTCACGTGGACATCGTCCAATCCGCTCCCTCCAATTCCGATTTTATAACGTTCCAACTCTTACAGAAGATGCAGAGCAGCAGCAGAAGACATCGTCGTCGCAAAGTCACTCGAATTCCCAATTATCGTGTAAGGAGAACAACAACTCGCTGCGGAACAACGGACATGGAACACCTGAGAGACGCGTGGCAAACGGCAGCTGTATCCAGGATATGAGTGGCGTTGGATCCGGTGAACTGACTCCTGTGAAAGCGTTGAGAAATGGGGATGTTACCGATAGTGGGGACAGCGACGTGAGAAAGACCAAGAAATGGCCGACGGACAAGGCGTACTTTATTTCTAAGGAGCTGCTTATGACGGAGAGGACGTACAAAAAGGACCTTGATGTCATCAATGTTGTATGTGCTTTTGGTTGTTTATTAAAGGAGTAGTTGCTATTGAAATTTTAAAATTGATAGGATTAGTGATATATGTTCTGCAATTTTATGCATTAAATTTTTTTCAAAAGCTGGAAAGGGATGTAAAAATTTCTAAAAGATATTAATCAAAGAATGTTTCATGTTATTTATATACATTTTTACTATATTTAATATAAGTATACGTATACAGCTACTGAAAAATTCCATAACTAAAAAGTTGCTATGTGATAATGATTAAAATATGAAATATGAATTCCTAAGCGAAATCAATTCTTATTAATACATCGTGAACTTTTTGGTTTAAAAAGTTTCTACTTCAGACTTTTTCTTTTATAGTACGAGAAATTATTATTCAAAGCTAATAAAAAACTGCTACTACCAGTAGTAACAACAATTATAAGCTATCTAACGTAACCATTTCTATATTTCTCTTCGCAGTGGTTCCGCGAGGAAGTATCGAAGGAATCGGAGAGTGAGGGTGACTCCCTTGTCACCCTGCTCGAACTACTTGCCGACGCTCATGGGCCCTGCCTCCAGGAGATGGAATCAAGGCTCGCTCGCTGGGAGAGTAACGCGCGTCATAGCATCGGCGATTTCCTCTACAATAGCCTTCTCAACGTGCTACCATTGTACGACCAGTACCTCGAGAACTTGCTCCCAGTGCTCGAGAAACTCGAGTACTCGATGCGCACTTCAAGGCAGTTTGATCAGCTTTGCCGGGACTTTGAAGCGCAGAAGCACTGCTATCTGCCGCTGACGAGCTTTCTTTTGAAGCCGCTGCAGCGGTTGCTGCATTATAACAGTATTATTGATAGTAAGTGGCATTTTCTACTGAGATTTTTATGGGGAGAATGGTGAAAGTTAGTTTTTTTATGTTAAAACTATGGTAAATGATTATTTAGAGTGGGTAAAAATTTTTCTGTGTAGGGCAATTGTATGGGAACGAGTTTTATAACTCAAAAATCTAAGCCAATTGAACGATGTTTCATGTTGTTACCAAAGTTTTCACAATACTGTCTACATATGTTTTTTTACAGTGTTAAACGATAATCAATCTTTGTTAATTTTATTTCCATTCTTGATTTTTAAAACTTATATTACATCTTCACACAAACATTATTAAAAATAATTATAAACGATCAAAACTATACATACAAAATATTCTTAAATCGAGCCTATGAAAATCAAAGAAAATTTTTATTTAATTTTTAATAAATTTTGAAAAATACGTCACTTAAAGTTATCCTAAATATATCAACTTTAATAAAGATGTTAATGGATCTATAATTGTTGTTTCACAGGATTATTAGATTATTATCCAAAAGACCACACGGACTTCGAAGACTGCTTGGCTGCAAAAGACAGACTAGGTGAAACGTTGCTAGAAGGATTGACAGTTCTTAATCAAGCTGTAATTATTATTCTTTGAATAAATACAATTTGAATTATATTCAAGTAATATCGAACACTAATAAATATAATATATTAACTCAACAGGAGAATTTGGTACAACTATGTGAATTGCAAAGGGACATCAGCGGTTTCGAGAATTTGGTCCAGGAGGGCCGAAGATTCATCAGGCAGGGCTGTCTGCAAAAGTACAGCCGTAAAGGCTTCCAACAAAGAATGTTTTTCTTGGTGAGTCGAAAACGAGAAAAATAATAGTATACCACCTAAATGTAAAAGAAGAAGAGAGCGGAAATTGATAAAGTGTCTTTATAGTTTTCAGACGTGTTGCTTTATACATTCCGCTCGCCGCAGCCTACGCAGTGCTTCAGAGTTCACGGTCAACTGCCGCTGAAGAACATGAAGATCCAGGAGAACGACAATAAAACGGGAACGGACTTCGCATTCATCATTCACGGCCTTGGAAATCAGTAAGTGCTGTCTTCTAAATTGCTCTGTTATTCAAAGAATAAGTTTACACAACTTTTTTGTTTTATCTTTTTTAGATCATTGACAGTCGCCGCCAGTAGCGAGGAAGAAAAGGAACGATGGATAGAAGATCTCAATGCGGCTATCACGCAAACTGACTCGGTGGAGGGAAAAACGCCATATTTAAATCTAAAAACATGCAGTAAGTTCACGTAAAAATCTATATACCTTTAATAAAAATAAAAAAAAAATTTCATCGACTAATAAAATACAAATAATTCTATCCGCAGTCTTGGGTTCAGTTGACGAAGTGGGAGACGGATCCACAGTCGACGTTGACCGCATGAGTTGCGGCGGGGCTAAACCGTCGCAACGCAGCAACACGACGGTGCATATATGCTGGCATCGAAATACGAGCGTCAGCTACAACGACCAGCTGCGGGCTTTCCAGGTAACACGGATTCCTCAATGAAAGACGTCGACGTTGCGGTTAGAGTGAAATTCCAAGCATCCGAACATGCAGTGGGAATTTATCACGTTTGTCGAGTGAGAAACCCCAGAATGGGAAATCCCTTGCGAAGGATTTTAAGAAACGATTGTTATGAATATTTGAAGAGGCAGTAAAGATTTATGAAAAATTAGAGATAATCGTTGAAGTGATGTCGAAGCGTTTATAGAATTACGTATTTACTAACTTTTCTGTATTTCCCCTTTAATTTCTGATTCGCAAGCGATTTTAATCGTTCGGTATTCGTCTGAAAAATGAGAGTTTTTTTGCATTTTTATAGCTTTTTTACAGAATTGATTGAGATTTTCCCAAATTTAAAAAATTATGTCGTCGTTCTTACACATTTTTCAAAATTTCTTCAATTAATAAATATTTGATGAAATGGTTTAGAACCAGCTGAGCGGATTCCTGCTACGCAAATTCAAGAACAGCAACGGCTGGCAAAAGCTCTGGGTTGTCTTCACGAACTTCTGTCTCTTCTTCTACAAGTCCCACCAAGACGACTTCCCTCTGGCGTCACTCCCGCTGATCGGATACGCAGTCACTCAACCGTCTGATAAGGACAGTATCAACAAGGAGTTTGTTTTTAAGCTGCAGTTCAAGAATCATGTGTATTTCTTCAGAGCAGAAAGCGATTATACTTTTGGAAGGTAAATTTCGTCAATCAAAAAGCTACATCTTAACAGAAGTTTTAATATTTTTAAAATGCTTTTTATTAAAATTACTATTTATTTGACAAAAGTATTTTATTTGCATTAAAAATAGATATTTTTTGATTAAAAAAATACTAAAAAATTCTTTGTAAACAACTTCTCTTATTCCGGTTTCTTTTCTATTCGACTACATTTTCGTCCTTCCGAAATGCCAAACACAAATGCCAATCTTTGCATCGTCTTTTGCAGATGGATGGAAGTCATTAAGAGTGCTACGCAACAAAGTCACGTAACGACTAGCTACAATCTCAAAGAGGACTACTGAATAACGCATTCAACGAAAGAGACCGGGAGAACAAAAATTACCAGCGACGATGAAATGTGCACATCGTTTCTTTTTCAGAATCTCCAAGAGCGAAAAGACACTGCAACACATGGCTTTGTTGAATGCGTGATGACCGTTGAATCTTGTCTCGATAGCGTTTTTTTTCCTCACGTTGTTTAAGATTTATTTTTATTAGTTAAGGTTCAGAGAGGAAAATGATAAGTTGATTTTTGGATGCGAAATTTCGTAAAAATCAAAAGTTTTATGGCCTTAGGTAGATATCGTAGAAATTTTCAATTGTTGTTTGTCGAAATTCTAAAATGAAGTTTTTCTACTTTAGTATTTTAAAGTATATTAATAGTTTAGAGTTTATACATAGTATTTTGTTATTTAAATTGAAAACGTTGCGTCTAAGTTTCTTTTTTGTTCTAAATTATTTCTGTATACCTTATGTATACCTATACATAATCAAATTATGAAACCTTTTTGATTGATAACTATTTTGTAATTCTTTACAACAACACCGAATACAGATACGTATGTTTTTAGAAATTTATATGTTTTCTAAATTAATATATATTTAAATTCAAAGCAATTAATATATACAAATTTTTCAAATTATTGTAGAAGAAATATTTTAAATCGAATTTTCGTTTTTCCGAGAACGAAGAACGCGCGTAGGGTATAAAAAACTCAAGCCTCGAGTGCGTAAAAGCTGGAGCTTTTATCCGTCTCCCCTACGCGAATCGATATCTCGAGTGCAAAATGCGCTCGCACTCTGCGACGGCGAATAAGAAGAAGACGAAAAGAGAAAAGAAGAAACAAACTGCGTGTGTGTATATATACGGCGGTAGAATGAAACATTACGTAGGTGTAGCTCGTTATATCGTCATATTGTTTTCCCTTTTTTTTAATTATTATTAATTAATTCATGTAATAATAATATCACGCGTTAGTCAGTGTTTAGTCAGTACTACTGGTTGATTTATATATAGTAATATAAAGATCTAAATTTTTAGAACGATGTTTTTTTAGAGAGTATAGGTAGAAATCGTCGTAAAGGTCCCATTCAATAATAACCAGTGCTATCCAGTCAAAAAGTAGAAAAAGTGTTTTTTTTTCAAGTGAAGCAATCTGGTGCTGATCGTATTGTATTTGTACATTTTTGCATGGGATAATGAGCGTCATGAGGGGAGATGGAGAGAGATCGTAACCTTTTTTACATATCCATCCTCGACTCTAAAGCAATCAATAATCCAAGACTGCAAGTTATTAACGTTTAAGTATCCGAGCAATTACAATTTAACTGTAACGGAATATAGCTGTACAACGTGCATTAGCGCTTAAGCAAAAAGTACAAGTAAATCAAATGAAGTCGAACAGTCAAATGTTAATTGGACTTTTTCCTCATACAATTGTAATCTATTTTTCGAATTCAGCCAATTTTTTCAATGCGGAATAATAATACTATTTGTAAAGAAACATTGTATAAGCTGCGATGATTTTTAAGAGATATAATGAAGAATAAAAACTTACCTCATTTCCAGACTTGAGACTTATTATTCTCTTTGCGAACCCGTCTTGTCCTAATTGATTATATACCTGGCGAATGAAACCACAAAGTGAGTGCGAAAAACGTGTGATGTCATTGTAGGTTTTACCATATAGCAAATTTTCTTAAAACTCGTCATCGTTTACAGGTTTTTATAAATGATATGACTTTGATCGATTTTTATGATAAAAACTTATGATATCTTTTGTTTTTATCAATACTTTTCGTTATGTAAATTTTCACGTTTCTTTGAAAGAGTAGATAAAAATAAGTCCATTGTAATTTTCATTATGCAAATATGAAAGCAATTTTATTCATTTTTTCCTGTATGAAAAAAGTTGAATACACGGCAATTGGTTTTTTTATTACGCTGATGATTCGAAATAGTAGATTATATATCCACCGATGACTATATTAGGAAATAATAATTAAAACTTATCATTAAAAACACAGAAATGCGAAAAATTTCTTGACCTCTGCTTATCCTTTCTTAAAACGACTTTGAAAGAAAATGCAATATACTTATAGTGCATTCATTTATCATCTAACGCCTATGAAATAATAAACATTGTTTTGAAAGACTACTTAGTCGGAGATTTTGTAATAAGAAAAACTCGATGATCGAGCATTTTTTCCGCTTTGAGGAAAATAAATCATGGACATTCTGTAGTTTAATTCGAAGGCAATAAAATAAGTTCTGGCGCTGTGAGAATTGATTTGGGAGAAGATTAATCCACTTTGTTCACATTACAAGTATAACATTGCTAGTGTTCTCCTTGACATAATAATATTTTTAGTTGATTCGCATACAAAAATTTATAAATGCATGCATGACGTGACTCACGTAATGTTGGTTACTTAGATTCCAAGTATTGTTTTGATTGCTTACGATAATTAATTATTCTCTCAAATGAAAATAAGTTACAGAAGGTTCATTAATACCACAACCTTAAATAAATCGAATATTAATTGGCAATGATCATAATATTATATAAATTGAAAGCCAGAGTAAAATAAAATTTAAGAAAAAATTACCATAAAATATCACTTGAATTTTGAGAACTATTAACATTGCAATTACTTTTTTCTAAAATTCATTATTCCAATATTTTTGAAAATATATTTTATATTAAAATGACTTCGTAATTAAACAATTTATAAGTAAATGCTAATGTATTATAATTAAGAAAGTAAAGATAGGAGACAGAATACAAAAGAATACAACATAAGTATTTTCAATTCCGAAAAGGTACTTTGCTGACGTCTTTCGACATGACAAACACTTTTTCTCCAAGCTAAACTCTGCACTATCTTTTTTTAACCCTTCAGACACATCAAACATTCTGTCTTCTCGAGAAAAAAAAAGAAGAAAAAAGAAACTTTGAGTTACGATAGATTGGAAACACCCAAGAACCTTCTATTTCTTTTTTCAACATTCAAAATTCTTCCTCCACTCGTCGGCAAAGAAAAACAGAGAACTTCTTCAAGCCACGTGGACTACTCTACCACCATTGTTCGCAACAACCATTTCCACTATCCATCATCTCACCTATCCCGAGAGATCGAGGCGAAAAAAAGGATCGGACGACAAGACGAATCTTCGATCGCGATATTAGATGTGAAATAATAACGCCTTGTTAAGAAGGCCGTTTAATCGCCGTGCCCATAAATAACCCCGAGCGCACGCCTGAGAACAGACGTATTACAAACGCGATTCGAAAACGTATGACGGAGGTAATTAAACCCGCAGCAGCGGAGCTAGCAAAAAGTCAATCGTTAGCCGCGCACGCGCCTGGCCTTGACGCGTTTCCTCCTTATTTACGAAGACGAGCCTCGTGTGCTGATACTGCTGATATGATACGCGGAGATTTTTTGACCCCCCCGCCTATATTGCTGATAATTCGGGAAAGTTTTTCGGTAAATGGACATTGATTTTTACTGCCGTAGAGATAGCTTGAGGCGATAGAAGAAGGTTGTTTGGAAAATGTCTGTATGTGTGTTTTCCTAATTGGATGGCTGATGGTTGTGATGAATGGATTTTTTATTACGCGCGTCAGTTATTGTGATTCATAGGATATTTCTTTTTTTTTTTTACGGTTGTTGGTATATTATGCAATGGTCTTTGACGAGCTTAGCCTTAGAACAAAAAAAATGATGCTTTAAATAATTGTTAAATTGAAGAATTTTGCATAATTGATATCAATAAATAGATATTTATCGTTTGTAACGTCGTATCATGTAACTAGTTTTGGATTATCAAGATACATCGGATGATATTTGATTTATTCAAAATCTTATAATCCGTATCCAATCATGTACGTTGGGATAACAGTTATCAGAAAATGATGAGTCACCCAAAAGGTTCAAAAAACTTTGAAATAAAGTAACAGTTATTTTCGACGCGTGTTGTAAATATTATAAAAAGTTTTTCTTTCTTAAAACCCACGGTAACAAAAAACTCAAATGCTCTATGAATCTTGCGTATGTATAGAAGAAGATCGTATATATACGAATGATGATCAGTTACACCGCAAATGTTTCATGCATATATAAGTCTATAGACTTTTAATGTTGACGCTATAGTCAGAACAATAAAAGAAACGCCTATCGATGTTTGCAGTATGTATTTTCTGTAGTCATTTTGGTGAAGGCAAACGGGTTCGTCATTTATGATCGCATAACGCAAAGTGTTAAATAAATTATCCCTTATTCAGCTGTATTTACGATGAAATTCAACTTTCCAGCAAGTGAAGAGAAGCAATACTTTATAAATAACCTGTTATCGGGAAAATTTTATGACGGAGCATGTTTATGTTATAAAAAGATTTTTTTTAAATGAAGGTTTATATACACTTCAAAGTAAACCATTTTATTCGTGAATCTTTTAATTATTGTTTTCTGTTGCGAAAATCGTAAGATATGATATGAGTTGAGATTTCGTGAGAAGTTTTTAGTTCTTACTGATATCTAAAAATAAAAATTCAATAATACCACGGAAAACTTTTATGTATCATTTATAGAACTATACTATAAATATTATTCTTTGTTCGCCAAGCTATTCATTTTTGGCAACTCTAGTATTAGATGATTATTTATATCAGCTATGGAACCAAGCAAAACATTAATAAAATTAGCCAAATCTATTACGATCTAAATAAGATTATAATAAATGTTATGATCATTTGAAAAAATTCATTGTACAGTACTGATTATTAACCATCATAACTTTGGATAGATTTGATATTTTTTAATTCTGAAAAAAGTAACGAAAAGTTTGCGCTATCTACTAGTTTTATTTCTTTAAAATACAACTAAAAATGTCGATAACTTAAGTTTATCAAAGTATTAGAGTCTAATATTTCAGCTTTCTTCATACTTTGAGAAGGTCTGAACCTTTCCTAGTGAGTTTATAAATTTATACATCAAATCAATGTTATAAATCGTTTCCAAAAGTGACTATTTTACACAAAATTATGGTAACTTCTTTTTTCCTAAATCCACAACAACTTATATTAATTTACCATCGCATATTACCAAACAACAACTCATCCCTATATACAATTACCAACTGACCCATCAAAACCAAGGTCAAACCAAAATCACTACGTCAACCCCCATCAACATCTATACTACAACATATATATACACACCAACCTACGTCACGTTTGGGCGAACGTGACGACGCACACTCCACTCGCTCTCTTTCTTTCTCTCTTACACCCATGAATCGTTAATCGATGCACGCGCGCGCGTATACTTGGGGAATTTCGAGCGGCCTCTGGGGACTCCCCGGGAGATCGGCGACCGCGCGCACGCGAGTGAATAATCAGTCTCGGCTTTTTATACACATAGAGCTGCGTATACTCGTGTACGAGGGAACCGATGAGTTAATCCGAGCGAACGAGTGAGCCTTGTAATACATATAAACAAGCGACGATGCTCGATTCATGCGCTTGGATGCGAATATATTTACATGTATACATTGTGAAAAATCGAAGTGTGGGGTCGTGGGTGTTGGTTGCGGTTTGATTAGGTTTATATGGGGATCGGATGGGTTTGTTGTTTCTGATATATGTATTTAGAGATAAGAGATGCTTTCGTTTTGAGTTTTCTTTCTGTTTATTTTGAAAATGTATGTAAATTTGTTATTCTCTAGCAAACAAAAAGTTTAGCAGTATTTTGTAGTTATTTTATAAATAATTAAATAGCAAGTAAGAGTTAGTTATACATTATAATAAAATTGATTCTTAAATAAATTATCTGTGGAATACAAACGAATCCTCTAAAAATAATAAATTATTCTAAATATTACCACACAGTAATAGCAAAAATTAGATTCAAATACTGAAAAAAAATTTCAATACACACATCAATATTAATGAAAAGTAGGTACAACTGGGTCACAACGATTCTGCGAATACAGTTCCGCAGGTTGAGCGCTCACTCATTCGAGCGCACGAAAGATTGGATGTTGAAATTCGGGGTTTTTTATGTAACAATACCTGGAAGTGTATCCATGACCTTCCGAATCATTTTAATTTTATATAAGGCCTGATTTTCACGTGAAATTTCGATTTCAATGGAATCGCCTAAGACAGTTCTAAAAACTATTACATTGGCCAGTGTCGCTTTTTTTTGTTATCACACGAAGAGACACGCATAATCAAAACATTTCATCATTTCAAACACTGAATCTTATACAAATAAGCCATTATGAATTATACAGTGACGAATTTTCTTAATATTTATCTACATAACGCATATATAGTAAACATGTCACGATAAGACGAGCATCAACGAGATGAGAACATTAATGTCTTATTGTGGCTACTGTCGAAGATAGCAACGCGCCATTAAGCATTTTAATTGTTTAATAATATTATGAATAGGGAATTTTTATATCGCCCCGCGTGTGACATAAAAACATCGTTACAATGTGTAACCGATGAAATGGCACGCACGTGTAATTTCTTTCTCTGAATAATACATAATATATATATAATTTCGTGTCAATTTGATAATTCATCTTTCAAACTACGCAGATAAAAATCGCGCTGAATTCTCGGCTTCTGGACTTGACTTTTAATGTATTTAAATTTTTAAATCTTTTAGGGAATCGGTCATAATAACTGTCAATATTGGCGCGAGCAAACAGCTTAATCCAGCTTCCCCTTTTTTTTGTCTCTACCGCGAGACGTACACGTGACTTTATGGAGATGAAGGTAAAGTGGAAAGCGGCAGCTTCAAAGTGTTTTTAATGGTTTTATATCGGCTTTCAATAAAAAAATCTCATTACTCGTTTATCAATATTTGAGATGGGATCTTCAGTTTGAAATTCCTAAGCGACGATAAAATATACACGGTGAAATGTGCTAAAACAAGTTTTTTGCGATAATGACAGAGAAAAAATTATCATTTATTAAATAATCTCAGTGATTGTTTATATCGTATAACGACTTTTTATAACTTGTCTGAATTTAGATATTTCGTAGACAAATTTTTTTCGCTTACTTAATGAAAAAAAATTTACTAGACAAGTAATTTAATAATAACGGTAATGTGAGTCTATTTTTAGTCATAGCGATTCACTTACAAACAAATTTCCGTATTCGTAAAATTGTATAAAAACAAGTGTTTGAAAAAATACCAGAAAAAACAATGCTAATAGATACATTGTTATTTTTTTACACCTTGATTAAATTTGAATACTTTATTGAGCCGATTTCTCACTTGTTTAATCAAACAAAAATCTAAGACAGGCGCTAAAAAGTTTAATAGTACCGTCAATAAATCGTCATTTTCATTTTTATCGATGATGCACTTGGTACCGGCTACACAAACCTTTTCTGTTTCTTTTTTTTTTAAATCCATAAAAGCACCTTGAACGCATAAATTGACACATATACGCAACCGATTTCCACTATATACATACGTTACCACGTCATGTGAGATTGCTCGATTTCTGGATGCCGGTGAGTTGGATTTTCCCGAGCGCTCGAATAAATCTCAATAGTAATTTTTTTTTTCTCTTTGTTTTTTTATTTTGGGAAATTTAAACAAGGAGAGAAGCTAACTGACTGAAAAATTATTGTTTCCGCATAGATAATTTATGTTTGCTTGCAATTAGATGGTGAAAATTCCGAGTGATGATTGATAAATCAGTTAATAAAAAAGTTCTCCGAGAAAATCCATTAAAAAAGCTGCGCACACATGTACATGTGTGTGCAAATTGCACTGTGAAGATCGGTTGGATTATCCTGGTATATATAAAACTGTAATGGTTACTCAATAGTCGTAATTCCTATTTTTGATGACGATTGCAGAAAAGCTTGAATTTTGAACTTGCAACACATTCAATGTTTATTGTTATTAATGTTGAGAGCTTTTTATGGTTTTCCCAAAGAACAGCTACGTGAAATACTAAGTAAATAAAAATAATTAATGATACAAGTGATACCATAGTGTATCAGTAAAATGTATAATTGTGTGATAACTTTATTGTAATTTATTCGTAAGTATTAGTCATCGGAAGTAAGAAAAGTAGAATAATGATACAGATTTAACCGATTTAAATAAGCTACATACACTTACATGCTTTAAACTGAAAATATGAATGAATTAAAGTTTTGAATTACTATTCCAGAGTTAATAATTTAACTATTTCCTTTATTTATGCTCATATAATATTGACTTGGTACATGTAAGTATATTCACATTCCTGTTTAATTTTCCGGTGTTTGTCAGAAAATACAGAACCTATCATTAAGTATTTCAACAAATATTTATACAATAAAATTGTTGTTTTTATCTTTAATATTGTATATATGTATAATGATTACCACTGCTCATAAATGAGTAAACATAATGAAAAAGCATTTAATAATGCTATCCACGAGGAAACTAACGTTGATTAAAGTGCGATACCAATCTCGAACATAGCTCGTAGTTTTTCTACCACTGATACCAGAAGACATTTATACTTAAAATGAGCGTCTTATTTGCCAAAACAAAAACGGATTCTACGATCTTTATTAAAAACAAATCGAGAAACATTGGCACTGAGCTTATCAAATCTCACGAAACTTGACCTACTTTAGTCTAAAAAAATGGATTTTCCTACCCTTGTCGGTCTTAGTTCATTGCGATAAATGGTTAATCGTATTGACCTACCTTCGACTTGTAAATAAGCAAAAAATCTTACCCTTCAATCTCTATAAAAAAAAGCAAAATTTTCTATGAAATATTAATAAAATCATTCGTTTATATTTTTATAACTATTTTTCTCGCAGTTCTATGCCATACATTTTGTTACCACATACTGCGAAAATCTATATGACACTACAGTAAAAAAAATCAATAGCAAAATAAGGGCTACATACAAATTCTATGTATTCAACATACGAATTTTTATCATGATTTACTTTTACTATAACCATAAATATAATTGAAAAAGCCCTGTACTATCGTACAAATGTACTACAGAAAAAATAAAACACGAGATATTGTGTTTCCATAAATTCATTTTATTACAACAAAGAAGCTTCTTTCTACTTTTCGCGTACTTTTTTAATATTCCCGAACTGAGTTTCTTCCTATTTTCTACGGAGAAGTAAACTTCATATTCTACACTTCATTGGTATTTCCAGTTAAAAAAAAAATCTTCCTATTCCAGGTAGCTTCAAGACTCTAGAAAAACTCGCAATCTTGATTTCTCAAAACCATTATGTTTTCAAAATTCCCAATCTCCTTTTTTTCTCAGACAAAAGTTTCTACAAACCTCCTCCCAATAAAATAAAAATCAAATTCCAACTCACCCTTCACGTCTTATCTAACTCAACACCGAACTTGACTTACTTCCATCGCTAGACCGTTAACTAACTGAGATTCCCCGCAACTTATCACTCGGACCTTAACACAGATGCTCTCGTCGCATCGCATCGTATGGCCTTCGGGGATTTTGTTGATCCGCGGAAGATCATCTTTTTTTCGAGAACCGGGCGCTGAACAACTCTCGTGTGTGTATGTGCACGCGAGCGCGGGAAAGAAGAAGAAGACGAATACGAAGAGGGAGGAGATGGTGAACGCGCGCGGGGACAGCGGAGTGGGAGCTGGAGTATAAGAGCGCGGACTGACCGATGATGAGCATCACAGTCGACACAACCATGCGTCAGTTCAGGATAGTCTTCGGCCTTTTGGCCCTTCTTGTCGTAGCGCAAGGTAATAATCAGTGCAGTGATGAAATCAGTCGAGTCTTTGAATTTCTTGGAGTGACTATTTTGAGATTTTAAGTTTTTGGGGTAAATTAAGAGTGAAGTGGGGAATGGGGATAATGTGATTGTTTACTCCAAGAGGTTGAAAGAGTTACTGAAATATAATAATATTATTAAGTTTTCAAGTAGTTTTAATTAATCTCTTATTCGAGTCAATGAATATTTAAGAGTTAATTTTTTATTATTAATTTAAAATTTTATCGTTTAAACTTGATGAAATTTTAGTTTTACAACATTGTAGAAGCATAATATTGAATTTATTGATTAAACATTTAAATTTTTTAATGTTTTACTATCTACTCTACTATATCTTACTCTTCAAAATAAAATTCATATCTCAAATTCATTATATACTTGAACTTTTTTACTTGAAACCTACATTAAACTAGAATTTTCAAAAAATTAAGTTACATCAGTAAAGACAAAATTTGCAAAAACAGTTTGAACGGTACCAGAGATTCTCACCAGTATTTATAGAAACAGTTATTATTCTCAAAAACAGTGATTTCCTTTGCCGGATTAAGTGATTTGCATACGTAATCTGTTGTCTTCCTAAACTGATAAACCATTTTAATCCTCAACCAGTAAACAAGAAAGAAACAAGTTTCTCAAATATCTCATGTTACTTTTTCTATATAACTAAATACTTATCTTTATTTATTTTACTTTGAAATCCCATAAAATCAATAGCAGTAGGATAGTAAACAATTTAGAAAAACTTTGAAAACTTATCATTTAAAATACAACCAAAAAAAACACAATAACTCACGATCTCTCTCCGTTTTTTTCACAGCATTCCAACCGCGCGACAGGCGTTACGCCGGCAGCGGTTACGGTGCAGGTGGTGCATCCGCCGCATCTTCGTCATCCTCATCCTCTTCCTCGTCGTCGGCTTTCGGCGGCGCGGGTACCCATACTAAGACCGACACTCACGCTACCGGTGGTGCAACCGCTGATGCCAAGGCTACGGCTCTTGGTGCCAATGAGGGTATCGTCTTCCAGGACGGCGGATATGGCGGCAGTGGCCATGGAGGCTTCGGCGGTGGCGGCGGCGGCGGTGGCAGCGGTGGCTACGGCGGCCAGGGTGGATTTGGACACAGTGGTGGTGGTGGTGGATACGGAGGCCAGGGTGGCTACGGCGGCGGCCAAGGCGGTGGCCAAGGCGGTTACGGAGGTGGACGTAAGTGTCGAGATTATTGTTTATATAGCGATGTTTAGTTTTTTAAGTTCGGCGGTTTTATTTTTTAACTTATTTCTAGTTTTTTAAAGAGTTTTAAAGTACAATACTATTTCACTTGCCTATCGCGTTTTTATGTTGTGTTATTAAAAGATAAATATTTGTATAAGGCACTGAAAATAATTAATGAGCATGAATAGTCGTGTATACTATACAATTTCATAAAATGTACTATGTATATTAACTATGAAACTAAAAATAAATAAAACGATCTTGTATTTTTTTTTTATTAGTAGATGACTACAGTACTCATAAAGTGAGAGACATTTTGACAGTTCTATTATTAATCCTTAATTAATACTTGTATGCTAATGATTATTCAAATCAATTTTTTTAGAAACAATAGCTCAGAATAGTATGAATTACGAGGAAAAACTAATTAGCATACTCGTTGCTGATCGTGTGTCATTGAAAATGAATATTACAGTTTTACAAATTTGGAAGTCTTGACATGCACTGATTTGGTTTTGTTTGTTTATGTTTTCTCAAATTGCAAATTTGAATTTCAAATGTCAAGCGCGTGACTCACGTATGACATGAAGATCTAAACTCATGGAAACCGAATCAGTGTTTTTGTTAAATCTAAATGTACACGGCACATCAAACAAATTAGCATATTACAAATATACTTAACGCAAAAAAATTTAATCCGATCAAAATACACTTACACTTTCAGTCTTTATAGATAGTTCTTGTTATTTTGAATAAAAATCAAGCCTTTATTTTGGCTACGGAGTTATTCAATTACAGAAAGGTACAGTAACGATCTTTGTGTGCTTTCACAAAATTTTGTTTTGCACTATAACTTAATGTAAATAAATGTAAATATAAATGTACATGTATATATATAAATGTTAAAACCATCAAGTCGATCACATTGTTACATAATTTCACAATCACATTACATAAATAATTTGGCAGTACAATATTTGATCAGGTTGATCTATTTGATAATAGTTTGAGAACCCTTTATAGGGTCTATACTATATTCTCTACATAAAAACTCTTGATACAACTCACACTCCAACACCATTTGATACATTACAAATGCAGTATACAATAACAAACAGAATTGAAAGTATGGCTGTAATAGGTATTACTTAGTAAAATATTCAAATCTTTTAAAAACAAGTGAACAATCAAAAAAACCACTTTGGTGCGACTAAGAAAAATAGTATTTTTAACGATTAACCATAACTAACGTTCCCAATTATCTGTTTACAGATGGCGGCTTTGGCGGCTCAGGCGGTTATGGTGGTGGCGCAGGAGGTGCTAATTCCGCTGCTAACGCTAACGCCGCTGCGATAGCCAACGCTGGCGCTACCGCTGGTTCCGCTGGTCTTGGCGGCGGTTACAGTGGTGGTGGCGGCCACGGTGGTGGTAGCCAAGGTGGATTCGGTGGTGGTAGCCAGGGTGGATACGGTGGTGGACCTGCCATTACCGGCCCTGCTATTGGTGGAGGTCACGGAGGTCACGGTGGTGGTGGCGGTTTCGCCGTTGAAGGCAACAACTATGACTCTGGTTTCGCTGGAGGCCATGGAGGTCAAGGAGGTGGATTCGTCACTGGTCCAGCTGTTGGCGGCGGCAGCGGTGGCGGCTACGGAGGTCACGGTGGCGGTAGCGGCGGTGGTCTCGCTTCTTCTGGTGCCAACGCTAACGCTGCTGCTGGTGCCAGTGCTGGTGCTGGTGCTGGTGCTGGTGGTATCGGAGGTGGTGGCCCAATTGGTGGTGGCGGCGGCTATACCGGTGGAATCGGCGGTGGCCACGGAGGATTCGGTGGCGGCCAGGGAGGATACGGTGGCAGCCAGGGTGGATTCGGCGGTGGCGAGGGAGGTTACGGTGGCAGTCATGGTGGAGTCAGTGGCGGCCAGGGAGGCTACGGTGGCAGTCATGGTGGAGTCAGTGGCGGACACGGTGGACTCGGTGGTGGACTCGGTGGTGGATACGGTGGCAGCGGCGGTTTCGGCGGTGCTGGTGCCAACGCTAACGCTAATGCTGTAGCAACAGCCAATGCCAATGCTGGTGCCGGTGCTGGTGCTGGTGGTGCCGGCGGTGGTTTCCCAGGTAGGTGTCGACTTTTGTGTGGATTTTGGTTGGGTAATTTTTAACCTTGAGTCAGTCAGAGAATTCATTCGATGATAGCCTGTTTGTTGGTTTGGAGATCTTGACAATGCTAGGGGTTGAAAAATAAAAAATAATGGTGTTGGTATCATATGAGTTGTATCAAGAGCTACGAGGATAGATAAAATGAAAATCTATCAAATAAAAGATTCATTTTTATTGACTAAAGTGTTAGATCAATAATCAGACTCATCTCCATCTAAGTTCATGTTTCACGTAAACTTACTGTGTGCACTTTATGTTAAATTATAGTACTTGTAAATATTACAAAACTAGTTTAACGCCCTTAATTGTTGACGTAAAAATGTTATTACATTTTTCGCTACTTGTAAATATTCAATGTACATTAAACGAGCTTTCTCAAATCACTGTACATATTTAAAACAACAAACAAAATTCTCAATCAATGTTTATTTATCAGGAGGATTTGGTGGTGCCGGTTACGGCCCATACAATGGCGGCGGTGGATACGGTGGAAACGGTGGATTCGGCGGTGCCAACGCTAACGCCAATGCTCAGGCTAGCGCTAACGCCAATGCTGGTGGCGGTATCGGGTAAGTGCGCTAACTCTATTTTTCTCGTAGTAGAAAAAAGCGCGTATCAAAATGAAAATTGTGGAATATTTTAACATTGCGCAATATTTTGCTTTTTACAAGCACACAGTGGAGATAGTAAACGAAAGTTTCGCTCTTTGCATTTTTATCGGTTGATTCGATAAGTAGTTTCGCGCATAAAAGTATGCTAGCTAATTATACGAAAATGTAATATCATCTTCGTTGATTCTCACGCATGCGCACTGTGCGGTCCACTACTTCTTTTTCTCCTTCGAGACGTCCTTGCTGTTTCCGGGTACGAGAGTCTTTATTTATCACATATCGTTATTTTCGAACGTTAATGCGCACAATTTTTCTCTGTTTTTTATTGCAAAAAAAAAAACGTCCGTATAACACGTGTCTACGAAGTTTACGCAAATTCATCTCATTAACGTTCGCATCCGCGGTTATTGTTATGTCGAGGTATATACACACACTTGCTATCGCGTATCTATACAAATCGGTATGCGTATGGTTTTTCACGAGCCTTTTAAAAAATCAGATTGCGATCTCGCGGTTTATCGGCTATTGTAAGGATCTTAATGAATCGTAAAATCCAAACGTTATTGTTTCTTTCATTTCGACGTACGCGTATTTCGTAATCGTTCGGGAATCGTTTCATAAAAAAAAAAAAAAAAAAAATCGGTTAATACGTAACTCCTTTACTATAAATTTACTTTAAAAGGCTTTTAAAAAAAAACTCGACACTTATCTAATAACAATCATTTCTTTTTCCTCAAATCACAGCCTCTTCTCGCGTATCAACGCCGACGATGAGAGCGAAGTCAAGGAGAAGGGCAGCGTAGACAACGTCAAGGGTGTCTATAGCAGCAGCAGCTCCAAAATCGATTCGACCGGCAAGGGCACGTACGAAGTCTCAGCTGGCAAAATCCCCGCGTAAATAATAGATAAGGAAGCATCAGTGGAATGATAATGAAAATCGCCAAGTGACTTGGTATTTTTTGTACAGAACAACTCTCGCCCCGCCCTTTTATACATAGATCAGCGCGCGCATACATGTCTAGAGCGTAGAACGTATATCTATATATATAATTCTCATCGAAGGAATATTTATTCCCTCACTGTCACCCACGATCATCGAGTACTTACTTAATAAGCCTATATAAGTGAATCGCATTGTGATATTAATAAAACGTCGATGACATTGAAAACCACTGGAGTTAATCTTGTGTTTATCTTGACCGAGTCTTTGGTTACCTAATCCTTGAGCTCCTATATAGATTATATATATATATATATATATATATATATATGCACTGTGCACATGCTGGAAAATCGCTTTATTTTTGTTTACTGTTTTGAAAGTGTAATCTGATTATGCTTTTATCGATGATGTAATTAAGAAGATCACTTATTATTAATTTAATAATCTTATTTTAACTTTATATTATTTATGCATTTAAACTTATTACATTCTTAGTGAAATCGAAGCTATTGAGTTATTCTATCGTTATCGTATTCTTAAATTATAAATATATCTCTACATTTAAAAAAAAAATTCTTTAAAAATAATGTAGTTCAATGTTGCAAACAAAACTCAAACATTCTCTCAACTAATCTCCTTTTAAAATGATGACTAAAACAAAATGCAAAAATATAGCTGTCATATTTTTAAAAGCAAGAAACAATTTTTAATAATATGCATCAAGTTCCATAAACGTTTTGATAAATAAGATAATGGTACCATTTTTATATTAAAAGTTTATACGCAATTTCATATTAGCAATGATCATTTAAAGATAACACTATACTTTTATTACCTTAATAAATTAACACAAAATGTATACATATATCCGAGTAATCTCAACGATCACATATCATTAAAGAGCCATTACACCGCTGAGTAATGAAAGATCTAATGGCACTCTAATTGGCTGAACGTACAATGTGTTAGTGTATATTTCGTGCAGGTACTTCCCCAGCGCGTCATTCTTTTTGTATTTTTTTTCTCGATCCCACTCTTCGATTTGCTTATTGACCACAAATGAATTAGCGTCTGGAACGAGTGGTTTTTTCGCATTTTCTCGGAATTCACTTTATTTCTCAGCAAAGTTCAGTCATGCAAAATAAAGAGAAATTATAATATGAAAAATAGTCTTTTAAATGATACTTTTTAAATTTGGAATAATATCATTAAATATATAATTCTAGATTTTTCAATGTTACGAAAACTATGATATAAGAGCTAAAATTTGTTTATTTAAAAGACGTACGTCACGTGAGGGCAGAAAAACTTACGCGTAACCTGCGCGATTGAAATAATAAAAAGTCTAGATCGATAGCAGTCATAGGTCGCGGATAAGCGATTTGAATTTCGCCCTCTGCGGTTATTTATCTTGCGAAAAATTGCGTAACAAGCGTACTAATGTCATGTATAACTTTCACAGTTTTATCGGCACGTGGTGGTCGCGAGGTTTATCGGAAAAAGTATGAAAAGAAGGAAAGTTCGGATGAAAATAGATGAGAGGCGGAATTACGTATGAAAAACTTGTCTATCGGACAGTAGATTATTGTTATCTTGGAAAGTGTGGGTTTCAATAACTAAATAACTAGTTTATTTTTCAATTATTTTTCTTTAAATATAATGGTATTTTTCAAATATTATAACAACGAATTTAATTTCTTTTGTTATTAATTAGCATAATGAATATTTTCATTGAGGCGTATATATAGTTTATTTTATGAAATAAATAGAAATTAATGTATAATGATGATCTAAAATAAAAAATACATTTAAAAGAAACCAAAATTGTAATATACTTTTTTAAAGTTGTGTATAAATTAATCAAACAAATATAAAAATAAAGTAAATATTATAAAATTAAAACGACTATCTTCCATGACTAAAACATAATTATAAAGTGATCCTTTTCATAGTTGTACTTGAACTATTCAAGAAGCGTAAAAAATGAATAGTCATTTCATTCAACTTAAAAATAGACAAAATCTTGGTTTTCCCGGTGATATGCTGGGATGTTCATTACCTTTACCTATGATGGCTATATAGACACAAGGAAGACTTTTAAGTTCTTTGTGTTGTTCCGATGCCTAAAATTATACATTTCCTATTTTTAAAAAAATATGAAATCTATAGGTAGAAGAGAAGTGGATGGACAAAGGTCACATGCACTTCGTGTTTAATGACCTCAAGTATAAAGTATATGCGGTAGTACACGTGCCAAGTATAGTAATTTGAAAAAAAATGTATTTAGGAGTTTCCAAGTATATTCAAAGAACACAGCGAATATATGAAACTATTTGATAGTAAGTCCACTTTTTTAATTTTTTATTCCTGCCATCAATTTTCTTATTAGGAGAAATTTCTTTCTCCGATTCGTAATTTTTTGTAGATGTTCTTTTGGTACGGTTTCATTTCCATTAAATCATTGCATTTTTTCAAATCGTAAAATAAGTTATGTCCAAAATTAACCTAATTTGTTTGGAGAAACAATTCTGTCAGGCGCTCTGCATATGTACAAATCCTCTGCTCAAAAATTTTTTTATGAAATCCTATCAACATTTCCATGAGACAGCCCATGGAATCTAGTTTTTATTCAATTGAATAAGTTCTGAGTAGTTTTTTTTTTTAAATAGGTTTGTCCGGTGCTCTGTTTCCAGTGGCGTAGGTAGATTTTTCGAAATTTTCCATTTTTACCATCAATAAGTATAAAACATGCTATATCTCGAAAAGTATATTTTTAATATTTTTTTTTAACCTCTAGATCGAAAGCTGAGCATTTTCTATGTAAGATAAGATTTTTTCCAGAATTTGCTCAAATATTACAAAAAAATTGTTGATCATGGAATACTACGTTCTTGGGAATTCAGAGAAAAATACTGGAAAATTTCGTCGAATATTGGAAATTCTCATGGAATTCTCATGGAAAGTCAAATTACAAGTTAACGAATAAAAACTGTCGAATTTATACTGTACGAACATTGTAGCTCAAATATTTATGTTTCAAATCCACTAATATTTCAAAGTTTTCTAGTATTTTTTATGAGTAAAATTATTGTTTTTAAAGGAAATAATAAAATATTGTACACTAGTACCTATATCACTTACCTCTTGTTGAACTTAATAAATTCTTTTTCTAGTTGAGCAGTTTATTAGTATTTCGTGTTTTGAATAGCTCGGGGTTATTTGTTTTGGGCTCGAGTTTGAGTTGTTGAATCTTGTTGAGCCTTGTTTGTATTTGAATTTCTGTTCGTAAAGTTATTTGTTTGGTTACATTTATAACTATCGTTTGTGGTACAATCTGAATACAATAAAACAAAAGTTAATTTCATGACACGTTGTCAATTAAAAAAATTGATTGACAAAGAATTTAAAAATTGCTATGAATGTGCTCATGATGAGTACCATATTCTTTTATATTTGCCATAGAAGTATTTTAGGAAATAATTTATCTATATTATCAAATAAAATTCATCAATCATATCTCAAATTAAAGTTTTACCAAATTACAATTTTTACAGATGATTTTGGAAATAATAGTGATAAGATACTCGATATTTTTATTCGAAATCTAAGTAGTTATGCACCTACAGTGGTTATTGATTCAGTAAAAATTCAAAACACTGGCAATAATCGAACTTTATTTACTCCAATCTTTAAACATCCACGAACATCAACTTTCTTTGTGATTCTCATAAACCAAGAAAATAGCAATTTATATTTGAAGCGTATTAATTATATTGTGGAAAATATCTTTGTGAGGTTATCGCCCACACCGATACGACCTAGATGTTTATTAATTTTACTTTCTGATAGTATTGTAATGAAAAATAATTGGACTGACACATTTAGTTATGCTTGGAATTTGAAATTTTTAGATTTTACAATTGTTCAAATAAGCTCAGATAATATTATAATTTCGAATTATAATCCTTTTAAGAACTCATATAACATTGAATATTTAGCATCTGAAACTGATATTTTTCCACAAAAATTATCGAATGTGTATAAATATCCATTAAAATTTCCGATATGGCATATACCACCGTCTTCTATAGTACATCAAAACTCTTTAAAAGAAATTACAGAAATTGAAGGAAGTAGGTATGTTATCATAGAACTCTTTTCTTACATAATGAACTTTACCATGCAACCTGTAAGATTGAGCTTCGAAAATTTCAGTTACGAACTTGTAATGAGAAAACTAGAAACTAATGTATTAAATATAATACCTAAGTCTTACATTCAAACTGTTTTATTTAACTGGAATGTTGTTAGTGGAAAACCTTTTGAAAGTAGTTATTATGCAGTGATTGTACCAAATCTACCTGTTTCAAGTATTGGCATATCTTACAGCATCTCTATACACTTTATTATAATTTTTATGTTGATCCTATTATTTACTAAGATTGCTAGCGTTTTGAAATTTTCTAACGAACAATGGCACGGAACAGATATTCTTCGAATACTTTTGAACATTTCTGCACCAATGAATCCCCAAAAATGGATTAAAAGAGCATATTATTTTCTTCTTATTATATTGTCAATGAAGTATTCTGCTGACGTTTTTGGGCAATGGACAAGCTTGCAGCTACAAAATAATAAAGTCTCTTTTAACACGTGGAAAAAAATTGACCAATCTGGATTGCCAATATATGGCGCAGATTCCCTTTCCAACATAGTAAAAACTCTTCATCTTTTAACACCGTCATTAACATCTAAATTGCAAACCGAAGATATTAGAGTTTGCGTTGAAAGATTAGCAAGGGGAGAAAAAATTATTTGTATTTTACCATATTATTCAGCTAAATATTACACTAACAGATACATAACAAACAGTGAATCAGGAATAATGAAATATACAAGGTTATCTTTAGTTCAAACTGGTGTAGTTTTACCTTTTGAAAGAGCTTGTCCTTATATCGAAAAATTCGATGAAATTATGCAACGAATTGTTGAGCATGGTATATTTCAATCTTGGTTATTTAACGAAAAATATTGCAAAACAACTTGGGATATTACCAAAAAAAGTAATAAGGAATACGAAAGTGATTCACTTAATCTATATTTTATGTATTGGATATATTATCGCCACCATTAGTTTGACCTTGGAATGTCTTTCTCAAGCTGCACATAAGTATCGTATAAAAACTCGTTTAAATGTAACCCAACTGCAAATTTAAAATCTAAGTGGTTTTCACAATTTGTTTATATTTCACACTGTAAGATTTAGTAAATTACGTTTTTAAGTCCAAGTTTATATTTCATATTTTATCTAAGTATCAGTGTTATTTATTTAAAAATAGAAAGGTACAATAGTATAAAACGTTCTATAGTTAAAATTGATTTTTAAATTCGTTTTAATTTTGAACTTTGTAAAATGATTGGTTCTTTAACAACTTAATTAAAATATGATTTGTAATAAAATAAGTTAACAAGATTTTGCATTTCTATTTATTTATTTCTTTCTATTATTCCTTTTACGGGAGATTTTGCCGAAGGCCTTCACACGAGAAAAGGACAAGATGAAAATAACAAGAATAACATGGGTTCATATATCTACATATCATCGAATGGGAGGAAAAAGGTGAAAATTCGATGGCGAACTAAGAAAGGTGATAAGCCGTGGGCAAGCTAAGAAAGTTAACAACTCGCGGGTTTCTTCTTTTCAGAAAATTAAAGATAAATAATGATTTATGTGAAGTTTATTATTAACTGCAATAGAAATTTAAAGAAAATTTTCAAGCACTTGTCATTAAACTATTTAAAAGTCCCAAAAATATATAAGTATCACTCTTCTTCACTAATAGACATTGCATTGAGTATCTATATTTACATCCATTAATTTTTTACTACACTAGATTTTCTCAAGCGCGCTATGCGCGGGCAATATCAATATCGGCAATAAAAATGTTATAAATATAGATATATTGTGGATAAATAATAACTAACAGACATCATAGATTATAGTGAAATTAAATAAAATAAAATGTTTTTATAAATACATATACTTAAAAACTCGCAATA
>JAYJLV010000046.1:9108248-9134945 GCA_036873485.1 Torymus texanus
TGACTATAAAGTTTATAGATTTCGGACTGCGAATATTTTTTCGACAGCCTTTGGCATACGGCATACGGCATTCGGCAGGCAATGTGGGGCGGCTGTCAGTATATACTGAGACAGCACCACCAAACGGTAGACCTACCTTCACCAATCAGCGACGCTAGCGCCACTTCACCGCGCGCGCGCATCGCCACGATCGCGTCATCACAATTTCCCCTTATCGTCTCGTTAGTCGTTGCTCACCATTGACTCAACTCGCCTATGCTTTTATAGTCCTCATCCAGTTTTCTTCTCTCCTTATTATTAGTCCCTTATTGACCCTGCGCGCTGCACGGAAGGGGCACCCGACAGAGTGTCGTGGACGTCCCATCGGGAAGAGTAAGCATTTATAGACTTCACCGGTTTTTTGAGCTGGGCTCGAAGGTGAGTCGTCGTATAATCCAAGTGAGAAGAAACGTGTACTTACAGTGCTTGTGTGTGTGTGTGTGTGTACGGGACCGCGTGCACGCCTTTTTCACAGTCGCCGAATACTTACAGATGCGCTCGTTTTGCACAGTATTTATAACAATGTGTTTTTGAAGAGTCGAGTGTGAAAGGTGAATTCTTGGGCGAAGGCTTAAGTGAATAGTGTAAATTTTGGAAAGACTGCAATGCGCATGTGTATGTGTGTAAGTGATAAAGGTGAGGGTCAAGGCTTAGTGCGGTAAACTGACATGGCCATTGGCACACATCGAGCGCGTACATACATTGTCGGCATGAATTCGCGTACCTAATATAATACTTGATCTTCTGGTCGACGATTCGACTTCCGTTTTGTAAGATATGTTTGGGCAATATTTGAGTGCGCCTATTAAGTGACGCGTTTTTGAGAAATTATTGCTGATCCAACAATTATGTTTTTAATATTATTGGAGTGACGGTTGTTAAGATGTAGTGATTGTTAAGCATTTGTTCAATAGAAATTATGCATTATAATGGATTGACTATACAAACGAAACAATAAGCTATCTAAAAGATACTGTTGCAGCTCTTGATTTAGTGGTCGTTAAAGTCTAGATTAAAGCAATAACATTTGGCAATTAGAGTGCAAAGTTTGTTTTTAAGTCTGAAATAGATAAATTTTATTGAGGTCATAGACTATCCACATAACTGTAAAGTTTTAAGCAAAGTCTAGCTGCCCACATGTTGAGCTATACTTGATAGCATTAAAAAGAATGTGTCCTCTTTGGATTTAGTTTTAAGTTATTCAAATTTATTCGCATCTGAAACTTTCTATGGCTCTAGATCTTAAAAAAAGAACAATAATGAGAATTACACAGTAATCATAAGTTGTAGTTTAAATCCTCACTAGCAGCTATTAGTAGCGATTATATTAATAAATAAATTTTTTCATGTTCCAGGATTTTTCTAATTTTATAAGTAAAAATGGCAGACTCAGATGATGAATACGATCGGAAACGGAGGGATAAATTTAGAGGGGAAAGAACAGAGTCCTACAGAGAAGGTAGAGGAAGAGACGATCGCAGAAGAGGAGGAGATGATTGGCCTGACAGGTAACTAACACTACATTTTAATACAAAATTTCATATCGTTAAACTTATGTATATTCCAACTGTAGTAACAGCTTAAATATATGTCATATATACACAAACCACTAACAAGCTTTTCCTTATAGACATTTTATAACTACAGTCAAATTTTACGAATGTGACAATTGCATCGTTTAAATGCAACAAAATAGTTTTTTATTTTACAATTAATTAAAGTTATTAAACAATGAAAATTTTATCCAAGCCTTTTTCAAAAAGTTATTTACACTATGGAACATTAAATCAACATGTGAAATTAACAATAATTATTACAGCCCGTAAAATCAAGGATTTTTTAATTTTGTTGCACTCCAATGTTGCAAATTTTAAATTCATAAAATTTTGATCCATTAACATGTATTTTAACATAAAAAATTATTGTTATTCTACATTCTGTATAAAGATTTGTAATCTAAGATTAGAGAACCTGAGTTCACAATAATTTATTTATTTATTTAATTATTATTTATCTTTTATTTTAACAGTCTGGTATTCATAAATTATGGGTTTGAAGTTTACATCGTTGGAGTGCAACGAAACTTTAGAAATTTTTTTTTATTTTTAGTTTTATATGTTAGATTTTGAATTTTCTCATGTGTTTAACATTTTATAGCATAACCCAACATCAAAATAAAGATTTCACTGAATCGTGCAAAATTTTAGCTGTTTTATTTATTTGTGGGAAATTATTTCGTTGCGTCCCAACGTTGCAAACTTCAGACCCATCATAAATTTATATATGTATTATATCTTTTATATCAATTTATTGCATACAAAAAATTATAAAATCATGAACAATATAATAAAACATGGTTATTAAATTAATATCATATAAGTATGATAATAGATAACCAGATAAAATCAATAATCGTCAAAATAAAATTTGCTCCAAAAGTCTTATTATGTTTTCTTAATCTGTTCAATACTATTTATTAGATATTGTCATTCAAAGATTTTCTATTCCTTTAGGAAAACCTAAAGTAGAAACCCCAAAAATAAAAGACAAAAGTTCAACCTTCACCTATATTCCATCATGTATTCAATTCCCAGACTATCTCCACCCGCAATCCAGCATGTACGCATGTTCACCCACCTCCCATCCTTTTCCATATTAACAGAAAATGGTCATCTTTCAGGCCAAGGGCACGTCCGGATTACCGGGACTACCGTGGCGGCGGTGGTGGCGGTGGTCGCGACCGCTACAGCCCAGCTCGCTCCCAAGACATGGCGCCGCCGATGAAGCGTATGCGCGGTGAATGGGACGAGAGGCCCAGTCGCGGTCACGCCTACGGCGACTACTACGGCGGTCGCGAAGAAGGAGGCGGCGGAGGTGGCATAGGCGGCCGGGGTGGTGGCGTCTCCTGGGGACAAGATCACTACCCGCCGCCCCATCATGGCAATCATCACTATGGCAACCACAGCAATAACAGCAGCAAGTAAGCAGATTGTGTTTTGATTTTTACAGGGATAGTTATGATGGGTTTTTGTTTTCTTTTAGGGGGTAAGATGGGTTTATAACCTGTAGGCGGCACACGTGTACGCGTCAAGCGTGAGTCGTGTGTTTATTCTTTTTCTTTTTCTTTTTTTTTGTTGGATTGATTTTTGTGATTTCAATAGAAGATAATAAATTAATTTACTTGATTAGTTATTCCATTGATGATATTTTCTTCTGGATGACTCATTCATTGTAAAAAGTTATTGAAAATATAGGCAATTGTTTAATATTCACCATATACATTGAATATCAATAAATTATAAATTTTTATATCAGTGGAATAGCGACTAAGAATTATACGTTTTCCAAGAGTTTAATTACTAGTAAGGAACAGACGATGATTCATTATCGAAGACCATTCAAGAAGAGTCGATTGACTCCTAAACTGTTAGCTATGTCAAGGTATATGGTTTTGATTTATTAAAATGAATTGTAAAGTCATTATGATAGATAAAGTACCTTTCATCATTTTATCAGACAATGGTCATATAATCGGGAAAAAATTAATTAAAATGCCATACAGAACAATAGAAATTCCAGAAAATAATTAAAATTTATGCATAATCATTCACAATATTTTTCATTAATTTTTATATATTGCTTGAATATAAAATGATCATTTATTATTATTTAATATTCTATACAACTATTATATCTGAAATTTATATTTTTCTTTGTCACAGTCGAGAAGTTGCTGGTAACTTCAGTAATTCCAATATTGAAACTCAACCTCCAATGATGACATTCAAGGCATTCTTGGGTACACAAGAAGATTCGATCACAGATGAGGAAGCTATTAAACGCTACAATGAGTACAAATTGGAATTCAGAAGACTACAACTCAACGAGTTCTTTATTGCACATAAGGATGAGGAATGGTAAGACATAGTTTCTTAAATATTAATGTCTAATGTATAATAACTATATTATTTTTACCTTGTAAATATACATATTCTTATTATTTTTTTATTCTTAAATATGTATGCATGAATGACACATGCGCATCTAAATTTTCCTCAGTGTCTGTTAATTTAAATTGTTTTATCTTCAGTCTTGAAACATTTTTTTTTAAAACATTTTTTCTAAACATTTTTTTTTTATTAAAACTAAACAATGTATTGGTTTGATATTAATGAAAAATGTTGTCTGAAAAATATTTTTTAATTGAAAGTTCTACATAAATTCCACATTACAATTTCTAACGTAACGGAATTATTGTTCAATGAAATTTTGGAAATAATAATTAATTTGAATTTTGTTATGTAACAAAAAATAAATTAACTATTCGATTATTTCGAGAAAAATTGTGGATAATGACAAAATAAAAGAATCTTTTTATTATAGAATATGTAACCAATACATTTTAATAAACACACAAATTTGTTAACATTAATAAACACCGAGGAAGAGTAAATATCCTTAGGAGTGCTTTTCAAAATGACAATTTGATGAATACAGAATGAGACAAAATCGTCGTGCACAAACGGATAATTGATAAGTTTAACCATAAATTAATAAATTTACTAGCCCTTAAAAATTTTTAAGAAACAAGGTTGATCTTTTAACAAGAATTGTGAACAGATGTCTGTCTATCCCTACAGCAAACAGCCATCGCACGGGTCTCGCCTCGTCCAATTATTAATTTACGCACGAATAATTAACTTATTCATGCGAACGAGCGAACCAACACACGCGTCGTTGAAGAGAGACTCGCAAAATACGAAAAATGCAAACATATATATCGTCTTTAGCTTAGCTCTCGTTGCTGACACTGAGAAGGAAAACTTTTCATGTGCACCCATACATTGCAAAATGAAAATTAAAAGCATCTTGGGCGCGCAAGGCCTAGTGAATGCTCGGTTGTTAGGTCGCGTTCTTAACCCGTACATATGTTTAGGGAAAACTTGAAACCGCGAAAAAGAATGAAAGCTTTTTGTTTGATGATAAATATATATAAAAAAGCATCGATGAAAGCACAAGGTGCCACAGGTGAGGATCCATCAAGCAACGGATCATATTGACCGTACATTGTCAATATATATTATAAATTTTTATACATAATAATATCTACTGTTGAAACAAGTTATTAGGTTGTTGTACACAGTTTCTTTTTTTTCTGTTTTTTTTATTATGTTTTTGTCAGGGGACAACAGCAATGCAAGAACGTAGAAATGGGAAATTGTATTTGTCCATTCTACATTACTGTATTTGAAATATCTTATTTAATAATGAAACAAATATGGCTTTCAAATACAATATGTCTGTTGTACTCTGACTATTATTCTTTCTATTTTTATCAATAGTCTCTTCATATTAGAGACTAGATCTTATTTTTAATCATATTTAAAAATAATTTTCTTTTTATTTAAATTTTATCTTCTTCATATGTTTCCATCATAGTTGAAAATATCTTTTCATTTTATTGAGTTCTTATTGACTATATAACTGATTCAGTTTTTTGAAATTAGATATAGATGAGAAAGGTTAATAACAGATATGCATTTTCTGCTATGTTTACATGCACAAGAGAAAAGCAATTCCAAATTTAAATAGTAATTAAAATTAAAATAAATAAAAAATCAATTCATGGTCAAAAGTGTAGATTTTGCAAACATTTTGCACGTAGTATTTTTATAGGAGAAACTTAAATAATATAAATCAAGCCTTCTGTTTTTTTATCAAATATTTAAATATTTGTATATTATTTATTGTAAAAATATAAGTTTATATGTTAATATTAGAAAATTAATTGATTTTGTATACTACTCTCAGGTTCAAAATAAAGTACCATCCTGAGGAATCTGTAAAACGGAAAGAAGAACAGTTTTCAGCTTTAAAGGTAAGCTTTCAAAAATAATGATTTAGATAAAATAAATAAATATAACATTTCTCCATCATTAATAAATGATTTTTCATGTTTTACACAGAAACGTGTTGAGGTATTTATGGATCTGCTAGAAAATAAAGAAACTGAGAAGGTGTCAGTAGATGCTGACCAAACTGATGCACTCCTGCGTCTGTTAGATGCTGTGGTAATAAAGCTTGAGGGTGGCACAGATGATGACTTAAAGATTTTAGATGTTAAACCTCCACCAGAGAAAAAAGAAACCAAAGAGGTTGTTGTGAAGAAGGAGGAAGACTCCAAAGATTCAAAAGAAACTGGTTAGTACTCAAATATTATAAATTTCAGTGTAACAACGGTTTTGCGATTTACATTTTTCATATTAATTTTTTTTTTCTTCTCTAGTCAAAGTAAAGATCGAAAATGAAAAGAAACCCGAGGTAACTGAAAAGCCCAGTGAAGAAAAATCGGAAGAAACTAAGGAAGAAAAACACAATGGTGATGTAGAATCAAAGGAATCTGAAAAAGAGGACGAAGATAAACCAGCAGAGAATGCTGAGAAGCCGGCGGAGGAAAGTGAAACTAAAGAAACTGAGGAGAATAAGGAAGAAAAAATGGAGGTGGATAAGGATACAGAAAAAAAGACAGAAGAACCCAGTACAAAGAAACGCAAACGCACCACTAGTAATAGTAGCAGTAGTAGTAGCAGTAGTAGCAGCTCTTCTGACAGTGCTGACAGCAACAAACCTGCCACTCCACCTGGTCAACCTCGTAAGTTTCAAAAACTTGTATATGTCACTTTAAATTAATGTACATTAGAGCATAAACTTAATTTTAAAACTTACTTTAATAGTTTTGTTCATTTTAATTAAATTATTATATTACTTTATTCCAGCTACAGAAGAGAAAGAAAAAAAGGAAGACAAAGAGGAAGAGACTGAAAAAGTGAGTGAAGAGAAGGAAAATGAGAAACCAGTTAAAGAAAAGTCACCTGAACCAGAGACTGAAAAACCGAAAAAGAAAGTTGAGAACGAGCCAGTTATTGATCTAGCTAGCGAAGATAAAGAAAAAGAACCACGTGCTCTTCACAAAACCAGCAGTATATTCCTCCGCAATTTGGCACCTACTATTACAAAAGCTGAAGTTGAAGCGGTAAATATTTAACTATTATAAATCATTCAAATTTTTCGATATTCAGATGGTACTCAAATAAGAATGTTTTTCCAGATGTGTAAGCGATTCCCTGGATTCCTAAGAGTAGCTATTGCTGATCCTCAACCAGAACGAAGGTGGTTTCGCCGTGGTTGGGTATCATTTGAACGACAAGTTAACATTAAAGAAATATGTTGGAGTTTGAACAACATAAGGGTAAATATTACCTTGAAAGTCATTACCTTGAATGATTTTAATCTTTAATTAATACTATACCACTTTTTATTTAAGCTAAGAGACTGTGAACTTGGAGCCATCGTTAATCGAGATCTATCACGCCGTATTCGTACGGTCAATGGAATGACATGTCACAAGCAAATTGTGAGAAATGACATAAAATTAAGCGCTAAAATTGTACATAACTTGGACAGCCGTTCTGGCTTATGGGTAGAAGACAAGAAAGATGCACCGAAAGAGGAAGAAGAGAAAAAGGAACCAACTCAAAATGAGATTGAACAAGCTGTAAGTTGATAATTACTATTTTTGTGGCTCTCACGATTATAATTCTAAAAAATTTAATAATAAATTTTACAATTTGTCCAGGCCTTTGGATTGTCATCGAAAAACCCCATTCTGAAAAACATCACGGACTACCTTATAGAGGAAGCCTCGGCAGAGGAGGAAGAACTATTGGGCGTATCTGGTGATCATGAGGAGGGACAATTATCGGGCGAGGGCGAGGAAAAAATCGAACGAGATCCCGCCCTCGTGAGAGTCCTGGATAAACTGATCTTATACCTAAGGGTAGTGCACTCGGTCGACTACTACAATCACTGCGAGTACCCGAACGAGGACGAAATGCCCAACCGATGCGGCATCATGCACGTAAGAGGAGCGCCACCCGCCAACAAGGTTCTTAGTAACGAACTTGCGGAGTATTGTCGGAACTTTGAGAGCAAAATGGCTGCATTCCTCGCGCCCATAGCGACCGTCACATCATCAGAGTACGAGAAACTTGGCGCCAAGAATCCCGAAACGTAAGTCAATTATTATAAGTCAATATAATAGTTAATTATAAATTCTAATGTGAAAATTTTTAATATCCACAGAGAGGTGGAGAAGTTTGTTCAGGCGAACACGCAGGAGCTGTCTAAGGATAAGTGGCTCTGCCCCCTCAGCGGTAAGAAGTTCAAGGGTCCTGACTTCATTCGCAAGCACATCTTTAACAAGCACGCGGAGAAGGTGTCGGAAGTTAAGGCAGAGGCGGAGTACTTCAATAATTACCTAAAGGATCCTAAGAGGCCACAGCTACCCGAGCACCCGGGTAACAAGGCACCTGCCAGCAACAGCACTAGAGAGGGCTACACGCCCTATAACGCCGGAGGGTAATTATTCATCTTCAAAGAGTTTGGTCACTAATGTTTGTTGTCGATGCTTTAGCTTTTTTGTGCAATCACTACGATACCTTCTGATTTCTGGGTTTTAAGCTTGTGTTTATTCAATAGTAATTCAAGACCTGTTTAGCAACGGAATTTCACACAGATGATGTATCTAAATGAAAACGTGTTCAAGTAAAAAAATTTTAACATTTTTCAATGAATTTTTCACTTTTTTTGTTAAAAAATGTTGTAATTATTTGTATTTAGATACATACTCGTGATCAATTTCTAATGTTTTAGCAGGGACTGAAAACGTATACAAGTACGGTAACATCTTTAAAAAAAATCAGTTGGTATTTACATTAATCAGAATATATATATAATTCATTTTTTGCATGACAATTATTAATTTTTTAATGAAGTTAGAAAGTTAAATGAATAAATATAATCAACTTTTATAAAATATTAAGGCTTTACTTAGTTGAAAACAATTACCAAGCTCTTGTTATTCATTTAATTAACCATAACTTTATCTTCATCACGAACACAATATTTTTTTCTACTTTAAAACACAAGCAAGCATAGCACTCACAAGTTTCTCCGCATCTCAGCGAACTTGTGTATATTCTGCACCAGACAATAAATATATACATATAATTTTTAATAGACATGCAATTTAGAATTTCAACGCCACTTCAGTCCCTGACACCATGAAAAATACCGTTTGTCTTTATATTTATTTAAGCCCTCGACCTCCTGCTAGATTCACAGGCAACTACGGCGGTAATTTCGGTGGCAACCGCGGTGGCTTCGGCGGCGGTTTCGGTGGTGGATACGGCGCTGGATTCGTTCCACGATCCAACAGAGGTGGATTCAACCGTGGACGGTAAATGTTTTACTTCCGATAACTTTTTACTCTTTGCATGCTTTGTATCGCTGTTAGGAGTAAGCTTTGTACCAAAGTTGACGTTTTTCTAATTTATGTTCGGGTGGGAATTATAGTGCTAGATTGAATTACACAAATTTGTTTAATAAACATTGCATACTATTTAAATATCTACCTGAGAGTAAAATAAACTTTCGCTGAATTAGACAAAAATATGCCAGATATGTATATTTAATTTGGTACTATTAGCATGTTTGTATTTTGTTAAGTATATGTTTGTTTAACTGTTTATTTCCCAACATTTATATATGATTTATTTTATTACAATAGTTTATTAGTAAAACATTGAGACATTTTATTACTTTCATGCACCTTAATTTTGGTACTAACTTTACTCCTTTCAATGCAGACCAGGGTGGGCACTTCTCAGACAGTATCAAATAAAAATCTAATAAACAATAGGTACCTGTTTTTAACTACTTTGTGAATGCTATACTAATACTTAACAAACATTAATGAAATTCTATCGACAAGTGCCCACTTCTGACGCTGACGTTAATATTCAGAGGAGCTCTAGTTTTTGAATCTCAAAAGTCGAAGTATTTTGCACAATTCATTACGTAGAAGCAGAATTAATAAAAAAAAAAATCACTGATATATTTCCAGGGCTGCTCCGGATTCTACGTTAACGTCAAGACCAATTATTAGTTATAATGACCTGGACCAGATGGACATTAATTTGTTTTGAATTTTTGTTATTCGAGTCGAAAAGTTTTTGCACAGTGCTAACAGATTTATAATCTGGATTCTGTAACACGTGTTAAAAAAAAACTGTGAAATCAGGGAAAGAGAGAGAGAGAGATTACATATAAATATATAAAACTTATATATAAAGATTTATAGTATACGTGTAGAAAAAGAGACTAATAAGTGGGACGAAAATCAATTTTATGGGCAAGTGTTACAAAATCAGCACATTTTAAAGTGACTAGTAAAAGTATGAAAAGTAACTACTTGTTTAGTTTAATAAACAAAATGATAAAGTTCTTCGTGTACTTTATAAATTGTAAAAAATTATAGAAGAATTTTTATAAATTCTAATTTATAGAATAATTTTATTTTACTAAAAAATAATAAATAACGCTCCTGTAAATACTTAAACGGTATATTATTCTCAACAAAATGCAGAATGAAAAGAAAATAAACTCATTTGTTGAATTATAAACTTTTGTCATTATTTACTATCATCATTTTATTGTTATCCCCAATCCATCTCAGTCAGACACGTTTATGTTCACATCTTGTCCAGTTGGTCTGAATAAATAAAAATTCCACTCTTTTTTTATGCAAAAACTAATCTTTTGTTTTTTCTACTTTTGAATGAATCATTGCAGAGGAGGCGGCGAATTCAGGCCGGTAATTCACTACCGTGATCTCGATGCACCTCGAGAGCCAGATGAGTTTTTATAAAAACGACAGTATCTCAGTCTCATTGAATACACACGGCGGAAAACTAAGTGAGATCTGCCAAATAAGAGAAAAGATAATATACAGGGCTGGATGATGTAACGATTTTTTTATACCGACAAGAGATCAAGTTTTATTTTGTGGAGTTGTAATGAGTATAAACAAATAGTGTCAAATTTAATTGCTAACTACAAATAATAAATATATTTTGTGATATTCGATAATGTTAAAAACGTAACTTAGTGTAAGCGTACGCTTTAATTGCGCAAGTTATGCATGTATAACACTTAGCGATGACATACTTTTGTTTCATTGAAAGTCTTCATTGACCATCACCAATACCAATTATATATTCAAACATTACACCGTAATACGGATGTAGTACGTGAATGTGTAACGACCATTTGTGATGATTATTAATTGATGTACATTAAGTTAACTATGTAACGCGATGATTAGTGATACGTTTAGTACGTATCAAGATTTAAAAATATTATATTTTTTCAATGAAAGAAAAAAAAGAATTCGATCTAACCAATGTGACTGAGATTGTATTCCAGCCCTGAACAAATATCTACTCCCGACGTATATTTTTTAAATTGCCGACAATTAAAGCGACGCGTGCGGTGCTACTTACGTATGTACACGAACCGCGCGACGTTCTTATACGCAGACGTGTAAATACGTGCGTGCAAGCGCCAGCCTAAGCTTCTCAAGTCCAAGTGAGAAGACCAAACAATGAAGCTTATTTTCTGACGTTCCTGTTCTTGGTTTAGGCTGTAATTTGGAGAAAAGAAATGAAAGTGGTGTTCCGAATGCGAGATTTTTTTTCGTCATCAGCGTTTATTTCTTTTTTTTCAGTTTTTAACTACGATACTATGTACAAGTCATTATATATTATACAAAATGAAAAGAAATATGCGATTTGATGTAAGACAAACTAACGAATCACGTATAATCCATATGTATATGTATAAGGATGAGCAGAAGGACACTAAGAAACAGAAAGAAAAATACAATTAAACAGTACTAAGAACAAAAAATCACACTCTTCGTCATTCTCCCTTTTTTATATAGCAATATATTTCATTATCCTTCCTTGCGCATAATAATATTAATAATAATAATATAATATAATAATACATAACATGATTTCATTAATTTCTACCTATACAATCGCGTACGCATATATTAAAACTCGCGTCTTTCGTACGTCGTTTCGAAATACTGCAAGTGTAGATCGTTAAGGCCGCGCGTTATTTATTTTCTTTCTCCACTCAACTTCGTCTCGTATTGTACAAATTTGCGCTCAGCGTCTTTTATATATAATATACATGTAACAATGTAAAAAATAGCGTTTTATATAACAGCCGCGCGTGTCCTCGTAAACACGTGTAATATATAATAAATTCTCGTCTTTCGTTCGGATAGTACGTCGCTTCGTTTCTTTTTCTCTTTTTCATTTCTTCATTACAGTCGCTCTCTGCAGTGTTGCTCGTCACTGTCATCGCCGCAGTCGTCGATGCCGTTGCATTTTTCCGCCTTGCCTATGCATCGTCCGTTACTGGAAAGAAAAACGTTATTAATTATTGATAGTAGAGTTTTGAAATAGGTATATGTTACGTGAAAAGTATAAGGCGACAAGAAATAATATGTACTTGGAGAAAAACTATTATTTTTTGCACGTAAGAAATGAACTCGCCACGTGATACACTTTACCACCTAAGATCATGAAAATTATTGCAAGTTTTGTAAAATTTTTCATTTTTCTTTATAAAAATTATAAAAAGTAGACCCTTTCATTATTTCTAATGAAAAACTTTTCTTATCACATTTTCCCTGTTTGGTTTCGAGGCAAGCATTTTATAATAGTACATTTGGTTTAGGATATTCTAAGTCTTTCATTCGTAGAGATATGTATTCTCAAAAAGTTTAAGTACAGTTCAATATTTTTGGCTATAGTAATAAAATTAATTTCTCTAGTTTCGATCATTGATTTTGAAAAAGTTTACACTCAAGCCTGGAATCCAATGATATTTCATGCATAATTTAAAAGTTTTATTCCACAAGTTTGTCAATACTATAGCAGCAGCTCAAAATCACCTCAGTCAAGTATTTTCTATTTCATCATTTTACAGGTACTTATCAAACTATTAAATATACAAAATTTCTATAGAGTTGCGTAATACAGTTTTACGTTTAAATATAGAACTTACTAAAACTTTAATTTACAGTTATCTGACATTTACATGAAAGATTTTATTAACTTTCACAATTTGTTTTTACTCTAGTCAAGATTTATATTTTACAAATAACTTCATTTCCGCGCGTATGTAAATATATTACAAAATTATTAAAATGCACATGGCGCGCGTGCGTAATGTCGTTTGCACGCTTCATAAACTTTCCGTCGCGACAACATATATTTCGCGCGCGCGCGCGCCGCGTGACTTGAAAAAGTTGCTCACTATAACGTATAAAAGTATATTGCCTTTCGAGAAATTTCATTTATGGTGTAGTAACAGCTATTAGAAAAACTTGTATTTCAATAATACCACATATCTACACGATTTTATGTTTGGTAAGAAATTAATTATAGCAGTTGCAATTATTACATGCTCTATAATTAACATTGCATATTAAATATTTCAATCACAGAATGTTATTTTTTTCTTATTTCTCTAATTGAAAATCATACTATATTAATATTATAAATACGAGCTAATAAAACATCATGGTCTACTTAAATAGAACACTTAAGGTAGTTCTCTAAAATATCAAAAAGTGGGTTTCGAAAGCAACAAAATTCTAGCCTATTCTTTAAACTCTAAAGAATTTTTCTCTATTTTTTAAAATATAGGTTGCCGACTTATTTTTTGAGAAAAAAATTATTGAAATTAGTCATTTTTACATGGCAGTTAATGAGAATCATATCAATTGTTAGTGATAAAGTTTGATACTTTAAAGGTGGGTTTTCAAAAATAAAAAAGTATGTTATTCTTAAAGATCAAATTATGCTCTTTCTAATAAGTACAAAAAATATATGTCAAGCCGACCTTTTTAAAAAGATATTTATCATTGAAAATAGAAAATCTCTGTTTTCCTAACCTATTTCGCGCTACTACGTCAATCATGAGCTAGTGCAATTACAAATTATTTATTTTCTACTCTATGTTTACATCACCCTTTTACTTAAAAAGTCGTGTAAGTTCATAAATAGTTTTTTCATACATGATTTGACTAAGAGAATGTTAATTTAATATTTATTGTTTCGTGATTACTGCATTGACTCACGAGTCCTTAGAGAACTACCTTAAACTTCTCACAGAAATTTCATGCCTATACTACATGTAGATCCGTGGCCCTGATAATAATTTCAAAGGTCTGTTACCTATTGTTTCACTACTTTTCCAAACAATTATAGCTATAAAAACGAAAAGCTACCGGATTCCCCTATATACAAATTTTCATCACCGATTTCCTCATACCGATCGAAATCCCACACCTTGGCAACCTTCCATCCTCCACTGTATAATACACGCGTAACTCCACCCATCACTCCCCATACAAGTCACAACATTCGCAACAGCAGCAACAGCCATTCATTAAGTAATAGGCAACACTGATATACCTTTAACCAGTCATATAAGCGTGGGCGTCGTCGTCGTCGCGTTATCTCTCGAGTAGCGGAACACGATCGATCGCGTACTCGCGGGGGTGTATATACACAGATAAGCGTAGCGCCAATTATGCAAATCCCCTCTTACACGCTTGCGATGTGGGAAATGTGATACACCAGCATACGCGTAGTTTCTATGTATATGTATACGAATTAATCGGAGGTTACGTGGCAAACGGAAGTATAATACATGTGTATATATATGCCGGTAGTTAGATGATCGTCAAGAGGGAGGAGGAGGAGGAGGTTGGGGTTTGTTTTGAGTGATTGGGAAGTGAGATATTGTTGCAGAGGCGGGCGATGGATTTATGTTGATATTGGATGCTACGCGATCTGTAATTATTATGAACTTGTTGGTGTATAGTTCTAAGTTAGGCTTGATACACGGTGAGACTATGATGGCCCTAGCATGTATACTTGAAAATTATTTTGTTCTCTACAATTTAATGGATTAAGGGTAATTGTTAATCAATATATAAAGTGATAGATATAATTGGGGGTGGCAAGAAATTTAGTCATTGAAGAAAATCTACACCTATTATATATATTAAATAGTTGTTAAAATTGGCATTATTTGCACTATAGCACCAATTGTTCGGAAAATATATACTTGAAATATACTTTACGCGCCAATTTGTAGCAATTTATTGCAATAAATGGCGTTTATTAACTGACCCGTTTATTTATTTCAACTGAAACGATCGCGACCATTTGGCGTCTTAAACACACATACGTGTACTCGTCGCTTTTCAAAATATACGAAATGCCCGTAAATAAACAGAGAAACGGCGCGAGCCGCTTTACTTTCATAAACAAATAATTAACGTCCCGCGTGCTCGCATAGGGAGGGAAAAATGAAAAACCGAGGGCGTCGAACACAACCGCTGTATAGTATATATAGAATCACGCGAACTATTAGCATAATTATCGATATAAACAGTATAATTTATATTCCCGACGGTGCGCTAAATATTATAGTAATAAGAGCGTTTTGCCGATTTCGAAGCGCGGCGTAATGAATACCTGCGGTTGGAAAAAATCTATGATGAGCTGTCAATAAAATATAAACCGAGGAATAGCTATGAGTATTGTGGGGCACGAATGGGCGGCATGATAATTTTCTATATGGAAAATGTCAGCATGTTTGTGTAGAGGTAAAAATATACGGAAGAAAATTATCTTGTGTAATGGTCTATATAGTGCGTCAAGTAAATTGAATTTGTTAGAAATAATTACGGTATTGGAATATTATATAGACGTTTTAACGGTTTATTAACGTATACTGCTGTCAAATTCTATATGCTTATTTTACTTACAATAAATTAAAATTAACACAACTTTTTAAACTCATCAATATTACAACTTCCTCTCAATACAATCCCAGCCTATATAACTGCACCTCAACCCATCCATCACTGGGAAACGGGAAAAAAAAAAAAAAAAAAAAAAAAAAAAAAAAAAGCAGACTCTCCACTCCAGATAATTAATCCGTAAACCTCGTGAAATCTACCGTCGAAGTCAATACCCATCGTATGCGTGCATTCGGTATGCGCATTCTTCAAAACCAATCAGCGCGTCGAAACCCAAACCAGCTCCTCTCTCTCAACCTCTCCATAAAATTCTTCTCTTTCACCCAACGACAACGACTACGACGACGACCATCCGTCATGAACCACGACTTAAACAATTAACCAAACACATCTCTCTCTCTCTCTCTCTCTCTCTCTCAGCGTCGAAAAAATGAGTACGAGCGTACGCGCGGCATTTGCATAATTACACTTGTAAATAATACGTATAAATACGTGGGCGCACGCGCGCGCAATGGTATAGAGGATTTACGGGCGCGCCGACACCGCAGGCGACAGTTCGTAAATTACGCAATTTGCCCGGCCTCCCTCTACTTTCGAAGAGAGAGAGAGAGAGAGAGAGAGAGAGAGAGAGAGAGAATATAAGAGAGCTCTTTGAAATTGTCTAGTGTGTGTGCTGGGGGGATGGGCTCAGATGTGTATAGCGGGTTGTTTGTGTTGTCGGCACGGAATATTTTGGACCTTGTTTGCAATGCTCTGAGCCGGGGTATATATACACGGTGAGTGTTGATAGAATTAAAAAATTTATGGTGAATGTTGAAAAGAAAATATTTAGATGCATAAGAATTTTAGTATGATTTTCTCTAATTAAATATCATTTCTATAAGTAAATTTTAATTTGACACACCATAAACATCTTAAATATTTACTATTGTCTCTTTGCATTGATTTTTTTAAAAATAGTTCTAGATTTTTAAAGTATTAATCGTAATAAGGTATGTTTATAATCACTTGGTTGATTAGTCAGTGTTTAGATTAAGGAGTTTAATGAATTAGCGTAATGATTAATTAGAGTGTTAAATATTCAGCGGGACTTTAAACGATCAACAGTTAATTATTATTCGTCACGCTTTTGAATCTCTAACAAGGCATTCCATCGTTGGCGTTAAAATTTCTGATGATATACAAACGGTACAATAAAAAGGAATATAATTAAATTATATACCTGCGATCTTTAATCCTCACACACACAAACCACCAAAAACTACGCATACCACAGTGGTTATAAGTCATTTTGACTGGCCTAATTATGGAAACTCAATTTCCAACCGATGACATGCACACGCGTGCGACAAACAACACAGACTCGTGACACTTTCTAATGAACATGCGCGTGCACATGAGACAAAAAATTTCCCCATTTGCTCAGGATGATTAACGAGCCTTTCCGCGCTCGTATGCAGAAAATCAACGTGCGTAGACGTAGGTATAATATTATATAGAATTGTGGCTAGAAAGGTTTATTACGTAGAAACGGTACTTTTTCAAGATGCTATATAGGTTTACGCTAGGTTTTGTATTTAAATTAAAACCGGGATAAAATTTAATGATCCGACGCGACCTGTAAAGCCGGTAGTGTTATGTTTGATCATTATATAGAACTTGGAAAAATCAATGGAATATCATATGAAGTTAGCGGAAATCGCGCTACGGATTCTTAATTAAGATTATATACAGGAAATCTCCACAGCTATATGATGTTACATTTTATCGAGGTATAATGGATCTTTCTCCAAGAAATTATATTCATTTTAATAAGGATTCATTCCAGCTTATATATAAAAATAGTATGATAAAAGAGGAACAAAATAATTTTAACAAAATTATTACAAGAAGCATCTTTACTTAACAACTCAATCTATATATATATATACTTACTGGCAGGAGAACTCGTGCTTATTGCATCGTCCATGACAGCCACGCGGTTCATCGGAACCGTCCCTGCAGTCCCGGTAGCCGTCGCAGAACCGTAACCGTTTGATGCACTGTTGACTGTCTCGACACGCATAATCTTCCTTCGACTTGCATACTGTATATACCGGAAAAAAGAAAATAGAAGAAATGGTTGAGTTTTTAAAAGTATTAATAAATGAGGATAAAAGGTTTTTTTTTGTTTTATTAGTCAAATTGCTTGCGTATGGTCAGACACGGGTTGTGTTTTTAAAATAACAAGTCGGAGAAAAAAAATATGCTCGTTTGATTAACCAGAAATTAATAACGACTATACCAGTCGTATATACACACACATATATATATATATATATATATATATATATAAACGAAATTTCTCTGACGTCACGGTCACGAGTATGTATATACGGCAGTATGACGTCACGCGGCATCGAACTGCGTGTGGCTGTGTAGATTTATCGAAACTAATAAGGATTTTAAAAGGTTGTAAATTTTGAATTTATATTGTCTCTCGGCGAAATGTACAATGAACGAGGTTTCGTTAAGTATTTATACTAATCGATGGTATAACGGTGTGTATATATATATATATATACATATATATATATAAGTTGATAAATATAAATATAAGAAAGCACCCCGTGTCTGTTTTTGGCTTCTGAGTTGTTTGTTATTTCATTATACAGTTTTCTAATAATGTTTTACTTCAAAAGCAATGCCATGCGCAAAGGTATATTGTACACATTAATCCATATAACATCTTTTGGTGATATTTTATAGTGTTTTTCTGTTTAATTTTTGTGTGTATGTGTGTGTATTTTTTTTATTAATAACATGGTATTATTTTTAGCACTACTATATGCGTGAGTCTTGTTAATATATTGATCAGTCTAGCGTTTACTTATTGGTGCATTTGCGGTGAAAGATAAAGTGGGTTTTAGTCGTTTTACACAGAGAGTGCGGGCCTTAGTATAGCACATACAGAGTTGAAGAAGTGTGTTTGTGTTACTTATGCAACAACAACAAAAATAACATAATTTACGTCATCGCGATGTTTTTTTTCTATTTTCAGATACACGATAAACGCTGTCTCGATTAGAAACAGCATTAAGTATGAATTTATGCATTTTCACACTCTATACGACATTATATAAATCTTCATTCTAAAGTGAAATGTGTCAGAGCAAGGATTTTTTGCAGACAATTATACATGTATAACACAATCTTCCAGCTATGCAGTGACTCAAGACAAAAAAAAAAAGAAAAAAGAAAGAAGAGCAAAGGCTAATTTAGGGTACTCACGCCTACCAAGTTCATGACCTATAAAGAAGAAAAGAAAATGCGGTAATAAAAACGCAGTATATCATGGGACAATGTATAATGTGTACGTATATAACGTTTCAAAGAAATCTTTCAAGCAATCATTATAGCTTCTAAATTGTAATATTCTTTTTTTAGGTGGAAAACGTTTTCTCGTATATTATATATAGATAATATTTATCATTACTCGACTTTCTTTTCAGATGCCATAATTTTCATGCTCATCTTAAAAGATATAGAATTTCGAAAAGGCACATATAGGCAAACCAATAGATAAAAGAAATATACTCACTTGTTGTGCAGTTCTCTTCGTCCGTGGCGTCGAAGCAGTCAACGTGGCCGTCACATTTTTTCGATAGAGGCAAGCATGAGGTCTGATTGCCGCAATGGAAATGCGTCTCTAAATTGCATTCTTTAAAAAAAGAAAAATATATATATATAAACGAATGTAAATCTATATATACGTGCGTGAAGATATGTACATGTTTCACGCAACACAAATTAAATTAGAGGTGTAATAAACGTTCGCTTGGGTACATGTGTGAATTGTGTCGGATACACGGAGCGAAGCCGCGCGAGCGCAACTTAATTAAAAAGTAAGCACAAGGTAACAAAAGCCAATAAGAAAAAGCTTTGCGTTCGTACTCATCTAGACCGAAGTCGGTGATTTGGGTTAATGTCACCTGCGCGTTCGTTTGTCGAGTAAACGGGCAAAGTTGTTACGGTAAATATACTTGACGTCGTGTCCTCAATTAAAAAAAAAAAGTAAGATACACATAATTTGCTTTATCGTTGAAATTTTTCAATGACCACGAATTAGAATAATAACTTTAGTCATCTCACGGCTTCCGAGGAAAAAAAAGGTCCCCATCTCTCATCGCGAAATATGCCAGCCCATAAGTCTCTCGTAATTCAATAACTCGAAAACCATCAGTACCGAAAAAAAACGCTGTATACTCTTGCAAACCAATACCACCGAGAAGGTGAAGAAGAAGAAGATGAAGAAGAAAAAAAAAACAACAACATTAGCACACCACCAAACGATAAATAACGTATCTTCCTTTGTCCCCTCTCGATTCATCAAAAATTCAATTTGCCTTTTTTCGTTTGTTTGTTATTGTGAATAATTGTTCTCGCGACGCCTGCGCCACCACCGCGCGAGAAAGAGAGAAAGAGAGCTAGAAAGAAAGAAAGATACGCATCGGGGGTATAGGATGAGTCGTCGTCGTCTCGGCTTACCGCAATTATACTCGTCCGAGTGGTCGTAGCAATTCATCTGGCCGTCGCAGCGCTTCACCAGTGGTATGCAGAATATGTTCAGGCACGTCCACTCGTCGTCCAGGCAGTTGTGCTCGAGCTCCGTACACCTTTAACGTGATAATCAGGAGGACTATTCATTCTAGGTCTTATTTTTAGACAAGGGTGTATATATATGTATATACATGTACGGTTAGTTTTGGAATTTATGGATTTAGAGATGTCGGCGTTGTTGCTCGAATTTTGTTTGCATTATTTTATGTGCGAGTGTGGGTAACGAGTAGTAGTGGTAGGGAATTTCCATTTATTTAACTTGGCATTAAGATTGCAGTATTAGTACCTGACGTTAATACCATGCTACTATATTTGAAATATTATAATAACGTACGCTGCGATTCAATCCTAGAGCTACTAAATAAATTAGTCGGGAGATAAAATGGTAAAATAGCGTTAATAAAATAAATAATATATAATATAATATAAAAATTGAGGTGGTAATGTTAATATGGTTTTCGTTATCGAATGATTTAAAATAATGTCATTTATCAGCTCCAATGACACATCGTACTCATAAACTATACAATCTTAAAATTTTAATCATTAATTCCTCGTACGAATTTCAGTTCATATTACCATTTCTTCTAAATATAATCTATAATTCCTTTTTCTCTCATTCGCATGAATTAGAAATGAAATTCTTATTTGCACCCAAAACTAATATACACCCGTTGTGCAAATCCGCCTCACACGCTGATTCCTTAATTAACTCAGGAATCAACAAAAATTAACCAGCCAGTCATAAACACGAAAAAGGTAATACAATTAACAGAACCCTTTCGAGGTTCCCTTAGCAAACGCAAAAACTAATCATATATAAACTTTTCATGCGTCGACGAACCGAGAGACCGTGCAAACAATCGATGATAGCTCGCCCGCTCGCTCAAGCTTTTTCGCTCCCCCGAAAAATTAGCATTTTGATAAACTCCATTATTCATCGGCTCCTTCTCGCGCGCGCGAGCATACAAATGACAGATTACGCCTTCGCCCTTCTCTCTCTCTCTCTCTCTCTCTCTCTCTCTCTCTCTCTTTCTCTCTCTGTCTTCTCTCTCACTCACTCCACTGCGGCTATTGTCGCGCTCTCGCGCGAGCGCGCATTATTGCATATATGCGCGCGTCAGAGGGCATAAAAACAGCGCACGTGCGACCGAGCGCCAAGATGTATATATATGTATAAGTGAACGGTATGCGCGCGTGAGCAAAGAGTGTGTGAGAGAGAAAGAGTAAAAGAGACGAGAGTATTTGTATCGAAGGGACTGTCGTCGCTGTGGATTATGACGAGAATTTCAGTGCTATAAATATACCGTTGTGATATGGCCTACGTGGTCTTTAATTCTGTAATTTTAATATTTTTAAATTTCTTTTCTTTTTATTTTTGGGGTCGAAAATTAAAAATTTTCGTTTTAATAAACGCCGTACATGTATATAATTATTGAATAGCATGTTAAATCAATTTTTAATAACAAGCGGCGCAGTAACGGTTTACCGTCAAGTTTCAAAATTTCACACGAAAGTTCCATTCCGAATCATAGTCTAATCTTTAATACCACCATTTTCCTATTTCACTACTAACTTTAATAGAAATCCATTTTGATTACTACCAGACCTATTGACATATAAATTAAAAACGCACCTGAATGCACCACCTCCGAGATTATGGCACCTGTGGGTTTGCTCGTCGCAGAGTCCGCCGCAGTCGCTGGTGTCGCTCGTGTTCATCGGGCTGTGGCAGTGGGGCATCTCGTCCGCGTTCCTCGCCACGCAGACTTCGTCGTCCCGACACTCTGTACACGGCCGGTGCGACCTTGTATGCGCTTCCAGGAAGTCGCGCGTCGTCGTCGCTGTCGTCGTCGTCCTTGTTGTAGTCGGTGAACTTGACGGCGAACTGCTACCAATAAAATCCCTATATACATAAATAAATCTTTTAGTTACAACCAGTTTCACTATACAATGCGTACGTACCTCATCGTCGTACTCGTGACGGGTACAATGTCCAGCATAACCGTCGACCTACTCGTCGTCGTCGGCGTCGATGGCGACGACCACGTAGGCACCAAATCCGAGTTAATGACGATCACGTCACTTGCGTCTTCGGAGCCCGGCACGTTGTTGCTGTTTATACTCGACGACGACGATGATGTCGAGACCGCCGCGACGTTCATCGTGTCGTTAAGTACGTCGAGGATCGTCGAACTTGGTGGCAACGACGATGACGGGAAGCCTGCTGGTAGCGCTAATTGTTGTTGGTGCTGCTGCTGCTGTTGCTGGTCCTCGATGTGTTCTTGGCCTGGACCTGTGCCATTACGTCGGAGATATTGACCAATTACGTGAAGCTTTTCCGGTTCTGCGATAAGAATGTTTTTCGGCCAAAAGTTATTATTTAAAAGTTTCCCAATTTAATATAATTTTTTGAATATACATAATTTATTGAAGACCAAATTCATATTTCCCTATTTAACATATTGTATGAATATGTTCGATAGTGTCATGACGTCAAGTATTTTACATTGTTATTTTCAAGTTTACTAATGCCTACGTATTAACAATTATCCAATTGATTAATATAAAATAAGTACAACAATTATCACTTCAAGCAAAGACAATAGTTATTTATCAATGATTGTTATATCATGATTGGACTTTCTATAAAAAAAATTCCTTAAGAAAAGAATCCCTAAAGAAAAAAAATTAAAAACAACAGATCCCTAATGAAGCAAAAATCTGTAGCTCCTGCCTCGTCCAGCTGCCGTAAGCGGCCTCGAAAAACCGCCACCATTACAAAATTATTCATCTTCCCGCGACGAAGACAAAACCCTTGCCGCCGCGCGCGCCCCAGCGTGACGATCAAACTCCACGACCTCCCACGCAAAAACTTACTTAGCGAATCTCTGCCACCGCAAAAACGTCTCTGCGCTCCGGGTGGAAAGACAAAAGAGAAAGAATAAAAAAAAAGTACGAGCAGTCGTCGATCGATGCTTGCTCTTGCTGCAGAGTTCAAGGAAACATACAAAAAGCAGTCGCCGCCGCCTCTGGGTAAACATCCGCGTACTCGCGCTAACGGAGGATGCGCTCATTTTCACGCTCGGACGCGGCATGAAGAGAAGAGAGGAAAAAGATGAAGAAGAGCGAGAGAGAGAGAGAGAGAGAGAGAAGCAGCGATAATCTCTCTCACACTTGTCGGCGCGAGCTGCTGGTTTAATTGAATTGAGTCGGCAAAGGAGAGAGAAAGAGAGAGAGAGAGGAAGAGAGAAAAGAGGTGCTTGCGTGGGTTGTGAGGTATGTGGGAAGAGCCGCCACTGTTGCCGAAGCTGCCTTTTTTATTAATTAATTTGGGGCTTGAGCGCGCGAAGGGGATTTTCTGTTTGTTTAAGATCGGCTCTACGCTGGCATGTGCGCCTTTTTTAGATTATTGGATTATGGCGATAAATTTTATTTAAGGAGAGATTACTTTTCTCGCTCCAGCACGAGAATCATATATACATATATATTCTACTTAATTGGTATGGAAGTGTGGGACGATTAAAATAAAAATTACTGTTTATGTAAAAGTTTTGTCAAAGCAAGCTTTTATTATAGAACCGTCTGTCAAGTAGTTGTTGAAATTTACTGATATATAAAATTGTTTTTCGGGTTTCGAAAGAATTTATATAATTCGACTGATAATAATTTCAAATTGTTGTTCGTATAATCAATTTCCTCTCGCCGCGAAAAATGCAAATGCCGTAGTAAAATTAAAGTGTTTGCATCAATTTTTAAGAGGTTGAATTTACGCAACTACTTCTCGGAAGGATGATTCCAAGAAGGCGCAGGCAGCGAGCGAAAAAGCACAATTGAAGCGCTCAATGCCGAGTTATGATATTAAAAGTAACAATGATCAATTTTGTACCACGGCGATCCCAAGATTTGCGCTTATATAATGTTTTTCATATCGCTGCTCGTCGAGTTTAATACACCAATTATCATCCAGCCGCAAATATTCGATTCGTCACCCTTTTCAAGTTTGATTGTCTGCGCAATTTAGTCGGCTTCTAAATAACTAAGAAAGCTTTTGATTGAAACGATGGCCGTTGGATTTTAAATCAATTTAGAAACTTTATCCTAATAAAAAAAGAATTCAGCTTTGATTTTACAACGTCACATTAAACACCGCGAGTATTTGCTAAAAACAATCAAAATTGTATCCTCATATATAAATAACGCGTCATCAACCCACAAATTGCCCACCACACCCCTCAGCAAAATAAATCAGCCAGCCATCAAATCACTCGCTCAAGTAATCCATTAAAATGAATTATTATTCCCCTCCGTCATTCGATCGACGTCCCTCACCTTCGCCTATACTACCACTACCACCACTTCCTCACAAAAGGGTCACACTCGGACGCGCGCGTACGCACACTCGTCTGAGCATACCTCATCGCGTCTCAATAAAGAAACCCAACTCTCTCCTCGGATTGATTTCAATTTGCATCCCATGAACCCGGCGCGATAAAAATTTCAATTAATTTTACTGCAAATTGCTACCGCGGCCCTCCGGTACTGTATATAGCAACAGCACACGAGACATCCGCCGAGTGACAGGAGTTAACGATAGCGATTTATCGTATATATACATATGTGCGAGTATAAGCGAACCGGTTTTTACTTTTCGCGACGCTTATTTTGCGGAAGAAAGGAGACGACGTGTGTCGATTTTATATACGGCAGTAGCAGTGCACAGTACGCTGCGGGTTTACGAGGACGATTGAGAGCGGATTCGAAATGAGGTATTAGCGAGCTCGCGCGCGTTCAAGGGTTTTGTGAGCGAGGTATAAGTATGTGCGCTGTTGGGTGCATGCACGTTGAAGCGGGAAGGTTTAAATGGCACGCCGAGGATCGGTATTTGAATGACGATGCTCTGAGGGATATAAAGTTTTTATTGTTGCGTGCGGTGCGACTTGTAGTCCAAGGATACCAGGAATTTTCTTAATTTACGTTGTTATAAGTTTTAATGTTGACTCGCATCATATATGGGACACTTTACATGTGATTATGTTAAATAACATTTTTTCTTAAGTATTGCATATATTGAACGGAAGGTTTATTAAAATGCTATATATAGGAACGTGTAATCGGTTCTCTGTTAAATATTGTTTTAAACTAAACGATTGTTCATTGCTTGTAAACTTCAAAGTACTTTTATATACTAGAGCCTAACTTTACGTCTTTAAATATATTATCGTTCAATCTACATAATTGCATCTAACGTGCTCTATCGATTCATATATGGCCATAACCCACAGGCGTCTCTATTGAAAAGCAAACTTTTCTTTTTTATACCCCACCAAGCACAACGCTAATCATCATTTGATATGGCTGAATATGAAATCGCGCAATTCGCTCAATAATATAATCCATTGACACGATCTCATTACCACAACCGATTCATTGTTCGACACACAGATATCCATTGAAAATCCTCGAGAAAACAGTCTCCCCATACACACATATATACAACACACGCGTTAATTAACTTTTTTTCCTCATTATATCCAGACGTTTGATTTTTACCCGTACACGCGCATCACCTTAACAACAACCGGCTAGTCATCAATTCATCCTCACTGCACTACACTATCTGCGATAAAGACATTGTTCCCCCCTTCTCTCTCCCTCCCGCGAAATTGAAACGTCAGCGCGTGTGCGCGCGGAAGCTATAAGTACTCGCCGAGTAATTCGTCCCTTCGATTAATTTACGAGGCGAGTGAGTATACGCGCAAAAGAAAGGCATCTTACTCGTATATATATGTATATACAGATCGCATCTCGCGCGCAGGCTCTCGGAAGCGCTTATATGCCCGAGTTAAGATCGGTATGGCACATGTATGTATATATACACACACACGTGTGTGTGTGTGTGTGTGTGTATGTGTGTGTATAAGTGAACGTGTATAAGCGACAGTCCTCGGGATTACGGGGCGAATAATGTTCCCATGCCCCTGAATGTCGCGGAATTTACAAGTCAAGTGCGCACCACCGCAGCTGTGGTTATATATACTGTTGATGCTGCTGCTGCTTATACTGATGCGGGCCTTATTTAGGAGTTTTAATAACGACGGCGTTGTGTGTGCGAAGGTATGGTTTGGAAATCTTCATTGGGTTATTGGGTTAACGATGATGGCTTTGGGTATTGTTTATCGGTCGTAATGCCGTTGCGGTGATTTTTCAGAATCGTAATCGATGAGTTCGAGGGATAGAGAGAGAGAGAGAGAGAGAGAGAGAGAGAGAGAGAGAGAGAGAGAGAGAGAGAGAGAGAGAGAGAG
>JAYJLV010000046.1:9149473-9160181 GCA_036873485.1 Torymus texanus
TTAATTTTTTATATATTATGCTTAAAAATCGGTTTTTCATGATTTTTATATTTACTGGCATTTTCATGTTTTTTTATAAATATCTCTGGAATTGAAACTGGACCTTCCTTACAATTAGACAAATGTTTAGGCAAAATTTCATGACGATTCAGCCGAGTGGATATTCCTTTTGCTAACAATGACGAATTCTCGAAGGACTTCAATTGTGATGCTGGTTCAAAAATGAATCCTCTGCTAAAATGTCAAGTATGGTAAATTTCGAAGATTAGGAACTAAAAATGTATTGACATAATTTATTTTGTACTAATTGATAAATAATAAACATTATTTAATTCAACATTGGATTATTATTATATCTATTTAGTTATTAATCATACCACTTTGAATAAATACCCCGCTGAGCTTATAGATCCTGACCTACTGACACTGACTGAGAGAAGTCGAAATCCCGCGTCACGAAGTTAGTTATATTTTCGTAATTCTTTTATCTGTCCTTTTACTACTTATACAGTCACAGCGTTAATAAAATGTTGACACTATTATTTGATGCATAATTGTTATTGCTTTAACTCTAGTCCGATTCCCGGTTATTACAGGATCAACATAAAAACTTTTCGTATCAATAATTCCGACGTTACACCTTCCACGACGCGGTAATATTCCGTAAAACTCGAAAAGAGCAACCGAACTCTGAAGTTGGCTATATTTGGAATGCTGGAGCATTGAAATAATCGCGGTATATTTGCCCAACACCCACAGCCCCACAGCACATATGTAGGTAAATCGCAAATGTGATTTATATCTATATATGTCTATCTCTCTCAACAGGGGCAGGGTAGGTTATGTTTTCCTTTCTCGAGCGAGTCGAGCGGAAGCGCGCGAGGACAATGTAATTCGGTCCGGCGCGGCGTCGTCGACTCTCGTCGTTCCACGGAGTGTCGAGTGATGATCAGTGCAACGGCCAGTGGCATAACGTAAGTTTTTGGAGACTCCGGAATTTTAGAGTGTTGATAAATATAGGTCTTAAATTTAATTTGGAAGCGCGGTTGAGGGTGAAGTTATTTTTAGACGTGTTGCCGGTGGGATGCTGTATATTTGTTTTATGCAAAGACGGGTGTGATTTTAGTACTTTGAGGGGGTAATTAAAGGCAGTTAAGAATGTTTTTTAATTGATATGAGTTTTAGCGCGTTAAAGTAGTTTTGATTTAGATGGAAGTAGACGAGTTTTATGTTGCTAGGCAGATTATGTTAATTACTGTATGATTCATTGCAGACATCAAAATGGCAGAGAAGGGTGATGAGGAGAATAGCTTACCATACCTATTAACTGGCTGCATTTTTTATGTATTTGGCCTGAAATGGTGCTGTGAATATGCCAGGCTGTGGTATGTCAAGCCCAAACCACGCCAGCACAGAGAGAGTCCCAAGCTGGGGACAATGGTTCGTTTCAAAAAGGCCTGCATGGATACGCTGAGCAGTCACCCTATTGAAGGTAGCCTAAAACTGATAGCAACTGCCATTGGACTGGCTGGGACACTGACAGGAGGCTTGCCAAATACAGGAGATGTTTCACCAAAAGTTGTACATGCCACCATTTATCTCTTCTTCGCGTTCTCTGGATTAGTGGATGTACTACATTTTTATTTCCCTCGCAATGTTAGCGATGGATTATCAAAAATGGCTCTGGGACAGAGTTTCTTTGTGGAAGGTTTGTTGTTTGTCTGGGCTAATGTGAATAAGAGTCCAGTTAACATGATTCTTGCATCGATTGTATGGTTGAGCAGTATGGCTGTGACATTAGAGTTAGTTTGGCCTGAAGTCAAATTATTAAGAGGAGCCACAACTTTACTGCATGGAGGCTGGATAGCGCACATGGTTAGGGTATATAGTCCAGATTCGTTGACTTTGGAAAAAATTACTCTTAGATTTTCTTGGCACGTAGCAGCAGCTTCCACCATTACTCTTCTTGTTGTTGCCATAACACGAAGTTGCTTGCCTCGTGAACCACCACCACCACCTGAAGTTCCAATATACGATTATTGCAACGAAATGGAAATTAGGTCTACATGAAAACATTGTTACAGATTTTCTAATTTTGAAAATTTTGTAAAGTTTTCAAAATTGCACACTTTTTAAATAAATTTTGTGTGGAAATCAATTATTATTAAAATAAAGATTTTCATACAAAGTTGAGCAAACAATGATATTATACAACAATTTGCATCAAATTCATATTTACAAATTTGTAAAAATTCAAATTGAGTTACTGACAATACACAAAATTTTGTGTATATAATTATGAAAATATACAGAAGCACATTAAGAAGCCACAAAATTTATAGCAAAATAGCTTCCAAGACAAAGAATTTGTATTAATTTTATAGTTTTTAGTATATTATCTATTACAACGACTAACGTACAATGAAATCCAATGTTTTGGATAAGATTTTTATGTATTTGAGGAAATGTAAAAATCCTCTTAGTTTCTAAGTTTAGATTTTACAGTTTATTTGAATAATTAACATTTTTTGATTGATAATGATCTTATACGTTTTTTCTTTTCAACTTTTAAAAGAGTTGTGATTATTCAAATAAATTGTAGAAATAAAAGTGCCAGTCTAGTGAATGCTGGACATACCTTGAAATTGTAAAGGGAATTTTTCTGAATTTATGTGAACTTTGCACACGTGTTTATACCTATTGTCACTAAAAATTTTCATTCCTAAGTCAAAATAACATCTTCTATTGTGATTAATATTTGTCTATATACATTTAAAAACTTTTAAGCATGATTAACTCAAGTTTTTACTGAAATGTGTTTTTTGATATTACATAAATTTATTGCATTTAATATTTATGTGTGCAAAGTGTTAAAATTAATTTGATTACTTGTAAATATTTTAAATTTTACAATTATTGTGCAGTAAGCATTATGTAGCTTCTTAGCAACTTGAGTCTTTTGATCAATTCTAATAGATGTAGCTTCCCTTGAAGTATATCTAAAACAGGTAATAATTTTAAGTCACAAGAAAATATCAAACTTGTGTCAATTACACATGAAATGTGATCTTTTGCCTCTTATAGGCAAGATTTTTAATTAACCACCGTCAGTGCCTAAAATGCTTTTGCTTTTAAATTATGCATGACAAAAATTGACATCCTTTGATGGAATTGTTTGTATTGAATTAATGAAATCATCACTGACGCATTTTGGGATACCCCAGTGCCAAACGTTTTATATACTCTGATATTCTAAACTGCTTTTGCCATATCACTAAGAATCGAAGACTGTTGAACCCTTTATTGTTATACTTGTGTAATATTATTGACTTTACACAAGTCAAGAATTCAGTTCCAATCAATTTTTTATAAATTTACAATTGTGATTTATAATTAATGCAGTTGAACATTGACAATCTTTATTTATAATCTATCATTTTAAGTATTATTATACTCACTATTATGATATTCTTATTAAGTGTATGTTATTTTTATCGTTTACAATGAATTATGTTCATGTTTAGTTTTTTAACTTGAATTGTGATGAATAATGTCTTATTTATGAAGCTTTTATATATACACATATTACAAGTCAATCAAGTATTTACACTTCGTAGGCTATAATAAATTCTATACAAAAAGATAAAATGGTCTTATTATTTCATTATATAGTTTTACCGACTTTTACGACTATACTATCAAATGTATACTATATACTTGCTTATCATTTCACTCTACAGATATCATTATGGAAGTTTTATTTTTATACTGACTAAACGACATTCAAAAAGAGTCCAAAGGCAAGTTTTGAAATTTCTATAATGAGAAACTAAAAGATTTCATGCAAAAAATATACCTTATCTTTTAACATTCAAAGTTCAAGATCTCAATCTGATTCGTCAACCGTCAAATCTCCCGCGACAGCGCATGCGCACTTTATACCGCCTCGTCCATCTCCTTTTTTACCACGGCTCTCTCTCACACATACTTACGCGCAAAACACTTACACTTAGCTTAGCTGTAGCTCCGAATCACGAATACATACATACATATATACATATATACATCTATCGAGGGAAAGCCGAAACGGGCGACGGGGACCCAGCCCCTGCTGCGATAGCTAAGCTGCATGAAACGGACAGCGGTGACGATTCTACACGGTGCGCAACGTGATGTGTCACTTCCTGCGCGCATATCGGTGAGAGTGAAGCAGTAGCTCGTCCTCTCGTCCAGGCGCACATCTCATTAATTAAGAAGACGAGAAAAAAAGGAAAAAGGTTCGCTTGAAGCGCCGGATTTCGCCCCATAGCAAAGATGGTGAGTGGTGTGAGGTGCATAGTGTGTGGGTGGCGTTGAGGTTATGAGGTATACGAGCTCCTTCGCGGGTGATTTCTGGCTGTCAGGAGTCAGTAGATAATGTTCAGTTTTGTGTTTGGCGGAGAATCGATAAGCTTTTTTGGGGATTAGTTTGACGGTGTAGTTTGGTGATCTGTGGGTTCTAAGAAGAATAAACGGATTGAGAAAATGGTGAGTTGATTGGCTCCGAAATAAGTATATTTTGAAGTCGCGAAGTGGAGTCATGAAGTCATAGCTATCATGTATCATTAAGTATAAACAAGCATTGGGATGAGTTAACGCGCTATTTATGTATTCAGAACGATAAAAGGTTTATAGTTGAAAAGATTGTAGAATAAAAGATAATGTTTTTTATGACCTAATTTGTTTAAATACTGTCAATTTTGGTGAAAAATGAATGGATGCTAAAAAGGAGTATACTAACAGAGCTCTTATTGTATACTATACAAATATCATGAAAGATAACTAAAACTGTCTGCACATACCTTTCATTGAAAGAATTTGATACACCTATAATTATAATTTATTTATTTCTAATTGGAAACGAAATCTAAGTTTTACTTAATAATTGTAGAAATTAATGATATTATAAGTAACTATGTTTTTATTTTGTGATATAGATTTACAATAAAATTTCAATTATTCTTTTTTCTATTACTTCTATTTTATGTTTTATAAGTAGTCATTTGACTAGATCTATTCTTTTTCAAATAATCATTTAAATTATTCAATCAAGATATTTCATTTTGATAAATTTTTATTTCAGTCGAGTTCTTTGAAGCCTTATCTCACAGCAGTGAGGCGTACACTGACTGCTGCTATGTGTCTCGAAAACTTTTCATCTCAGATTGTTGAAAAACACAATAAACCAGAAGTCGAAGTAAGGGCAAGCAAAGAGTTGCTTCTGACGCCGATATCAATTAGCAGAAATGCCAATGAAAAGGTTCTTATTGAGTCTAGTATAAATAGTATGAGAATAAGTATAGCTGTAAAACAAGTAGATGATCTGGAAAGAATCCTGTGTCATAAGTTTACAAGGTTCATGATGATGAGAGCAGAAAACTTTATGATTTTGAGGAGGAAACCCATACCAGTACGTTTAATACATTTTAATTAATTTATTGCTTAATGAATAAATTTTAATTTGTACTCAAATCTGTTTCAGGGCTATGATATTAGCTTTTTAATTACAAATATCCATACAGAGCAAATGTACAAGCACAAAATTGTAGATTTTGTTATTCATTTTATGGAGGAAATTGATAGGGAGATAAGTGAAATGAAACTGTCAATGAATGCTAGAGCTCGCACATGTGCTGAAGAATTTTTAAAAAGGGTATGTAGATCAGTTAATTTCATTTACTAGTACAGAATATCTAATCATTTTATATTTCATTTTTTTAGTTCTAGTCCTAAGATGGTACTAACATTCAAAGGAAACAGGAATGCAATTGCGACATGGATGTATTCTGTTAAGAAAACCACCTATCATCTGTTATCTATCTCTGGTTTCGTGCACTCTGGAGTAGTACCAAACTTTACCTTGTTATCGCTGTTGGTAGTGCATTGTACGAGTGGAGATCGACGTGCTAAAGAAAAAGAAAAGATATTAACTGTGGGATGAATGCCAATTTTTTGTATGTGTGTAGTGATCTTAAGTGAGTTCTAGAATCCTATTTTACCGACACAATGGTGTACTTTACTTAAATGATCATTATTTCGAAAAAAGACCGTAAATTTTATAGTATCTATTTGCTATTAAAGATTTTGCAAATTTGTAATTTTTTAGGAGTACAATAATCATTAATTATTCGAGTAATCTACAGAAATTCTTGTGCCAGTAAAAGTAGGTGAGAGAAATGTCACTGAAAACGTCTTCACGATATGTTGAAGAAACAATAGCGAAGGCATTTATTTAAGGGCCGATTTAGCGATTGGTCTACGTTGGTCACAAACGTTTAATAACAACTCTATGTTTATTGACGAGAGTATTTTTTTGCAAAAATGTTAGTAGTTCGTTCAGACTCAGGACTTTTTTTACCGAGTCGCAATATTATTTTAAGAATGATCGCGAGTATTCTGACTGAGATTGGCATTTAATAAGCAATGCGTAGCGTTTTTTTAATTTACTATCGTAATATTACCTGACATTTTATATATACTTTCTAAATTAATTAGAAGTCCTGGGGGAAAAAAATTGTTATAGTTGTGCATCTAGATCAATAAATTCCTAATACAAGTATGCATGAATTTTACACAGAAAAAAAAGTTTGATATCAAAACGTTTCTATCAAATATATATGATCACGTACGGATCTATCTTATACGAATTATAACGCAGAAAAAAAGACGAATATTATACATACACACACAATAATGATTTTTTCCTCGCGATGCCGACTTTCTCGTATTAGCCGGGGAAGAATGTGTTACGTTATCACTTCTAAGATCATTATACGCTTATACGCGCGCAACGTAAGAATAATGGAAATAAGAAAAAAAAAAATAATAATAATGTGAGCATCGAGGATGAGAATAATAAGTTGTATTAAAATGAAAAAAGTTATTACGTATTATGTAAGGAGCTCAAGTAAGTTGTAGGGACGAGGACAAATGCTCGCGCCGCTACGACAGTGGTTCAGTGTATTAAGAAAATGAAAATGGATTATTATTAATTAAATATTAACGTCCATACGCAATGTTCTCGAGAGCAACTCTAAGTAAGAAAAATGGAGGAAAACGGAGACAGTATGATGCGCGTATCGAGTTCAACGACTGCCAATTACACACGCATTGCGTATAAGTATGCGTCGTAGTTACACGCGTGCGCATATGTACGTGTATAAAACTTGTTCCGCGTGCGACGGACAACTGACGCTCGGAATATCTAATGAGCTCGAGAGCGAGAGAGAAAGAGAGAGAGAGAGAGGGAGAGAATTCTGTTGTATACCGTGATTTGTAACTCACGCGAGGTATATTTACTATCAGCTCTTTACCATCTTATACCTTATATTTATAATAAAAACTCGCTCGGACATCTGGATATACGTTCGCTGTTGATTCATTGTACCTTATAATAACAGTATTTTTGGTCCTTTTTTTACGCTACTTGAATTTTTTATTTTAATAATTATTATTTTTACAATTTGATACTTTGACGTTATTATACGTGTTTATAAATCCAATAATATATTGTTATAGTTGTATGTATCTGTAATAATTTTCAAAATGATGTACTAGGAATAATTATATAACAAATAGCTTTTTTTTTAAATTACTAAACAAAATATCTTCTCATGACACACCAGCAAAATTGTTATTATATTTAGACAAAAATTAAAGAGACGTAACATTTAATCTACATTTCCAATTTTATTAGTTCTACCTGACATTTTGTCAAATCATTATATTATTATTTATAAATTCATTTGTTTATACATTATATCATGCTTAATAAAAATAATATATTTTTAAGAAGTAATTATATTTATATACATTACTGAAACTACTGAAAGAATTCGAGCATTCAATCAATTTAAAAGTTCTATAATTATAATGCTTTTTCTTATCATTTTTAAAATGCACACCCAAACGCTCATCGAAAACTACCAATCAAAAAAATTCCCGTTTAACTTGACCTATACTGCTCCGTTATTTCGACAACTATATTAACTTACAAAATTCAAAACTTTCTACAACCACAAAAAGAAACAAATTTCTCATATATATCCTCTTCAAAAAATTCATACAACCGTCAATAATCAACCTCTACCTATATACACTACCACCTACAATATATATATCCTCTCCTTACTTGCTCTCGAATCCGTACTATATACTCATCGCAACGGCCACATGCACGAGCTCGTGTATATATATACATATACATACATGCGTATATATAATCGTCATGCGCGTCAGGCGCGCGCGTCGACGACTGCACACAGTCCGCGTGCGCGTGCTGCATGCATGCGTGCGTGCGAGCTACTCGGCCGCGTTTCGCACGAGGCGACGCGTCTTTCTCTCTCCGGGAATTTCGCAAAACGCGCGCGTTTTTCGCTCTCTCGTGACCGCGAGGAGTATGCGTATATAGATGTGCAGGTGGGAGTTTATGGGTTCGCGTGCGGTTGTTTAAATAAATTGAAAGAGAAAGAGAGAGAAAGAGGTGATGGAGAAAGGTTGGTTTATTGGGTTTGGTTTGTGTTAGTCGATGCGTAGAGAACAGGGAATTGAGTTAGAAATGTTGGAGGTATTTTAGGATGTAGTAAAGAAATGTTGGAAAATTCATATTTAGAGTAGAATTTGAGAAAACTATGAAAAGATGATTTAAAATATTCGGAGATTTTTGTAGCATCAAGAATTTTTTATTTAAAAAGTAACTATTCTTAATGATCTATTCATATCACGTTTTCCGCAAATATATAATAAAAAATAATGGACCAAAATTTATCGAGGTCTTTCACGAGTATGGATATTTTATTAATGGCACGTATATACGGTTAATACTTTTCATATTCCCGTTTCCATAATATTTATCTGCAAAAATCATAAAATAATTCCTTATAATAAGAGTAGAAGTTTATATACATAAAAGCCTTAAATTATCTTAAAAAAAAATATATTATTTTATTTGCTTTTGATGAATGCGTTTTTCAGAACATATTAGATATTAATAAATTACTTACCCAGGTAACGACACGTTTTAGGTTTTTTACCTTACTGTTTTTATAGCTTCAAGTGATCACCATTATTGTCAACCAGCATCTCAGTAATTCACCGACCTTTGAGCTATTAAAAGAAAATAAGATCAAAATGACTGCCAATAAAAAGACCGCTGTCAATACATTTGCACTTAGCTTCCCAAAACTAATATATTTGTTCATTTTTTAATTTTTCATAACAGTAATTAACTGTATCACATGAAATGTATGTAGGATGGTATACGTACTAATAAAAACAGAGCAGGAGTTAAACCGGTGAAATGTCATTAGAAACTAATTATTCGAAAATATTAAACAAAAATTTTTAACTTAAAATATATTTGATCGTGAGGATTGATACTCTTAGTAAAGTAAACTCTGTTTAAATATATAAAAAAGTTGTAATTTTGCTAAATTTAAAGAGGATCGAATAGTTTTTACTCTTATCGTTCGACAATGCTTTTTTCGCAGAAATAAAGAAAGATTATTTCTTGAAATTTTATCCTAATATTATCTTGCACATGTGTAAAAAGTGGTTAAAATTTTGAGTTGATAAATCAAATATATTTTGCGAAATTTACTAAAGATATAAATATCTTTCAGTAAAGTTTATTGTGTTAAATAATGTTGCCTGTAACATATAACAATAGATAAAAGTTAAATCAGTTAATGTACCGAGTTTTTCTTTGAGCTTTCTTTTCTACTAAGCTTCATTTGATGAAAATCGGTGGAATGGTTCTCGAGATATCAAGATTTTACATACGTACATACAGAAATCAAAAAATTTTTCTCAAAATTAACAAATTTCGACGCATATCATCCCTTTGAAAAATTGTTCCACCAATCGAAAGCTTCCTCTATGAGGAATCAATATGAAATTATCATCTCTATAATAATTATTATCAATTATACAACATAATATATAACCAAACGTAAAAATTCCCACTTAAAAGACGTACAAAAGACGTTCATTTGAAATCACAACGATTCGCATATAACGCAATTCTCAAAAGGAAAAAAAAGAAGCTATAAAAGACAACTATCCAGTAGCAACCCTCACAGGAAACTCAATACCCCTCACCGTGCGCGCGATCACATCTACATACATCCGTATGGATGTCAAGATGCTCGCGTCTCTCCCTCCTCTTCCGCACAAACAAATCAGCATGCGAGAGCAGCAGTAGCAGCAGCAGTAGCATCAGCCCCTTAGGGATTAGACTCTCTCTCTCTCTCTCTCTCTCTCCTCCCTCTCGGTTACCCGAGTGTGCGCGCATATAATCCTTTCCTCTGTTTAGCCGCCTATGACTTTGGAGAGGAGCAATAAAGCGAGCATCCCGCACGCGATAGGAACGACAGACGGGGTATAAAAGACATGCCGCTAGCGTTTCTTATGGGATCCAAGGAATGTTACGTTTGTTTGATAGATTTGATGGGGTGAAGAGGGTCGTTGAGGTTCTTTTTCTGGGGGGAGGGGATCGCAATTTGAGGGTGATTTAAGGTTTGTATGAGACAATTGTAGTTGGTGATTGTAGAAGAATGTTTCTTTGATTTAATGCAACTGATTGGAATGTAAATTTACCAGGAGAGTGCACTACCTTCGGGTCCTGGATTTGGCTCAAACTTTGGGAGAAGTTTTTGTGTGTAGAAATATA
>JAYJLV010000046.1:9168264-9181072 GCA_036873485.1 Torymus texanus
CACCCGCGTGCTCGCGCGCGCTCTGCCGTTGCTTTTTTGCCGGCCAGATCGATATCACAGGCAGAGCGAGGAACAGCAGCAGCAGCAGCAGCAGAAGTGTCTGCGCCGGAACCGGCGAGCGAGCGAGCGCTTGATTCATGCGACCGGTCGGGCTTTTAATGTCGCCCCCCAAGAGAGAGAGAGAGAGAGAGAGAGAAAGAGAGAGAGATGGTTAGGTATAGCAGGGTGGAATTTCGAGAAGGAGAGAGAGAGAGAGAAAGGATGGAGAAGTGGTTTTGGAATGGTGATTTTCGAGAGGTCTGTGATTAAGAATGGGAGAGTGGATATGAGAGTGCGGAATGGTTTAGGTGATTAATGGTTCCGAGACGATTGATTAATAAAGTGAGGTTTACGTTGGTAATTATCGGGTTTTCACTAAACTATGTCGTTTACATTTTTAGTAGATTAGGGGGTTGGATTGGTGGTGAATAGGAAAGTTGCTATTGACAGAAATAGGATTGATAAGTGTAAGAAATAATTTTATATTGAATAAAACAAAATGTATGCTCGATTCAACCATTGGGGATGAAAAACAAATATTATTCAATCTTTTAAATATTTACAAATATAAATATCATTAATATAAGAAAAATAATTGCATTGAAAGTTATATGAAAAATAGATAATAATTTTGATAGTTGAGTAGAGTACCCGCAAATATTGCTTAGTATTTTTTTGTAAACCAAAAAACTTATTCATATCGCTTGTAACGACTGAGTTACAAATGAATCGATAAATAAATAGAACATATTATATATTATAATACGAAAAACACGATTAATCCAATTACCCCATTAAATACCTATCCAATCTTTGCTTATAACCCATATGTCTCCTTTACAACCACACACACACACACACACTCATCTCTATCCCTTGCTCCCGTTCCATCCCTCCCACGACATTTACATTAAATCACCTTTTTCTTCCCTTATACAATAATTCCACCGAAATACATCAGAGGATATTAAACGCGGAAAAACGCCGAAGGAACTCGCCGCCGTACATCACTCCGATAAGCCGTGGAGAAGAGAACGAGGAAGAGTGGAGACGCGGCTTTTTGTCGCTACCAACAGAAGCGATTTTTATCAATGGTCAAGTTTACCACACTCCTTCTCTTTCCTCACACATACTCGCGATATCCGCGCGCCTATTTTCGTGGAGAATATTTATGTGGCTCCTTTGTTACCCAGTTATGTACTTTTTCGAAATCGCGAAAGAGTTTCTTTGTTGGATACGTGTTGTCGTGGGCGATTAAACTTGGTGTAAGAACGTTGTTTCGGAATTTTCGAAAAGATTGGAAGAGTTTTGCGTGTTATGTGGAAAAAAGTTATTTGGAATATTATAAATAAGAAGAGTATGAAATATAAAGATTTAATAGTTGTTTGGTTACGAACTATATAGTTGATTAGTATAATCTGATGATTAATTATTGAGATGAAATATTAACAGATATATAACTTATTACTACAAAAAATGTTATTTAGATAAAGCTCACGCGAGTTCACCGAAGATTCTCATGCAATAAAAGCAAAGCTTCTTTCTAGCTTAGCTAGAAATTTAGTATTGTAAATAGCCTATTTAGTTACGCGTGCCTGTTTATAAATAATCCTATGTTGATGGAAAACCGTTGAGGTGTACATTTGACTAAAGCTAAATGTTTTTCACCACTTTATTTTTACCGGAGAAACTTTTGTAGGGGAATATAGTATATATCATCTTGACCTACGAATCGCCACGTGGCTTTTCGAGATTTCACGGATTTTCCGAAACTTGCGTTCACCATAGCGATAAAAACGAAAAGTGTCTTAGATATTGTGTAAAAATGACAGACGGCGGTCGTTGTGCAATGCACGTCGAAACTGAAAATAACAGTTGTTATATAATATGTGTTTAAACAAAACTGGTGCTAAATTTAGATACAACTATAACGAACGAAATTCATGTGATTTTGAGAATAATCATTGCGGTTTACTTTGCGAAATATTAGGATTTAGGTTTGCTTTATTGGGTACGAGAGACTTTAATTAAAGCATGTCTTCGCTGTGATTAAGCTCAAATTCGACTGAAGTTAATCTTCACTTCAAAGCAAATGGCGAACCGTCCACGTGCATATTCATTACCCAAATATTCATTTTTCAGAAGAGCGCATTGCAGTGATAAAAAATTGATTTTCCTGACAATTGAGGTTACATCTATACCTACTAATTAATAAGAAATAACAACGAAATAACATTTGAAACTATTATTTGATTTTTAAGAATTTTACAGTTGTATGATATGTGCTGAAAATTAAACGAAAGATTTAGAAAACCGTTTTATTAGGTACGTGAATCGAGCTGAAAATACTCTCTGGGTTGAACTAATTAATCAATCGACTCTGAACTGGGGTAAAGTCTTAATTGTCACATAAACAACAGAATCTTTCACTTATAACTTCGCAAACTGAAGCAAACTGCACTTTGCACTTGCAACTTTTGATTCGCAAAATATAGCTACAATCATCGTTGCTACAATTTCGGTAATTGAGTTGTTGTTATTATTCTGTTATCTTCGATGTTTAAGCCTCTCAACTGGTAAACTAAGAGAAGATTGTTGTTGACAAATTCGTTATACGTTAGAAACTAATCGTACAAAGTGCATACATAGATAACCCAACGAACAAGGTTATTTACTTAAATATTAAAGAAAAACAAAGATAATATTTTAACTAAAAATCGTAAAATAATCAATTTAGTATTCAAACGAAATATCTAACATTACAGTTAAAATAAAGTCCCGTGATAAATGAGAATAAAATTAAAGAGAATGCGCAATGCGTCCTAGATCGAGGAGCGAGCTCAGATTCGGTACTATATATTAAAAGTGAAATTTAATTTAGAAACTAAATCTGGGAGACTTTATTGGATTCGTGGGAAAACCAACGCATCCAAAATCCACATAGTTTTGCAATAGAAACGCAAAATTCAGTACCATAATTTATAACTATTTCTTTATGCAATTTTAACTTCATAAAAATTTGTTTAATTACATAGCAGTATCAATCATCACTACGATCCCAAGTTCTACACCGATTAATTTACTTCAATGAATTCCCCTTACTCCTTAACCAATCCAAACCCATTTACCGCTACCCCTCTTCCCAACAACAACAACAAAAACGAAACCTCCCACTGCACACACAAAAAAAAAGATCACTACAACACACACACACACACATAAGATACGCGCACGAACCATCGAGTACTCGCTCGCACGTGGCGCTCTCCCTCCTTATCTCCTCCTCCTCCTCCTCTCCTCTTGCTCTCCTCGTCGTCGCCTGTCAGAGGCTACCTCGGCCCCAGGCGCACTGCTGTTTCTGCTGCTGTTGCGGGTCGTCGTCGTCGTCGATGCTGCTGCTGCTGCTACTGCTGCTGCCGGCGGCGTAACGCCTCCTCCTCATCTGTGCGTCAGCCCGACGACACACTCTCCGACACGCGGCACAGCTTCTCTACACTCACTTGCTCTTTTCGCCGTTGCTTATCTTCGAGCTACACTGCTGCTGCTATATATGCTGTTGTATAGTCTGGAGGGCGCACGCGCGCACACACTTAACACAGTTTCCTTGTTGTCGGGCGGCTGAGGGAGAGAGAGAGAGAGAGAGAGAGAGAGAGGTGAGATACACGCCGATATGTAGCAGGTGGAGTTGGAGTTTGGTGCCTTTTTTCTTGGTTTCGCGATGGTTGGTGCGAGATCTGATGATGATTGCGTTGAAGCTGCGTTTGAACGATAATTAACGGCGTTGTAAGTTGGGTACGATTACGAGTTTGAAAAGTAAAACGTGGGGTTGAAGGGAGCGTTGAGTTTTTAAAAACTTCCCGATTGATATGGGTTAATGAATTTTCATTGACTTGTATCACTTGGAAGCTATAGAAATCAATACTTTATTTTGATTTAGTTTATAAGTTTGAAAGGTAATGCATTTTGAGTTGAAAAAATCTTAAACCTATTCACACTCTCTTGATGTCTCTGAGTCCCACATCTCTATCCCACTTTATCTGACTCCAATCACACTCACTCGCTCGCATTTACCCTTTCCACGTACATTTATACCACACACAGAAGCGAAGAAAAAACAAACCTGCACCCTCTCAAGAACCAATCACCACACCTCATTCTAATCACCACTTTTCGTTCTATTCTCCTCTCGTCTAACCCGCCCCTGCCCCACTCTTCTTCCTCTCCTTACTCCCTACTCCTCTCACACACTCTCTCTCTCTCTCTCTTACCCGACCATTCGTTCGTCCGTCCGCTTTTGCGCCTCGCTCGCTCGCGCGCTCGGAGCATTTATTTCGAGCGAGGCCGAGAAACGCACGCGGCGGCGACGGCAGCAGCCGGATTCTCGGGAAACTGCCGCACGCGCGCGCGCGCGCGCGACGGAAAAAAGTGGCGCGCCAAGAGAAAGAGAGACAGAGAGAGAGAGAGAGAGAGAGAGAGAGAGAGAGAGAGAGAGAGAGAGTGAGAGAGGACTCGACGAGGATTTTCGGACTTTTTTTCGAAGGGAGGGATGGACGAGGAAGGGTTGATTTGCGAGTGGTTTGAAGAATGGCAAGGGAAGGATTTTTGTTGGGTGATGTGGAGAAATTTGACTGGACACTGGGATTAGTTTATTTTTTATATATATATATGTATATATATCGTGGATTTGTGGAATTTTAATGGGAGAGGTTTGAATTTTATGAATTTTATAAGATTAATTTATTTTTTTTTTAATTAAGCATTTTATATAGCTGCATATTTTTACGCCACTCATATTTCTATGAATAATTTTAAGTTGATTTTAAAAAATTTTTGTTAAAGAAATTGCTATATTGATTGAAGATAATCTTTGATACATCTACTCGACTTTATTGACTCGCTGGTACTGCACAATCACGAAAATTCACGTAAAAAAGCACTCGACACGGTTCGTTTTGTTTTCTCAACCCAGAAATCAACTTTATCGCTGCGCCACATCGCATCCCAAACGTAAACAAGCATAACCGTCAGCCTAAAAAATCCCTCGCGTCCTCGAGACGCCATCGCGACCTTCTTCCTCTTCGTCATCTTCTTCTTCTTCTTCTTCTTCCTCTTTCGGAGGCTGCGCACACGTAATTACCCCCGATTAGAGCGAACTTTTTAAAACTCGATAATTCGTTTGCAAGAGAGAGAGAGCGTGAATTAAAGCTCTTGAGGAAAAAGAGAAGAAAGAAAGCGAGGGTGAAGATTGTTTTTCGCTCGACTCTCTTGTAGTTTTTAAGAGGACGGAGAGAGGATGGTTTAGGGGTTGGCGGCAGTGGCGAAGGAAGTTTGCGCGCGCGTGGCGAGATCTCGAGGTGAAGTGTGTGTGGTAGTTTGTTTTGGAGTTGTTTTTAAGCGGTGACTTTTATTGTCCGTTTGAAAAGCTGTAATAAAATGTTGGGGTATGGAAATGTTTGTAATTTTTCGAGAAATGTTGAGAGATTTTTAATTATTGGGTAGTTTGGTGTATAATTGTGGATTGCGCGTCTTTCCGTAGTTATCTATTTCTACTGACGCCCATTCTTTATAAACAATTAGTTTATAAATATATTTTTAAACCATTCGTAGTTTTTAATCACTTTAAAAGATTGAATATACTCGTCGATTACTAAATTTCTGTGAATTTCACGAGCTATAGTTGACATATCAAACGTACTTTAAACTACATAAGACTTTACTTTTAGATCACAATACCTCTTTACAACTTTTTAAGCTTTTATTATGTCAAAAACGATGATTTACAGTATCTAAACGATTGAAATCCGGCTGCTAGTAATCATACAAAACGGCTTTTATACACTATAAAAATCTTATTCACTCTCGAAAAAACAATTAAATGCACTTCTCCGCCGCGTGGAATCCGGCAGGTTTATTTTCGTCACCGCTGAAAAAACAATCTCAGCAATGGCTCAATGTTTTCATTCGGATCTCTAGGTGATTTAAAAAGTCCAAAAGACGTTCCTGCGCGCACTGATTTTAGACGCGAAATTGCAGTTGACGATTTTTCTCTACAGGGTGGTGATGATTATGTAAAAGATTGAATTAAATTTTCGGTAAAAATAAATCTTACATAACTTAATTATTTAAAATTAAACGAGGAAGTGGCTTTGTGAATAAATGATGATGATGACGATGCCTTATTTTGTTGATAGAAACTAATGTCGGTGAATAAAACACTCAACATTTATAATTTTACAGCTTTTTTAAAGCGCACATCTCTGCGTAATACTGCGTTAACTTTTTCCGGGTTTAAATTTAAAGCTTTTACGATTTTCTCCGAATAGAATATTTCTTACGTTCAAATTTAATATTCATAAGTTATTACGGTTAGTTTAGTTAAATATTAAAAAAAAAGAATTTCAATGTCAATCTATATTTACGTAGTTTTTCATTTTCATGTGCCCGTTCTCTCAATATTAACGATTTTCCAAGCAATCGCGGATACGCTATTGAGCCGTTAATTCGATCGATATTTAATGCATCGTAAAATATTTTATGTAACTAGTTCCGTAACAGCGGTTCCTTGTTATTAATAGTGAATAGGCGACGAAACTCAATACTTTGCGCGCATGCGGCCCGTATATCTATATAGCTGTCAAAGAGCAGCTATCTAAACCACGTTCCCAAACTTTCTTAGAGATGTCAACGAAGATTTTCAACCTCTCACAATTACATGTTTACATTACTTTGCAATTATTTAAATCTCATGTATAAAAATACACGTTCGAAGATTATTTTTAGTCCGCACAAAACGCAGTTCCTATCCGTTTCCATCATGTGTAGTATATATATATACACAAAGATATCTGCAACACAGCGAAACTCACTAAACCAATCCACAATCCACTGCAACGCAACACACTCGAAAAAAAAAAATTCTCTCACAGACACGCACACATATATCAAGAGATTCATCCGCAAGCTCGTCGAAGCGACGGCTCACACACGACCGGCCCATATTAATCCTACACTCGCAGCATCTCAATCCACTCACACATACAGATATCAGACCCAGAGACATCAGCAGTGTATTTGCAATCAAGTACCCCGCGCGTTTCTTCTCTCCCGCGCACTTTCGCGTATACGAAGTATATATATGTATATCTATATACTCGTTCTCTCTCTCGCGCGCGCTCGCTACGGATGGAGAAGAGAGAGAGAGAGAGAGAGACACAGACACACGACGTTCGGAGGCGTCGCGACGACACTGAGCGGCGACGGCGCGCACGCGACCGGCGCGACCAGGTACTGAGAGAGAGAGCAAGAGAGAGAGAGAGAGAGGCAAGCAAGCAAGGCAGGCACCCCAAACGGTTATTAATAGCCCCTGTCCTAGCTTGCTCGCGCGCTCTAGAGACGAGCGAGAGAGCTGCCCTCGAACCGCGTGAGGAGTAGTCGGACGCAGCGAAACAGAGAGAGAGAGAGAGAGAGAGAGAAGAGGTAGTAGTCTCGATTCGTCGGGACAAGGCGGGAGAGACAGAGAGAGAGAGAGAGAGAGAGAGAGAGAGAGAGAGAGCTTTTGGTTGTTGAAGTTTTTGGTTGATGGGTGCTGCTGGGTTTTTGAGGGTTATTAATAGATAGGAATGATGTAAATATGGTTATAGTAATTGTCCCAGTGTAAATATGCTCAGAAAAATTTATACTTAAATTTTTAATTTATTTCAAGTTGGTTTCGTGGATTTGATAACCTCGATGTTGATATAATAGAATCTTTTTAGTTTAAAATTTGATATATTTTTAATTATATTTTCCAATATTTCAGCCATGAGTAATGAAGAGATCGCGTAGTTAAGTCATTAGATTGCTTTTACAGTTATGATTTTTATATATAACTAAGAAATCGCAGAATTTAGAAAATTTTTGTTAAATGTAGACATGACAATTATCATGTTAGTTGAAATTCAAACTAAAAAGCTACCCACTTTCTTCAAAAGCTCTGAAAACTATCACGTGATGGAATCACATGACACCTCCGCACGTTGTTTTGGGTTATTTCATCACCTGATTTCGTCGCGTGATTCTCTCTCGACGCATTAGTGACTCACACTCGCAAAGAAGATGTCAGTGATATATTAAATATATCATTATCAACTAATGATTGTAGGTAAAACTTTATTTACGGAGTAGTTTATTAATACCGGTATACGTTAACCTGCTATTTTCTTGTGCAAGATTACATTAGGATGGCACGTACGACATCTAGTAACGAAATTACGTGTTACATTTCTAACATTAAGAGAAGAAATTATTGTGATATTGTGAAAGTAAAAGTTTAAGGAAGTTATATTCATAAAAAACTTATCACACAATCAATTCGAAAATTGTGTGTACAATTGAATATGGCTGGAAAAGTGAATCAGTTTAATTTTCAGAAGCCAAGGCCTGTTGAAAAACATGTTTAGAGCTGAACACATAAATTCTCTCCCAACCTTTAATATTTTCCAAGGTAATCTTTCCGAATCAGTAGCTAGTTTATCCATATCTCTTGTGGTTTTTCCAATATGGCGACTTTATCTCAGAGAAACAGGAAAATTTACAAAATTCATTTTGATTAATGGTTAAGTAGGTAGGGTTAACAACGGACTTTTATGAGGAAATTTTTACTGTTTTCGTCTTTTTACCTTACTGATGCAAATTCAAGTGGGATATTCTTCTTACATATGAACGGTAATCATTGCCTTCTCGAAGAAAACATAAAACAATTATAAAACAATAATATGATTTAGTGAATACATAATCATAAAATCCGTGCCAAACGCATTTTTATTAATTTTCACTATATTTTGATCATAGCTTAAATAAGTTCAACCTTTATTAAAAGGCTGAAAAAGGTGAAATTCATGCGATTCAGGACTTTACAGGTTAACGGGGGTTACTATGTAGGAAATCATAATTTCACCGTATTTATGTACCTATTACAAAATAGTTAATACTGGAATGTTTTTCAAACTTTTTATAATAAATCAAATGTTCAGCAAACATTTATAAATTTTGCAAACTATCATTGGTTACTTCTAAATTAGAAAACAAAAAACTAAAAACATACATTTAACTTAAAAAATTAGTCAGTCAACTACTGAACGTAATTTTTTATTAAAATTTTTGACGATTAAAACAAATAGAACTATTTAATTGCAATGTATATAACCCCTACTTCATGTAAGGTTATCTACATAATATTTGTTATAAAGTTAATGAACAATAAAAAAGAGGTGCATTCATTTTGATTAGAGTCGCAAATAAAGCACTCCCTAAACATTTAAAAATATTATATAAAAGAATGATTTTAAAATCATCGTGTACTACAAATCTAACCAATTGAATTAACATAAAAGACAGTACAAACAAAAACGAACGTTTTAATCAATTGTGCAAACGTAAGCACTTCATCCGTTTTATAAATTTAGCAAACGAAAAGTACGCCATTCTACACATACACATACATCTCAAATAAATTTCTATATAACTAACAATCACCCGATATTTTCGAGACTCTCGCTACAGCAGTAACAGCAGTAGCACCGACGCCGAGAATAGTTAATCCAAAGTGTCTACAGGATGTGATTTGAATTCGTTAGGAGAGCTGTCTTATCGGCGAGCCGTCGTCGTCGACGACGACGACGGGAAAAGGGAACGAGAGGCAGCGAAAAGAGAGGAAAAAAAAAGAAAAGAAACGAAGCGAACGCCGGACCGTCTCCCTCTCTCTCTCTCTCGCGCGCGCGCGCGTTCGCAATAGAGGAGAGTTCTTGATTTTATTATTCCCCTTGAGAGATTCGAAACGAGGAGGGAATCAGCGAGCGGAGCCCGCACACGTTTTCGACTGTAGCAGGCAGTGTAGCTGTAAAATCATAGGGTCCGCGAGAGTGAGAGAGAGAGAGAGGGAGTGAGTTCCCATGGGCGGACCCGACGTTCCGCGCGCGCTCATTTATTGACCCGGAATTTTATTTACGAAACACTCGTAGCGGAAGGATTTTTTCGGGGACAGACAATGTGTGACGAGGGTGTAGAGGTAGCGCGAGAGTGGAATTGATAAGGAAATCCAGCAGGGTGCGAGGTCGATTTTCGTTGAAGAGGAATTGATTTTTCGGTTGGAATTTAGTTTAGGTTTTTTTTTATTTTTATGTAAAAAGGAGGTGAATTACAAGGGCTACATGGAATGTTGTATCGATTTTTTGGTGAGTATAAAAATCGTCTCAATGGCAAACTTTGATAAAACGTTTTGTTGGTTAATCTTCCGCCAAATTGTTTAAGTGCTAGCGACTACCGATAGGTGGAGTACTGCAATAGATGAATAAAAGTGGTTTAAAATATTTGTTTGAATTAATAAGTTATCCTTAGGTTTTACAGTTTTTAAGTTTGGTCATAACGGTTCGAAAAAGATTTCTTGGACTTTTCTTAACTTAGAAAATTAATTGGTAGAAATTTTTATCCCGAATTGGAAAACTTAGCATTGTATCGTTACATGCGTTTTTCCAAAAGTTTTTCATTCTTTTACGTGAGAGGTTTGAAAAAAAATTGTACTAAGTTTATATTACACCTTTGTTATCATATTATTTTCTACAACAAATGTTTAATGGTTTGAACAATAATATAATAATAAATAGAGCATTTTAATTTACAAAAAAATATTTTCAAAATATAGTACTTATAAAAATTAAAAGTATCATTAGCGTATGGAAATCCAAACATTTATGATCTCTTTGATTTTATTCGAAATTTATATAAGTATCTTCATTTTGAAAATCTGCATTTAACACATTACAATTCTAACCCAAGTTCACCTCAAATCCACCAATTCAACACTTACCCATGACTCCCAAGGCTTGATAACAATAACACATGCAAATCCACTACCCTTACACCCCACTGTAAACACTTCGTAATTCCAAAGCAAACTCTTCTCCCACAACCAAACCAAAAAAAAAGCTCTCCAGCTCGCTCGAACAAAGTAAAACCCAACGTACACGAGCGATCGGTAAACAAAGCCCATCACCATTGCTGTTGTCTCCTCTCTTACTCTTTTTCTTCTCCCCCGCGTAAAATCGATGAACCAAGGTAACGCTTTTACATCCCTTGAACGCCGTCCAAATAAAATCTGCAACAAGGAGAACACACACGCTGCGGAGATTTTTGCGACTACGGCGACGGGAATTCGTACTGTAATCTTGTTGCGCGGACTACTCGTGCGCACGCGTGTGTATACGTGTAGAGATGGAAGGAGATTGTGGGAGTGGGTATTGGTAATTACGTGAAAATTATGCGATCACGGCAAGCGATAGCGAGCGGATTTAGGGGGCGACCGAGTGCGTTACCAGGGATGAAGTAGTGGACGCACGAGTGGATAAGTGCCGGTATGAAACGATGGAATTTTTCGAGGTATGGGGTTTAATGAGAGATAATGTTTAATATTTATGAAAATTTTTTTATCCGTTTATGAATGCGGTTAAAATAGTTTCATTGAAAATGAATGAAACGTTTTTTTTTTTCAATATGTTTCTAACATTTATTGATTTGCGAAATAGATTTGATCCTTTTTATATGACATTTAAAATCACCCAATAACTCTAGTAACAAATTATTTATTATAGCAAATAGTGAAAGACACAAAATCACGCGGCAAATTAATTCTTTATCCATTTATTCGAAAGGAATGCAGTAAAACACCCAAAGACCATTTTACCTATACACACGGGGTGAGTTCTACCGCAGTAATAAAATGACTACACTGACACTTCTTTATGTAATGCTTAAAAAAAATTGATAATATTTTCCGAATCTTCTGAAATGAGTAATCATAATTTTTAAAGATGCATCTCACCCTATAGGGAATAGTGACTGTTCACCAAAATGTAGACAATGCTAACTTCGGTGAACATTCTGAATTGCAATTTAATATACTGGTCTCAACTTCAGCAACATTCAATTGCCAGATAAACCAAGCGAAAAAAGCATTTATAACACATATATTTTTCCATGAGAGTAAAAAGAAAACTTAATTTTCATAGCTACCAACACAACATCACCCAACCTGCGGTCCACCAAACACCATACGCTTCAGCTATTTCATCTCACCTCTTTTCTCTCGCCCGACCCAACAATAGCAGCAGCAGCAATAACAATAACAACAACAACAACCACCACAGCAGCAGGAGAACACCGCAAGCAAAAAGCATGCGCAGCATCTCACTCAACCGAGCGAGCAACCGCTGCAGGAGTCACCCCCTCGAGCTGTGTACGCGCCCACGAGCGGAGAGACCGAAAAAGCCGCGCGCGCGTTTTCGCAGACAGCGTCGGTGGCGACGACGACGACGACGTGAAATCTGTGAGAGACGCCAACAGCAGGATGAAGGCGACGGAGGGAAATGTTTATCGTTTTTTTTTTTGGGAGTATACAATTTTACTACGTGGGAATTCAGCAGACGGTGAAAAGGTGTATAATAAAGGTTGTGAAATTTAGGTATATATGATGGTTATTGTAATGAGAGGAATCGTTTGGATCGATCGATAGTGTATTTTGGTGAAAAGTTGTTAAATTAGTTAGTTTATTGTGATTATTTGCACGGCTCTTTGAAAGATGTTATAATTTCCATTAATAAATTTAGTTTTAAATTGTACATACTGTGAGATGGATAAATTTTCTTATGATGAATATAGCAAAAGGCCATGTGATACCTAAAATCAACCGACTTTTATTATTTTATAAATTAACATTGAAGCGTTTATTTAGAAAAAC
>JAYJLV010000046.1:9181636-9192393 GCA_036873485.1 Torymus texanus
CGCAGTGCAAGGAACGTGCACGGCTCGACGTAGCAAGAAAAATATCCCGTGATTTTCGTTTCGTGCAGGAGAGAGAGTAAGAGAGTAAGAGGGAGAGAGAGGGACTGACGTTGCTATTTTGAGGAGAAGGAGAGAGAGAGAGGCAGAGGTAGAGGAGGTTTCGTAATATCGGCCGAGCTGCAGTGCGGAGTGTGTGTGTGTGTGTGTGTAGAGGTAATCGCTGGGCTTGTTTACATGCGAGGGGTTTTTCTTGATTCAGTTAGGTACACGGTATTCTGACAGGTGTTGATTTTTAGACTAGGTATAATTTTATCGTTATGCGATTAGGTGATTATTGGTCATTTTATTATTTTTCTTTGTACGTGTTGTTAAGACTTTTCCGATAAAAGGGTTTATTTCAAAATTTATTCTGATTCTAGTTTTTTTTTAAACTTTAATCAATTATATTATGGAAAGTATAAGAAAATTATAATCCAATATTAAATAGCAGATGAAAGCTGTATCTTATCATTTGTAAACAGAATTTATAACCAAATTTGGAGTCTCTTCATCCGATAAATATAAATTGATTTATCTCCTAGAAACTCTGTTAAAGTTGAATAACGTTTAATAACTGTTACGACTAAGTATAGAAACTACATCCCAAGTAAATTAATTAAAACTCTGTCCCATGCTCCTTATATCTTTAATTTAATCTTTTACTGTACACTTTCATCGCCTTACATCAGCACTTTACACCGCGAACCCCTCGAAATTACATGGCACCATTTTTTTTTCTTCACAAAAAAAGAAGAAGCATATCGACACCAAAAAATCATAAAATCTGCCTCAATAAAAAGTCTCGTATTTTCCAAAAAAAAAGAAAAAAAAAATCATTCACACATCGATCAACCCTGATCATCCCGCATATCCTCTTCCATCTCCTCCTCCTACTTCTCTTCTTCCTTACAGACGGCTTCTTTCTCTCGAGCACACGGCGTATATCGCGCAGGCAACAGTGAAATTCACTCGTGTATATATCTGCCAGCTCGGCAATCTGTCAAGAGCCGGCGGTCGAGCCCCTCTCTATCGTCGTCAACTTTCCGAAAAAAACGCGATGTCTATTTGCTCGGCGCGCGATATTACATGGAGAGGTTGTGTATATAGGTTCGACACTTTTGTTTCGAAGGTGACTATTGTGTATCGGTTTAATTGTTGCTACTTGTTAGCGAGGGGAATGGGAAAAATGGTTTGATGAATATCACGAGAGAACAAGACTAATTCGTATATTACGTGGATCAGATTTTTTGGCAGTGGAGGGAAGTGGTGCCATGCTGATTTGTAGGATGTTACGAAGTGTGTATAAGATGGATTCTCGGTTGGTAGGGAAGTGTGTTAGAATATTTATTGTTATTTTGAAGTTTTTATCGGTTGTTATTTTTAGGAGAGTCTATTAATGGGCGAATAGTATAGGTATAAATGGGATGTAGATATAATGACTTTTATGATATATTGAAGTGTCCCATTGTCAGTGAAATATTCCAAATGGTTAACAAGAATATCGTAGAGAATTGCAAAATCAGGAATCCAAAATTATTATATAGATGAAATAGAGATTCAGGGTTTATACAATGGTGTTTACTGATTTATCTGAATAATTATTTCAGATACCATGAAACGACCTGTACAAATAAAGAAAACATCATTTTCTGTCGTTAAAAGTTATGCTTACTATTTAAGAATGAAAAAATAGAAAATTTCAAAATAATCTTATAAAAAAGTTTTAATTTTCATGAAAAAAGATATCAACGTATTCTAGACATATTGTCAAAGTGGTACATCAAAATGGCTTCTGTCTCGTTACTACTTTATCAAAAGAAAAGGAGCGCGATTCCGAGTGAAAAGCCACTTTCTAAATCCGCGTTATACACAGAAAAACACCCGAAAAGAAAACAACACCCACAACAACCCTTTTCTTTCTCTCTCTCTCTTTCTCTCTCTCTCTCTCTCTCTCTCTTTCGTTCACTATCTTTCCTCGCCTTGAAAAAGCCAATCGGCAAAATGGACGTTCCGAGACGAAATCCTTCCCCTCGCCTCTCTTTTCCTCCTTTTCCTCTCTCTCGCTTTTTAATTCCAGTGTCATTTTTTCCACCGGAGACTCCGACGACGACGACGACGACGAAAAAAAGACGCGCTAAACGTTTTCGCCCTCGCGCGCGCGCGCGCCGCACAGTTTTCCTTTTCGCTTAAATAAAAAAAGGGGGACGGCATTGTTCAGCAGTTCCCCAAGTCTGTGTGAGCGTACATACAATTGTATGTATATATATATGTGTGTGTGTGTGTGAGTGTTAATGGCAGGGAAGGAAAATGAAGTGGAAAGTCAGTCCTTGATTTTTTATACGAGTGCTTCTGTGGTGATTGCAGGATGAGTTCCATCCGTTCATTGAGGCTCTCCTACCATTCGTGAAGTCGTTCTCGTACACGTGGTTCAACCTACAGGCGGCCAAGAGGCGCTACTACAAGAAGCACGAGAAACGGATGAGCCTCGAGGAGGAGCGACAGTGCAAGGAGGAACTCCAGGTGAGTGGGAAAGAACAAAAAAATTATAAGAGCGTGACGTTATGCTTTTTTTTCCTACGCCTTTTTCGAGGAGCTTGGAGATGAAATTGAAAGCGAGGTGGTAGTTATGGTGAGCAATTTTAAGACGAGCTGTTAGATTTTATCTTGCGAGAGATTAAAAATTAATGTCTCGGGTTAAAGATAATGGAGATGAGGTTCCGTTGTTTTTAGTTTTGAAAGATAGCCTTTTTTATAGGAAAACAATTTATATTATTATCATATCTATAAATAAGTGAATTGTGAACAGTGCATAATTATCACGTAAGAGGTACTAATGGAGATAACGATAAGGGCCTTAAATTTACATTGGTACTTGACGTAACCTGAATTTTTCTCGATATCAAGTATCACTTCAAATATACCTTCCATTAGGAAATAATTAGCGAAATTCTATTGAATTGCACTACGGAGTTTACATTTCGCGTTATTTACTACTCCGCGTGTAATGTTGATTAATGTTTTCATTTTCCCCGATGTGTGAAAATTGTTCTGTTTTCCTGAATATATCTGCAACGCCATCAATAACGACTCCCATTCGTAACATTAACAATAATTGAATGATAATTAGTCCCAGTATCGTTAAAATCTTATTTGAAAGATAATTTTATAAATACGTTACAAATATGCATGGGAATATAAAATATATTCTTTAGGAAAATAATATAATGAGTTAGTTATAATGCGACATGAAGATTATATGTATGAAGTCCTTTTACGTCTTAAATAAATTATTAAAAATGTATTTATTGTTTTTTCAGAATTGAATATTAATTCTTTAATTTTATGACGAAATAATAACTAATTAAGAAAAGGGAGTTTAGAAAAAAGAAACAAAATATTTAATTATTTTTGAGTTAATGAATTTTACGTACTACTACTCAACCGTCGACTCTATTTATTACGTATCTACATGTATAACGTTACGTACACAAGCTACCAAACTAGTAAGCAACCAATCACCTCAATCGCACGATAAAACTGCAGTCACATACACACGTGAAAACGCGCGAAATTTCGCTCATGAGAGCAAAAAATAATGAGGTGTTCGCGGGGGGTTCCGCTATTTTCGTCGCTAAGCGCGACCTCGTGACGTCCTATCGCGCAGTGGTTCTCGTTCTGATTTAAACTCTCTCTCTCCCTGCTATACGACCGCCGTTACCGTCGGCTGCTGCTGCTGCTGCTGCTATACTTCCCAAAGATCTATCAGCTGTCCTATTAACGCGGCCCATTAAGGCGAGCGATGCTCGGGCCTTTTTTTTAGAACCAATTAATAAGCGACGCGCGGCAAGGGAGAAGAGCCGCGCAGCGAACGATGGTTCATTGAAAAATTCAACAGGCGAGGTGAGAAGGAGATTTCAGGCTTGTGGAGCAGGAGTGCAAGTGGAGGAGTAATTTGGTATAATGAGGTGTGATTGAGTTTGGGTGGATTTAGGGGGATGATTGGGAACTTGAGCTTGTGTATAGGAAAACGCTTTAGGAATGACCGAATATATATATATATATATATATTTCTGAGTTGAATTGAGAGAATAGCTTTTTTTTTATTTTAAAGAAGGGTTTATAAATGAATACTTATAAAATCTCTTGGCTATATAAACAAATAATTTCTTTTATACAATACTTAATTCAATTTTTAAAGTTGCTTTGCAAATAATAGCTCTCAACGATGATGTAAACGTTTAGAACGTTCCTTTAACAATCGATTAAATTTCAGCTATATATTTCCTTCACTTACAGTACAATATAAACCTTCAAAATCCCTCTAATCACTTACCCGCAATTACCTCATAATACCAAATCTCCCCTACCAAAATGACAACAAAAACTGAAACTCCCATTAATCACCTTCTTTTCTTCTCCTCTTCGTCCATCCTGTCCCTACCACACTTTCTCACCACCACTCCTCTATTAAATTCACGCAAATCCGTCCGCTCGCCGAAAAATTCGCGTAAGCCATGCAGACAAGTGCCTTCTGCTTTTCCTCTGTCGCGTCGCTTCCTATGCGCATAGGCGCAGGTTCAATCGGGAAGAAAGAATAAAAAGCGAGCAAGACGACATAGCGCACGCAGACATATACACATAGAAGTCATTGACTTCCGGTTCCGGCGTGTGCTACAATTTTTCCCATCCCGCTTCTCTCTCTTCCTCTCTCTCTCTCTCTCTCTTCCTCCGCATTCGGCGCCGGCGCACAGCCGATCAATATTTTAATCCCCCGCGCCCGCGTGCGCGCGCGATGCTGCTGCAGTATTTAGCAAACGCGGGCCGAAAAAAAATGCTTGTCGCACGCTATGTGCGCCGATTTTTCCTCGCGCTCTCGGAAGGTCTTTATCGCGCTGCGCTCTGGGATTCTATGTGTGTGTGTATGTGTGCTACGTGTGTATGTGTGTGTGTGGGAGCTGGTGAATTTTATCGGAAAGCCGTTTGTATTCGCTGAGAGGAGCGAGCGATGATTTAGAGATTAGGGGGGTAATTTATGGCTTCGGAGCCTTTGAATTTTTTGGGGGGAAGGGAAGGAGAGGAAGTGTACGAGGAGGTCTTACGTATGCAAAGCTCGGCTGGGTTGGGTTTAGCCCGGATTTTATTGTAGTTTCCAGGGGGCGGGGGTGGTTGTAGGATGGCCTAGATAAAAATGAAAGTGTGAGAGAGAGAGAGAGAGAGAGTGTGGAAAAGAAATATTTTGATTAATAGTCGCTTTGTGTGAATAGTGGAATATGCATTGATTTTGGGTGTTGGTGTATTAATTTACTTAGGGTAAAAAGAAATTGTGATTTGTACAGTTTATAAAGAATTGATTGTCGATTTTTTAGGATTAAAACGAACGCTGAAGTAATTGTTTGCTGTTTGTTTTCAAATCTTTGAATGAATTATGGAGTTTTTAAATCATTTTTCTTAATAGGAATACTAACTATTTAATATATAAAAAATATTACGATTCTATCTTTGATCAGAGTAAATGAGTTTCTTATAAAATTTTATACAACCATTATTACGATCTGACTTGAAAGTTTAAATAATTTTTCCAATTTGCAAATGCTTCCTACAAAACTACATTAAACTTAAATAACCACCAACTGCAGAATTTAACCTGCATTCCAGGGAAAAAAAAATTCCTACCCTCTCGATTCTAATCGACAAACCCTTCATAACAATCGATACCAGTTCCCACCATTCACAACACTCTCTCTCTCTCTCTCTCCCTCTCTCTCTCTCACTCTTCTCTACCCGTCCTCGGCAATTCGCCCGTCCGAAAAAACGAAAAAATGTGATTTTCACTCCGACCCTCTCCACCATTTTCCCGAATTTCCCGCTCGCTTTTTTCGTCGATTCCAGACTCGCGCTTTTTTCGCTTCTCTCTCTCTCTCTCTCACACGCGGGACGACTTCAGCAGTGACGGTAGCGGAGGAGTGAGGGACTATGAAATCTGTCAATCGTCGCGCATCCGAGCCGGAACCAGCCAGTCGATCATGTGATTTGGAGTGGGGCAAGAGAGAGAGGGAGAGAGAGGAGGGTGGGAAACGAGGTTGCTTCGCGCAGCGCTTTCGTCGGAATTTTTTTTTTGTACGCGCACTGCTACGGCTTTTGTCGACCCCCGAATGTTTTGAAAATTTTCGATTAACGGGTTCGGGAGAATTTTATCGGCAGGATGGAGGAGTTTAGAGGGATGAGTGTGATCGATTGGTAGGGTTTTTTTTTTTTTGAAGGAGAGGAAGGTTGAATAGAGTGATTTGTTTGGGAAAATTTGTAGAAATCATTTGAGTATATAGAATTGCTGGTTTCTGAGAGTTTGGTGTTTGGACTTTTTAAGAAGTACCGGAATATGAGTAAATCTAGAAAACATTTTCACTCATCGGGCTTCAAATCGGGTGAATTTTTTTTTAAGTCATATAGAATAGAAACTTCCTACACGAAGTTTAAATAAATCCGAACTAGAACAAAAAGAGTTTTCATTTATCTTTTTGAAAATTGAAAAATGTTAATTCATTTGGAAGTTATAAGATTTTACAGTTCAGCATCGAAAAGGCAAAAATAATCTCCCAACGTTTAGCTGCTAATCTTATCTATTTTTATGCCTCTTCAACGCTCAACTGTTAACTTATAACTTATGAAGACATATACATTTCTCAATTTTCAAATAGTAAATAAAAGCTCTTTTTTCTATTTCTTTTTAAACTTTGTGTAGAACATTTCTATGCTGAATGGCTTAAGTTTAAAAAAGAAGGCAATTTTCATAAAAAATTTCAACTTTAATAAAAATGTGTGACAACGATGTTTTTAATTGTACACTATTTTTGTCGTGGCAGAAAGAAGAAGAAAAAATGAGTCTGAATTTTCTCATAGGTTATTGTAATTCTAATAATTATTACAGAATTCTAATTGTTCTGTATTTATCAAATTAAATGGCAAGAAAAATATATTACTTGAAAGCAAATGATTCAATCAAAAATTCATCATTAAAGCTATAAATCTATTTCATAGAGCTATATAGTCAGTATCTTCGTTACATTAATTAGTTTTTTATTATGTTGAGGAACATAAAGATACCAAATTAGAAGCATAAATATCATGTAGTTGCAAAAAAATAAAATTTTAATGACTTGGAAAAAGGTAAACAACGAGAATAAGAGGGTGAAAAGTTGGTGACTTCTGAAAGACTTCGTACTTACAAAATAACAGACAAAATAGCAAGTTATTCAAATATTCCCTCCAAGTTGAAATACAGCGCAAATTTGGCATCGTCGATGAAAAAGTGATTTTTGTCCTTTTCTTCGAACACGCATATAAAACTTTGCGAAATTTGCATAAAGAATGGCAGCGTGTAATACGTATCAACGGACACAGTATCTCCACGGCACAAGTTTATAGCTTTCACTTTTTTTTCACGGAATAGCGCGAACTTTCGGAAACTATATGAAGAAAGAAACATGGAGTTATTTTTAAAAGTTCTCTAGCATAAATTTTAAAGTTCAACATTTTTTTTGTTTTGGTGTTTAAATCGCCGATAATAAAAATAAAAAAAGAATAATTTTAACGTCATTAATAGAATTATATAAACATGGAAGTAAAACCATCTTCAATTCTAAAAACTTCTTAAAATAATGTTATATTTCTAAACATTTACCATTTAAAGAAAACAATAATTACATTTATAATAAAATTCTCTAATTGTTCATATACTATAAAGTAGGAAACTGATTCAATTTGAATTATATTTAGTAAGAAATCATGGTGCAAACATTCATTAAAGCATTACTTATATCAAAACAACCCCACGAATATCTCTGAAAACAGTCACAGATAATTAAAAAATTAATTCTCCTTCAGAAGAAATTAGTAGACCTAACAAATCTCTTCAATAACTAAAATTTGTCAGAACACTTTCTCTCTTCAAAATTCATACGCGACCGCAGCTCGTTAAACCTTCTCTCTCTTCCTCTCTCTTTCTCTTTCTCGCTCTCTCCTCAAAACAACAACTGCAAAACCTCCAGAGGAAAAAGGACGCAAAAACAGTCGCGCGCGCGCGCGCGGTCGACGCGAAGAGAAGAGCAGAGCAGAGGAAGAAGAAGGAACGAGTTATAGTGTAAAATCAGCATTTGTCTCGGGAAGTGGAAACGTGCCGCACAGCCGTGAGGCGAAATTTTTGGGCTTTCGCCGACGGCGGCGGCGGCGGCCGTTCCCTTAATTTCAAGACAGGCCGTGCGGATGATATCGACTACTTTAATTCCGGCGCACGACGAGCATAGTCGTTTCGAAGAGGGACGGAGAAATTACAGAGGAAAACGGTGGAAGAAAAATAGACAGGAGGCAGGAGGAGTGGGGAAAATAGGAGCTGGAGGATGCCATCCTTCTCCGTCTCTTTCTCTCGGCTGTCTTTTGTCTCTCCGGTTGAGTCGAGTTTCTCTGGATGTCTCTGCTTTTAGTTATGTTGTTAGAAAGTTGGGTTGCACAGTGTATGTCGGGTGGATTAGGCTACGGGAGGAGTTTTATTTGCGATGAAATTAGTGAAGAATAACTAGAGTCATATGTATGTATGAAATGACTTTAAGCCTAATCTTCGTAGAGCTTCATGTAATAAGTTTCCCTATCAACATAAACATTCAGCGAAAGACTTTAGTTTTGGTATTAGTCAGTTTGATAAAAGTTATATATGCCAAATAATCCGCTACGCGCAATCTATTGTTACTAAATAAAAACGAATTTTAAACTGATTGAGGTTAGAAATATTGGCGGGAACATTTGAATCGTAAAATTTAAATTATCATTCAATGAAAAATAAATAATATATTAACAACAAAGTATTAAATTTCATGTTTCGCATTTAATACTAAGAGCTTAAGGAATTCAATTTAAAAACATCTCGACAAACCGAAAAAGGAGGGAAAGCCGTAGTAGACTATACGACTATATGGCGGCGACGACGACGACGACGACGACGACGGCGGTATAGTGGCGACGCGGTGGCCACTGGTCCGAAAAGGATTAGCGAAGTTACGACGACACATACCGCCGGAGGGACGACCCTCTCTCTCTCTCTTTCTCTCTCTCTCCGTTGAACGCGCAGATAAGCAAACTCAGGCTTAATAAACACGCGCGTCGGTACAACAACTTTGTTTAATCCTCGAAAAACTGAAAACAAAAATTTCGACTCCGACGAGTCGCGCATGGGAGTAAAAAAAAGTGTCGTTATTTCATCGAGCTGGTGAGTAGAGAGAGCGGAATATACGATGATTCGTTAGGTCGAATCTCTCGGCGTTCTATTTTCGTTCTAATTATTCAAATTATTTTAATCCCCTCATTTTCCTCGAATACTCCCTCTCTCTCACTCGCGAGTGCGCAAGAAACTCGGAGGTGGTTTTTTTTTTTGCTCCCTAGTCGCGCTCTTCTCCTTACCCCCTCTTACATTATCTTTTTGTCCCTCTCTCGCCATTCATTTCGAATCTTTTCATCATCTCTCCTCATTACCGCGTACAACTATATATCTCTTTTTGTTTACCCTCGAAGCGTACGAGTACACGGGCCGGTCGTTCCTAAAATTTTTTATAATATACCTCCCAACACACTTTTCCGACACGCTTCTCTATATATACAAGTGCCTGAAAATGAAGTGGCATTCAAAGGCTTTTTTCGTTTTTGGAAATTGTTGAAAGTAGGATAACGTGACCTTATTCCATTTTTTTTTTTGTAGATTCGTAATTATGTACCTTGCGTTATAAAACATTGACGTTGACATCATTTCATCTTATTGATATTCTTCTCCTATGAAAGATAAATGATAATATTGCATGTGAACAATCCTCAAACCTACCAACTTATTACCAATATTAATATCAGAAAATAAATTAAAATACTGCCCCCACCACTCATCATAATCCAAACAAAATAAGAACCCATTCCTTAACCAAAACCCTTCACTTTACACCGGCGTACAACACGTCGACAATCGCTTCTCTATATCGACTCGATCATCGTTCCTTTTCACCCACCACCTATCCATTCACACCCTCCTATATAGTATCACGAAGCGATCGGCCGATCACCACCGCACCTCTATATACTCTCTTTCTCTTCTCTCCCCCCTTAACATCGTAGCCGCACACACCTCCGCAACAACTGCACGTGGCCGTTGCTGTACCGATCGCCTCCTCACAATACCTTCTACCTCCCTTCTCTCTCTCTCTCTCCTCTTCGTCCTCTAGACGAATAGCCGCAGCACCCAGTACCACACACACACATACATACACGCAACGTAGCCCAAAACCCGCGCTAGTTTGCATAAATTTAGGAAATACGAGAGAGAGAGAGAGAGAGAGCGCACAACGGCAGTAGCAGCAGCAGTAGTAGTAGTAGTAGTAGTAGTAACAGCAGCAGCAGTAGCGGCAGCTTCAAAATCGATATCCGCATAGAGATTATAGATGGTGGTCGGTAGGCGCCGCGTAGCCGCAGCCTCCGACGTCGCGACGCCGCCGTTGCCGCCGGCGCAGCGTATATGTATGTAACGCCGCTGCCGCCGCCACCGCCACTGCTGCTGCTGCTGCTGCTGCTGCTACTGCTGCTGCTAGTGGAGTGCGCTATATAGGATATACACGGCGCGCCGCCGTTGCTGTGTCTGCGAGAGCGCGCGGGTGGGTGGGTGGGTGGGGAGTGAGGTTGTGCGTGTGGAT
>JAYJLV010000046.1:9211464-9273399 GCA_036873485.1 Torymus texanus
TCAATACCAATAATTCGCGTTTACTTTTTGATCAACTATCTCTTTCTAATGTTTACTTTTAAATACATAATCAGATTGCAAAGAAAAGTTAGTAGAAAAATTTTAAGGTTACCTTGTTTCTATTAAGTAAAGAATATGACCGGAAAAATCGTTTCATCACTACCGAGAAATTAGCTACTTTTAGTAGCTACTTACTATTTTCTTGTCTATTTTCGATAGACACAATTCTACCAGGGAACGTGCCTAGTAAATGTTGAAATCAAGCAATCTCATTGGACGATTTAAATGGCTACACTTGAATTTTATAATGAGATTGTGGGATTTCGAAATTTCCTAGGTATGTTCACGAGAATTAATGTCCACCAGGTGGACTTACAGGTCCTGTGAAAATTTCAGTTGTAACATCTGATAAGTGTACCACTGCGCGTATTAGTCCTTCGTTTTTGGTCTGAAAAGTACGTTTTCTAACTATTAATACTTTTCTTAACTCTACAGAGTCTTTTTTCTCACTACATTTGAAGATAAATAACTAATCTTAAAGGTCGGATAGGGGATAACAAATGTTTACGAAATATTATATAGCAGCATAATTTTTTTGTATTGTTTACAAGGTATCTTATGAATATTTGATTTGTAAAAGACTTTATAATAACTTATATTTCTCTATATTTAGGGTGAATAATACTATTATTTTAATAATTGCTATCATTTTTATTTATCTTTGGTCATTATTAAAATATTCGTATTATATTTTATTTATATTCATTTTCATTTTCGCAGTTTATATGAATTCATATCTAATACCGGAATTTCCGTCGATACTTCAATATGAGGTTCTATGTTATATGTAAGTAGTTTTAATGCAAGAAACCCTCCGTAACCTTCTTCTGAAGCTTTGTAAATCAAGCCGATTCCACCTATGGCAATAGGTAAAGCTGGAGCAACATTCAAACTTTCAATAAAAGGTATCGTAGTTTGCCCGCCGTCTTTTACTTTCCCAGTCGTGCTAAATTTGATAAATTGATTATTTGTTGATTTTACTGTAGCGATGGTAAGTGACTTAGTCGGTACGTTGAGGTATGACAAGATGATCTCTTTACTGTATAAACATAGAAAATAGAAGTTACATAACATATCTGTAGAAGATTTAAAAATGGCCGATAAAAACTTAATTGATAACATACGTAGCATGTGGAGGAATGTGATTCATTAACGTATTTGGAATGATTTTACCAGTTGCAAAATTAAATTCGCTCGAAAGAGACCTTAGTTTTATCCGATCATTGGCGAATTTTTCAAAATGGAAGCCTATGAGTACGCGGTCTTTAGGTAATACGCTTTCAGTTAAATCAATAGATCGAAATTCATTCCAAGTAATTTTCACTTTATTATGAAATTCTAAAAAATATTTTTTGTATTATTACACAATTTTTACAGTTGAATTACTCACCCTCGGTCTCTGCTGACCATCTCAATGTTTCTGCATCTACCCTTGCACTGGGTAACAATATACCATATTTGGCTTGAATGTATAGTGTATTATTTAACATTCGAAATCTTACTCCCGCTATAACTCTAAAGAAAAATATTAAATAATAGTGCAAACAAATATTAATTTTTGCATTAATTTTATTCTTACTCATTAGGACGAATAGCCCATTCTATATCAGTGCTGATATAATACTCATCTTCGGGACAAATACAGTTACAATATTCACAATATATTCTCGGATTATTATGAACACTCTGAAATTGTCCACCACTTCTGCTTTGAGAACTTAAAAAGGGGTTTAAATTATATAAAACTTACATGAAGTTGTCAGTACAGTATCAAACTTGTATTTTGAGTATAAAACATTAGTTAACGTGTATCTTATATACTATTCTGGGCAATATGAAAAATAAAATTTTATCATTGTATGGTCACGAAGCAGCTTTTGCTAGGTTTAAAGCAATTTCTTATAGCAAAAAACATCAATATTATATAAAATTAAATAATATTGTATTATTTCACCCTTTTTAAATTAAACTTTTTGACATTTTTACATTGGGTTTATTTTTGATGTTATTCTTGTTTAGGTTGTTTATAATGTTTGTCGATTGTTACGAGAATACACCTGTAGAAAATAAAAATTTCATTATAACTGCAAGAAAAACAGTGTTTAATCACATAGGACAACCAATCGAAGATTAAAAAGAACTTATTGAACATAACCTAATTGTAATGGGAAGTGTTACTGGAGAAAAGATAACTGAAAGATAATGTGAATCTTATTCCAGCCTGCTTTAGAAGAATGCAGAAACGAGGTTAATTTCGAGTAACTTTAATTTCACAAGTGCTCAAATCATACCAAATGCGATAATAAATCACTTTTGTCCGCCACCTATAATTACATTACCATTTAACTTTCAGTTTTTTTTTCAAATTTTTTGACCTACCATCAAGTTCCTTCCCATTACTGAAGTTACGTCGAAAAATAATTAATTAATCAATAGTGAACCAAAAGATGGAGGAGGGATTACGATTGCTTTTATCCAAAGCCTGTCTCTGTTGTTCCAATAACAATTTGGACTTTAAATGATATAATTAAAGTAAAACAATTTCAGCTCAGATGGAATATTTTTAAAATTTGTAATCGAATTGTTTGTTTTTTGCTTGTATTTTCTCTTTATATATAGTATACTTTGAAAATTAAATATGCATAGTCTGTTAAACATGGACAAATTTCATAAATTGTATCTAGTCGCACGATTAGCCCATTAAAATTATTTCAATGTCAACAAAGAGGAAAGTTTTTTCAATTTCAGAAGAAAAACAACTTTTATCATTTTTCATACTAAAAACTTTGCGCAACGCAAACATCGCATAAACAATATTATTTTCAATCAAATAACAATAAATCTTAAAAAAAAAAACTCCAACCCTCTTTCCTCCTTCCATAGCACGAGAGACGCCTCCAATCATTACCCCTCTATTTGCACACTCTTCCGTCCTCTTTCGCAAAATACTCACCTCTTCCTCTTCCTCCTTTCTCCAGCGTTCCAGCACACGCGCGCGCAATATCATCCGGGGTAGGAGGGAGGCGAGGCGCAAATTGCTGTTGTTCCGGCAGCGCATAACGCTCGAACTTTCGTGTTTTCGCGTTATTGTTACTGCCCGGCTCCGCGTAATTTTAAGGTTTACCTCCTCGTTGCATAATGGAGCGACGGCGGCGGCAGCAACGGACGTACATAGGCACGTGCACCGAGCGCGACGAGTATACGCGCCTATTTGCAATTCCCGATGTCGCCGAAAAGTTTCGCGCGCCGATTTTCGCGGATGGCGCCGCTCTGCAGTGGAAGTTCCGCTGTGATTGTCGTAGATGGGGTTAAAGATGGATTATTCTTTTTAGGAGATATTCGAATTCTCGCGAATTTTATCTTTTTTTTATTGTAGCATATTGCTTTTATGGAAAATATTATTGTAAAAAAAGATTTTATTGTTGAGTAATGGTATTTATTTATAACACATTACTTTTTTGAATGTACTCATTGACATTAGTATTAAGATAAAATAAGAATGGCGATAGATTTTTAAACGAATATATTTATTTATAAATTTTTATATTTTTATTCCTTATATACTTTATGCACTTAAAATAATGACAAGAATGCAGGCGCTAAGCAATTGATCATAATGGCAAGTCGTTGGTAGGAAGTAAAAGTATTCAGGAGGTGTTTAAGATCTAATCGAGCGCGCATTCAATAGAAATGCGTGTGTAAGATCGTATTAGACGATTATAACTTCGGCGAACGTTCGACTCATTGACCATTACACTGTGCATAGGAGTAAGTTAATTGTGATTCTGTGAATCCAAAATGTCACTTCACATAGGTACTTCATGTCATTTTAATATCAATGCACAGTATTTAACGGTAATTTGAAGATGGAAATCCAGAAATACAGTTATTAATTTCATAGGAGTTACAGTCATTTATATGGTACAACCTATAGTTACAACCTACTTAAATATACAAAAAATTATGCAGAAAAATTAGAAATTAATCTTGACTAATTTTCAACTCTAAGGATTTCCCATTACCATGAAACTTCTATAAACCCATATCTCCTCTAAAGAAAGCATTTCCACTTCAGCCACCAAAACGTCTCCAAAAATCCATACTATACCAATCGTTAAAATAAATCTTTCCCACTCTTATCCAGCAAGATCTATCGCCCGTTAAACTCTCGCGAGAATCTCGAAAAACAAACCCTCCCTTCTACCATTTTCACACGCGACTCTCTACGTAATATAGATCACGAGCTCGCATTCCTCGCGCGCGGGTGCATTTCTCAAGGACTTTTACACCGCTGCGCGCACAGAGCTCGCTTGCTATTCTATGCGGCCGCGTGGTGATCGCGTGCGCCGCATATGTTTTCTCTGCGCGAGCTTTTCCGATATCGCGCGAAGAGAGAAGGAGAGAAAGAGAGAGAGAGAGCGACTGCGTGGAATCTCAAGTGACGAGGCGCGGGAATACGGAATTCGCGCAAGGAAAAGCGCGTTGGGTATATATACGACGCGATTGTTTTTGATAGGGCGATATCGAGGTGTTTTTGGGATGGGAGAAGAGGAAGGAATAGAGGGAATGGAATTATTGATAAGAAGGTGTATTAATATTTGTTTTTGGGAAGGTTGGATTGGTTGAGTTGCTTGGGTTGGAATGAAATGGAAAGTTTGGTTTTGCATAACATACCATAAGTTGGGCATTGTTGAGGTACTTTTAAAGATATTATCGTCTTGGTTTCCAAATATTTATATATATATATACACTATATCAATGCAAATAAATATTCTAAAAACATACATTAAACAAAGACCCACTTTGTTCTTTTATTTATGATAAATAAGGCATATCTCACCATAACTACAATCTATTTATATAAATAAACACTCAAAATGATATCGTTCCATTGTAATGCAGAATTCTGTTATATAATTAGAACGAAACTATTTCGAGTTGAAACCTCACCTCCTCGCCAACTAAAATCGAGGCACATGATAAAATGACAAAAACTTTATCAAAACTTTTGCATTAAACTCCTCCTCGACTGCTGCACACGTTCCTAATTATCATCACTGCTCTCTTCCTCTTCCCTCAACGAAACTTTGAAACATCTCACTAAAAGTCCTTTCAAAATTTTCCAATTGCAGAACGAGAAGCTGGAGGTGAAACAGAAATGGGCGTCGCGGCTCCTGGGAAAATTACGGAAGGACATTACGCAAGAGTACCGGGAGGATTTCGTCCTAAGCATCACGGGCAAGAGGCCGGCCATGTGCGTCCTCAGCAATCCTGACCAGAAGGGTAAAATGCGTCGCATCGATTGCCTGCGACAAGCTGACAAGGTTCGTTAACTTTCATTGTGTCTGCGTCTCTTTTTCTCTTCCTTTTTCTTTTTCGTCTCTTTTTTTTCGAGGACTAGACAGATGTGGCTGGTGTAGCTTACAGATTGGCCGCGATTACCGGGAGGATATTCGGTAAACGTGTTTGCCTAAATTGAATGTATCGATTAGGCAAATCATGTGTTAAATTGATGAAATTTGCTAAATTAATGAACTAATGTTTAGTATAAATGTATGTTTACTTGGAAACGACGGAATCTATTTTATTATCAGATTTACAAATTCATAAAGCGACATTTATATCTCGTTGTTAGACAACTTTACGATACACATGAACATTTCTATATTGTTATAGATATAAACTTACAATCTATAGGCAATGAAATGTGTTACAATCAGAATACAGTATTGCAGTTTATAAACGTAAAAATAGCTAAAATAATTTTCAAGGAATTAAAACATTTTATATTACATATTCTCTACATTTTTGTTTCATACAGTCATAATGAGCAGAAGCTACACCATCCATTAACATGTTACCTTTCTTTCATGTGTTCACTCATGACATAAATATAATATTGTTTTCGTAATTGCAGGTATGGAGATTGGATCTGGTAATGGTGATCCTCTTCAAGGCGATTCCGTTGGAGTCGACGGATGGGGAGAGACTGGAAAAGACTGCGGAATGTGCTCAGCCAGGCCTCTGTGTCAATCCTTACCACATCAACGTCTCCGTCCGGGAACTCGATCTCTACCTCGCCAACTTTATAACCAGCCACGGTAATGTACCTTCATCATATATCTGGTAGTTTAAAAATCAGTTGTAATTTTATTCGGAATTAGTTTAGTTTATAGTGGATATCTAGGGGTAAAGTAAAAGTACGTTATTTCGCTAAGAAATTCATTAAAGAAGAGATTATACAAAGTATCATCTAAAGCCAATCTATAGGGACCAATTTAGTAGATTTTTCCAGCTACATTTTTTGGATAATTTGCGAACTTACATTATCTTGCTTCCAAATAAGTCTTATGATTTTTAGTAGTGAAGTTAGAATCCATTTCGAGGTGTCCCTTTAAATCTAGTTTCAACATATATAACAAATTCACCTAATCTAACCTCTTTGAGAATGGATTGATGGCTTATAATAAGTCAGTTGTTAAAATTTCTTCACCCATCCTCTAAAATCCTTTTGAACCATCACCAGCATCCCTACAAAAATCCTCACTCCTCTTACCCACATCCAAATCATCCATTATAAACAAATCCACAAGTTCACGATCATAATCTCGCATCCACACCACTCAGACAATTCATCGACCCCGGCAGTTCGCAACTCAGTCTTCCTCGCCAATAACTCGAGCCCACGTTGCACTCGCTACGTGCCGATCTCATGAACAACAACAATCCACGCGACCGGTCCAACTTGGATGCGAACCTCTAGCATCCTGCCACCTCTTGCACGTTCCTTGGCGTTACTACTACTACTACTACTATCACCACGTGTTCTCTCACTAACTCTCTTTACCTCCTGCTGGCGACGCCCCCGTGTACACGCGCCAGCCAGATTTGGAATCGGCCAAGCCAACGACCTTTCGCGTGGTGTACGTTCGTTCATTCATTCACAGCCGGCGGGGGCCCTGTGCTACTCATTGAGAACGGGCTTCGATTCAAAGTTTCTTGGAGCGCCTTGCCAATTTCCACCACTGCGTAGTAGCAAGTAGTAGTAGTAGGAACGAAGAGAAGAGACGTCCCCATGACGGTTGGCAGCGTGGGTGAACGCGAGTCCGTCCAAATTCCAGGCTCTACTGCCAGAGGTTACGCGCGCCGAAGCGAGTAAGCGAGTGAGAGAGCGAACGCGCGTGCCCCTCGTTTGTTTTGGTTAGGGTTTTCGCTTTCGACGGTGCTGAAGCGAGAGTCTGGTTGATCGAGGATATGGGGGAATAAGAATGTGGGTATGTACGATGATTGGTAACGGGTGATGAGCGATTTGTGTGGGAGTTTATTTTTCTTTGGTTTTACTGGCAGTAGTCGTAGATGAGTTTGGAGTTCTCTAGGTGAATCGGTGACTGTGGATGCTGTTTTGGAATTTTCATCAGTGTAACAGAATAAAATATTTGAGTTTTAATGTAATATGTGAGTTTTAGCCCGAAGGAAACATTTTTAAATAAATGAATAAAGTCATTTGTATAATACAATTTTCTGACATCATCCTTATGATTCAATTTTATAATTATATTATTAAATGATACTACAATTATAATATCGTATACATCTTGTGTATTATGTGTAAAATCTTCCTGTTACTATACCATTAAAAAATCTTGACCGTTACAGCCCAATCCCAAACTATCGATTTACAATCAACCAAAAAGAAAAAAAAACATCCATACAAGCGAATTTCGACGAAATCCCAAAACATCAACGACCCTGACCTTCGTAACCTCATCCCCAAACTTTACCTCACACCAAACACCTCAATGCTGCCAGGGCACCAGCTCAACTCTCTACCCGTCAAGCGAGCAGCCAGTCGCTCGCGCGCATATCTCGTAACATTCGGCACTGGGTTCAAAGTTCGTGGAAAAACCTGGCCACTGACGCCCGCGCTGGCTGGCTTGCTTGCTTGCTGGTGTTTGGCAGCAGCGTTTCTAATGTTTACAAGCGGTTGACGCAAAAATTGGCCGAACTCCTTTGCTGTCGCGTGCCGCGTAAGTATGAACGAACGCGGCTGGGAAAAAAAAGGAGGCGATGCCAAGATACGATGGGGTAGGTTAAGGTAACAGCAGTAGCAGCAGCAGCGTGAGAGTGAAAGAGAGAGAGAGCGTGGGTGGACTGTTCCAGCTGTAGCGGCAGAGAGAGAGAGAGAGAGAGAGAGAGAGAGTGACACGTGCGATTGGTTTTGGTTTGTTTGGAAGGCGAGGGGAAAGTCGTCCGGGAACATGTGTTTTTGTTTGTGGTTTTGAATAGTAGTATTGATAAATAATCTTTTATGATATTTTAGTAAAGGAACAAAAGAAATAAAAGTTGATAGTGGTTCGTGACAATACGATATTTTTATGGATCGTTTATTTTAAGAAGGTTTACGGTCTTGTTACAAATCTGTGGCTTCCCCGAATAACCGAATAAGTCCACTTATTTGGAAAATCGAGATAACCCCGGATTTTGTATTTTGAAATAGGCCTTTTTCATTTGCCACTTTCAATAGTAGCAAACATATTACCGTAAAGCTACAATTCACCCGAAACGTAACTAGATAAGTCCATTTTTCAAATTTTCTGCCCAGAATAACCGGATAAGTCCATCATTTCTTTCGTTTATCGTATAGTTACCATTTATTTTATCTATTCAAATTTAATGTGAATATCATGGCTAATATATATTTATCTGTTTATTTAAAAAATTCCTATACACTTTCAAATTATAAACATTTTCAAATTTAACAATATTAGTACAATATACAACTGGTGGTAAATTGAATAGAAATGTCACGAAAATAGAATTTTTTGAATAAGTTAGGAGAATTCATTGAACAATTGCTAATTTTGTAATTTATTGATCCACAGTTCTCGGCATATCCAGATAAGTCCATACTTTTGTTGAGTTCTTACTCGTTTTGAATGCATCAGAAAATGTATTATCTGTTGAAACCAGCGTGTAAATATGTATTTTGAATGTGTCAATTAAACTAGTCAAATATCGCGACTCATCTCGTTTCTCACGATCTTACATATAAGTTTGAACATTAAAACCAGTTTATAATAAAAAGTGGACTTATTCGGTTATTCCGGGAAGCCACAGAATGAAGCTACGATACAGTTGAAAGAAAATATATAACCAGTTACTTACATGTTTTACAAGCAATTATCTTTTTAATTTTTTTTAATCATAGCAAATACTCGTAGTAATTTGTGAAATTGAAAATAAAATTTGAACAATAATAAAAAATTTACACAACTCATATCACGAATAAAAACGTTTTCGTTGTGATTTCATTCTAAACTTATACAATTTCCAGTCTGCTAGAAATGACATTTTCCCTGAACCTCCACACCGCAAATCGCAGATGCCAATTCATAATCACGCGAATACACTTCCTCCTACATCCACTATACGCACACGTAGAGAGGATCGAATCGCACTAAGCGTCGCGATAACGCGCGCTCTCTCGTCCCGATTTACGGTCACCGGAGTCTCGTAGTAATTACCCTCCCCTCCCCCTTCCCCTTCTACGTTTACATTATACACCGCTGTGTCTGTATATTTTCCGAGAGCGCGCGGAATTTTCATGCGTCTAGCCACGCTGCGATGATTCATCTGATTTTCAACGGGGAATGGCTGAGACTGGAGCGAGGTTTGTTTTCGACACGCTAATGCATTTTTATCTCGCGAGTGATTGACGATGAAAGATGCGTTGTGGAAAGTGCAACTATATGTACGCTGGTTTTAATGATGAAGTAAGTCATGCTGGAGTGCTTATATAAACACTGAAAATTCATGATTTTTCGAAGGGGTGATTGATTTTCATGGGTGGATTTGTATCGGAATTTCTAATAGTTTTAATGATTTCTTTTGAAAGTAATTGTAGATACTTTAGTTTGTTTTATTATTTATACTACTATTTGTGGATGATAAAAAAGTAGTTTTCCTGCTTCTTAATGACTTTTTAAAAATTACGAAACAATTAAAGACAGGAAAGGATAAAAAGAATGAAAAACAAGGGCATTGATTTTTTATTGTCTTTTCACTCCACTCTGTCTTTTTTTACAGTAAAATTCCGAGAATTATCTTCACAAGCACCTGTTACCAATTTTCACATTCAAATCATCACTCATCTTAACTAAATCGAAGCGATGAAAATACATACGGTACATCCCAAATACAGCATCCAAATCTCCGAATTAGCCACTACTACCGCTTCACGTTGATCCAGATCTCTCAAAGTTTTATAATAAATCGCTCGGCCCCTATCTCAGCGTGCCCATAATAGCAGGTGAAATGAGTCTTGAAGCTCGCGACCAGCGTGTGCGAAAAAAGGAGAGCGCGAAAGCCCCACACACATACACACACGCCTGTGTATGTGTGTGTGTGTGTGTGTGTGTGTGTGTGTGTGTAATTTTAACGCGCATGCAGTAGAGCGCTGGGAAAATTCTGGTATCAAGGCGCACGAGCGTAGTTTAATTTAGGATCTTATGGGTTAAAAGGTTCGTGGGAGCAGAAGAGAGAGAGAGAGAGAGAGAGAGAGGAGAAGAAATGTCGCGTCGCATTTGTCGCGAGGCGACGTACGTCGAGCGTAGTGCCGGGTTGGTTGAGCGGTGACGACGTGCGTGATGTCTATAGAGGTGAATGGGATTTTGTGGACTTGGAGGAATATTAGTTTTCAATGAGAATAATGGTTTTTTTATTTTTTTATTTCGCAATAAGTATTCGAAATATTTATTCACCTTACTATAGAGTGCTTGAAAATAAAAATATTAATCTTAGTAACAAGAATACAATAAACAATGTATAAACTATAAATTTGAAAGCGAGATCAAATAAGTAAAATTTATATTCAATGTTACTAATACGTATAATATACGCACAATTCGATATTTTCGGTACATCCAAGTTAATAAATCCAATACAAACCCCTCAAGCCGCTCTGTATTCGCATCTGGGCATGTAAATCCCGTCGTTCATTAAAACATCATTATTTATAATGACAAACTCTGAAAATAGTCGACCGAGCGCTCGCTCGTACACTTTAAAAGCAACATTAGGAGGCACAAAGACGCTCGCTCGCTAACGTTCAACGCGGCACCTGTCTCGAAAAAGAGCGCGTGAGAGAGCAAGTGAGAGAGAGAAGAACGACTGTCTCGCGCGAGCGACTTACGCAACCACCTTGGCAATATTTAGCCACTCGGACCACTCGGGGTGCGTAGATTTTCCCGAGCGCTTTTGCAGCAGCACCTGGTTGGGTTAGAACTGAGGTCGTCGCGATGTTCATTCATGTTTTAGGGCATGTGGAGGAATTGTAGGATGTGGATGGGTATTAGAGGTGGTGAAGGGATATGTTTTGAATTTTTAAGGTTAGGAATAGTAATAATGTGGCGGTGAAGGTTGTAATTTTTTTATTTGATATTATAATCGTATAGACGGTGAAGTGGAAAATTTAGTTTTTACTGGGATGATAGAACTAAAAAAAGATAAAATTTCGAATGGAAATTCAAATCTCGCGCCACAATTGTAGCGGGAAATTTGAATTCATCATTTTTATTTGGAAAATTATAAATAAAATATACTCCGATTAAAATCACGATGCAGTTTCAAAGAAGCTTTTCAAGCTTTCTGAATAATAAATTGCATCTAGAGAAAATTAAAATAGTAACATTCATGCATTTCCTAACTCATAAAAAGATATTTGCATTTGTCATTATGACGACATTAAATTTGAATTTAGCAAACTGTCTTTCTTTTGTAAATAAAATTGATGATAAAAATGCGACACTTTGTGCAACACAAGCGACTTCTCACAATTTTTCAACTCTTAATTAAGATGCACCCTACCTATACTTGCACAGGTTCGACCAGAGTTTAAGCTGCACGTAAATAATAGTAATGTCCAAACATTGGCGCAATTCCAGGGAGATTTACTGTCTCGAAGTGAAGATAATTAGATTTAAAGTCGGTATTTTTAAACGCGCCTGTACCAGCATATAGAGGAAGATCATCTCTCCTCAGGAACCATGTCGGATTCTATTCTAATTTCGTGCCTATAAGTACTCCTGTAGAATTTATCAAAAAGTGACGTATGCGATTTCGAATGTCGCGGAATAAGTACAAAAATGTGTACCTACCTAATAGTATCGCGTAAAATTAGATAATAATCTGCAGCCCGATGTCCGGATATTAATCACGAACTATTTGTCCAACTCGTTTCATCGAATTTTAATGGGTATCAGATACTATTTAACGTACCATAAAAAGAAAATACTACTCTATCAGTATTTACATATCTAAATTTATCATTTCCCTGTCGACGCGTGAAACCCCGTACACGTTTTTTCTTCCCGTGTCTTTGAAAGCCGTTAGCCCCTCCTACAGCTAAACTTACGCATGCAGAAACGCGCGTGACAACATCGACTTTTACCCATCGCTCAATTCCCCCTCTTTTCCCTATACATATATATATATATATATATATATACGATCGACGTCCATCTCTCGAACAGCAAGCGATCCGATTTCTCTCCCATTCTAACGCGCGCGCGCGCGCCTTTGCTTCCTCGAACGCACGGCCTTCGGGAATTCAGTGTCAGCGTGCAATGCAAATCAGTATGTGAGCTGCGCGATGCATTTCAACTTGCGGCTTTAAACGCGTTAGAAAGCTCATGCGGAGGTTAAGTTTCTCTCGGTTGCTTGCTTGCTTTGCATCTCTCGAGAACGTTCGTTCGCCGGCGCGAGCGGTGTCGTCGTGTATTTTCGTGATATGTTGCGTAATGAGGCTTTGCGCAAGATCGATAGATATAAAACACCATGCGGTCACGAGCGGCCCCGGCGATCTCGTGCTAGTTATATAGAGACGAGTGAGATGGATGATGATGATGATGGGTAGGTTTCATGGGAAGATGTGTGAGATCGGTTATGGGTGAATGTGTCTCCGATGCACAGAGAGAAGAATTTATTTATATCTATGGAATAGGAAAATATATTAGAAATATATCGTGTGTATTAACTATTAATATGTGCATCTCTATAGTAAGATTTTGGGTATTTCCGTCAATCGTTTCTTTATTTTGCTAAAATCAACTTTGTTAATATTAAATAAATCCTTTTCTTGGTGTGAGTTTTAGAAAAATGCATTTAGTACTAGAATGCATGGATTGTTTTTTTTTATTTGTCAAATAGATACTTAAATATATGTATACACCACGTAACAATATTATTTATAATCTGAAACCTTCGCTTGGATTACACTGCGACCGTTATCTATGCGAGAAAGCGACGTGACTTAGCCGAGATAGTTAACATGTAAATTTAACTTTGTCCAAAAAAGCTTCACGGTCCGTCGCTTTGCCGAAACCGGGCAATTCGAATTAGGACTCAAAAACGTATTTTGAATACCAGCCAAAATCTGATCTTAGCTGAACAGTTGTCTTAGACTCGAATGATTCCTTCGTGTGCTGTTTTTCTCACGATTTTAGATAAAATAAGAAGAATTAATCTTCATTTTACGTTTATTTTTATAATTTTTTTAGTTGTATCAAAACATAATGTTTAAATCATTTTATTTTCTAAAATAATGATTTTATTGATTTAGATGTAATCCATGATTGTTGCTAATTTCAACTCTCTAAAGTTGAATTAGTGAAAAAACTACAAAAGATTAGTTAAAATTACTAGTGAATATTCACTAATGTTTCAGGGGAGCAATTTTAACTATTTTTTATTGTTTATGTTTCACTGATTCATATACATTATTTGGTATCGACTTCACACACGAAAAAACAGTGCACACATTTTTCAAAGTATATCTAATAATACTCCTCTTCAAACCACACCACGAGTACCTCATCATCTCCACCACAAATTTTCCTCATTCTAATTTCGCTTAGATTACATCGATATCTCATCCAAGCTTTTGCTCGTATATACGTATATTAATTTCACGAGCAACCGCGACAAGTACACCAACGTGAACATCAACAATAATTTCACAGCGCGTGCGCGCGCATGAAAATATAAATTCCACTATTTCGCGTCATAAACGACTAATCCGTCGACGCGCAACAAAACGTATGCTTTAGAGATCATCTATATGTACTATCCGGAATGCAATTGCAAAATGAAACTGCCCGGTAACGTAGCGGCGCTGCGGAAGATTAATATATATTTACACTGGGAATAATAATAGCCACACGCGTGCGTCGTTTTCATCTTTCTTGGTTCGTCTCTGTCGCTCTGTCTGTATGCTTCGTAGACAAAGACGGTGCAGAGGAAGAGAGAGAGAGAGAGAGAGAGAGAGAGAGTAGATTTTGGTTTTGATAGCCACGCGCCGATTCTTTTCAGGGTCGTGCGCGCTCGATGGTATAGCTGTGTGTTTGTGTTTATCTGTGTCCGTCGTTTTATATGAGTTTTTTATGAGTTCTCATGGTATACTAGTGTTGGTTTTCGAAGAAATGCATTATAGAAAAATTCTTTATTTTCTTTTTATAGTATGCAAAGATATTTTCGAAACCGTGAGAGATAAATATGGTTAGGATTACGTAGACAAATGCATCTCGCGAGCTGTAATAAAGGATAATCCTTCATCAAAGAGAGCATCTCTAAGTTCCAGTAGATAAAGCAACGCCATTATCAATCATTTGACTTCATCGTCGCCGCGCGACTTTAATGGCCAAAGTTTTTGTAATTAAGTCGAAAAGAGTGAATTCGCTATGAATCATACCTTCTTACCAGATTTACCATAGACTTTCTCATTTTTGTCCTAACTTTTATGCATTAATTTGACCACCTTTTTTTTTAATGCAGCCTTTTTTAATGGAACAATTGTTATCAATGGTTTTAATGATATATTCCTTCTGATAATTGTAGACAAAACTTAATTTAAAATCTATATAGTTTCGTATACTACTAAATAATACATTATAAATCCAAATTTCTTTATATATATCCTGACGTATTAATAACTAACAAAAACGTAGTTTGTATTTTGTTTCGATAAGTAAACAAGAACTCACCTTAACAACCCTTTCCTTTCTTACAACATCAACTACGACCATTTTCTTTATTCCACCACCAAAAAAAAACCTCACTACCTACCTACCTCTCGTCTTGGTCAGTTTTTCCTTACCAACCAAAGCGTGCGCGTGCGAGAAAATCAACGACTCTCTCTCTCTCTCTCTCTCTCTCTCTCTTGAAGGCATGCCGCACGCCGCGCACAAGATGTCCGCCGACCGCACGGCTGTTTATTTATAGAGCACGCGTACACTCGCTCGCTGCCGCTTCCATCCGTGTATGCGAACGCGGTTCTCGTGTGTTGACACTTGCGTTTTGTATTAGGCGCATGCGTAGCGTAGTCAGGTATATTATATAGAGATGGAAAAGATTACCAATATGAGGGGTTGGCCGACGAGTTTTGACTTTTTCTACTTGGAGGGTAATGGTTTGTTGCGATGGTGATTGTTGAAAAATATGGATATTTAATTGCTGGGAGTGGAGGTTATTTTAGTCAATTTTTATAAATTAGGACCAAAAATATTGTAGAATGTAATGTAAATGGTGTATAAAACTGATGAAGTGGAACCATACACGCGGCTTTCTATACCCATCATAAAAATAGTCCCAGGTTTAATTAAGCTCCAATCTATATATACACGCCTATATATATATATATATATATATATATATATATATATAACTCTCGCAGCCCAACTAATTATTCGCGCTCGTCATTTTTGTTTCAGAAGTCCTAAACGGTATCTGCAATGCGTCGAAGGAGGAGGAGAGGCGGCGAAAAGGTACGAGACTATATTGAGCAATAAAGCGCACGAACAAAAACAAAAGTGAAAAGAACAAAAAGAGGAGAGAGATTGAAAAAAAAAGAAGCCTACGCGAGATCGAGAAAAATTTTAAAAACTTTAGTAGCGCGAGCAAGTGAACGTCGGTCGTCGTTGAAATATATATATAGTTATCGAATATCGCTTGCACCGATGCCGCAGATAGCACACGACGACGCTCGTAGGCATTTGCATCGACACTCTTGTATTTTTCTAAGCGGCCCTCGATATATACTTTGCCGCGGGTCCATCGATAAATTTATCGTCGTGCGCGTCTTCGATTCCCTTCTGATTCTTCCCCGTCTACCGCGACGTTGCCTCGAGGCGAAAAACGTATCTGCAACTCATATAACGACAATCGCTCGAATGATCATCCCTCGTCGAATCGCGACCCTACGACGTTTTCTTTTTCTTTTTTTATAGTTCTACTCTCGTTTATGAGTGATTTAGTTGTATAGTACATTATAGTATAAAGCTTTTTTTGTTATAATTCGATCAAAGTTTGTTTTTTAAATTGTTAGAAATGTTACGGAACGAGAAAGAATAATTCTACAGCTCTAAATTTTATTAATAAACTAAATACCATAGTTTTTAAATAATATAAGGAGATAATTTTCTAGATAAATAAGATCCGAACTTTATTATACATTTAATTATGATACTCGGAAAGAATTTTCTAATAAAGCACAGTAATAATATTTTTATGGAATTTTTCCACTCGCGCAAAAAAATCACATGACCCAAGAGACCAACCACACCGCAACCCATTACAACCCTTAACTCCTTTACCCCACACTCAATCACATATCATTCTCCAACCCGACAATTCACCTTCCCCATGATCTTCCATTTCCTCCCTCCCGCTCGAAAAAAAAGTGAATTCCTATACCTATTCACAGGCCCCTATACCCATATCCGGCTATAAAAAATTCATCCGTCGTTCTTGCCTCTCACACATCAACCTCTACATACACATACTGTTCTCTTCTCCACCCTCACCACCCCTACTACCGTCGTCTTATCGTCAGGGCCATCGGGCGCGCAGGCACGCTTATCTTTCTCTCTTTCTATACGTGTATATATATATAAACCTTCCGCGCAAAATCGTAGAGGCGTATACGCTCGAGCGGGATGGGGATTGAAGGAAGCGATCGTTTATCGATTATCGATTGTATTTGTTCCCAGGTGCAGGTTACCACGAACTGTATAACGGTGTCGTGTGCAACGACACGATCCTCGCGACTGGCGTCTTCAGCTCGAAGGAGCTCTGGATGCTTTCAAAAGGTACGACGACGAGCGTCACACTTCACTGTACTCTCTCTCTCTCTCTCTCTCTCTCTACTCTCTTTCTACTCTCTCTTTCTCTCTTTCTCTCTCTCACTGTCCGTTTTTTTTTGTCTATGTTTCTTTTGTAATGCCCGTCGTTATGGTCTTTCTCTTTAGATCCCTTTCTTACGTTTTTTTTTCAAACGAGAGATTTTTACACTCGCACTTGAATTGTTTTTTCCGTTTATTATCGTAAAGTGCCTTGTTGTTTTCCTCTCTCTATCTGTCTCTCCCTCTTTATCTTCCTCTGTATAAATAAAGGATTAATTTTACGTGTATTTGAAGTCCCCTTTTCTGTGCATTAATATTTTAATTTACTCTGATAATACGAGAATGTCTTTTATAGAAGGGTCAAATGTCTATTTAATGTACAAAAAATTTATGTTTCAGTGATAGAGTAAAATTAAAATATTGATGAAAAAAAGCGTTCGTTATTCGACAAAGCTTCCGTATATATTTCTAAAAATATCCGCAAAAGCAAAATTTCTCTGAAGTCATTTTTTTTCACATTTCGATAATTTTCTCTCCAATGCTTTAACCACGCGAATAAAGAGAGCTAGAAAAATATATTCCAATGCGGATGCTTTCGAAAGGTACCGAACGACTCTGCCTTTTGAAAGCATCCCACGCTAATGGTCCGCAACAATGAAGACTTTTGGAATATGTTACCACACATACCTTATTTTTACATTGTGAGGTTATTTACGAGTAAGTATATATAAATACATATATATATATATATATTCATTCAATGACGTTATCTTTACTTTTTTTTCTTCTTCATGTGACTTTTGTGCATTTTTTTCTTATTTAGGTTATCAAAAAGTGTATATAACAAAAAGGTAATTGTGGTAACATATTCTAAAAATTGTCATTGATTATTTTCTTTCAAGTAGATGATGTCGAGTTTGTGCAGACATCTGTGAGTTATACTTTCCAATTCGTTATAAAATTCGAGTATCTGTTTGAATAATATAATTTAATTCATATACGTTAATTAAATTCGAAACTTTGTCATATGAATAATAATAGATATAAGTTTCCCCAAGGTTATCTAAGCCATGAAAGTTTCATATTTCATTTAAAAAGTTGAAATTCAAATAAGTTTTTACGAGACGTACTTAAAAAGTTTTACTTTGAAACTAGAAAATAGGTTCCCGCGATGTGATGCTACGTTCAAATAAAATGTTCCATTCTCTTTGCCATCATTACGCAATTAAAGTATGAATTTTAACAATTATAAAAAGTTCCTTAACTAAAGTTCACACTTCTATTCATCGGTATTTTATCTCTATACATACATTAACAATTGTTATATAATTAAAAAAAAAATTTCATAAAAACGAATGGAAATATTTTTCAAATCACACACGACGCGTGCGAAATTCGTCGCGAATAGCGAAAACGCGGCCGACGGCTATCGATAAATCTTTTATCACGTCTTTAACAAGACGCTACGCGCCTCGGATGGATAACTCGTGGGTATTCGTACGCTCACTCGCGCTAAATGGAGTAATAGGACGCTTGCCGAGTATTTTGTACCCGCTCTTTACCCCATTTAGCGGATTTTTTTCTTCTCGCTTGTAATGGCTTGGGCTATTATTGGCCGAGCAGATATTTGGGATAGTTGCGGGGAAAATGTGCGTCGTGCTAAAATTAAAGGAGTTTCTGTTACTGAAGGATAGGAAAATAACGGTGGGATACGGCATGAAAATAAGATTGTTGTTGAAATTTTGTTTATCGGAGAATGGTGTGAAAAATATAACTTAAATGTAATCAAATAGAATGACTCAGTATTCGCGTAGTTTTATAAGTCATTAATAACATTTTTATCATTGTGAAAGAATTCATTAAATATTTTATTTGCAATTCAAGCATCAAAAGAACTCTGAAACAATAATCGTCAGTGATATTTAAAAAACTATCACAATTTTTTTCCTACTTATTCGCGTTTTTATAGCACATTTTACCGTCGCATCGACGGCCCCAAAAAACTTATCACTCCTTGGAACCGCGTTTGACAACCCCGCCGCTGCACCTCTTCACCTCAATCTCGTGCGCGTCCGCCCGTTGCTTGAGAAAACCTCAAAAAGCGCATCATCAAATCACATCGCTAGTCTGCGCGTTACGGCATTGCCTCTTGCGCGCACGTGCTCAGGTACCCCCTGTCTATATATATACACCCTCCACCTAAGAAACAGAGAGAGAGAGAGAGTGAGAGTAAGAGAGAGAGAGAGAGAGAGAGAGAAAGAGAGAGGGAGAGAGAGCGAGAGGGAGAGAGAGAGGGAGAGAGAGAGAGGGACGGAGGCACCGTCAAAAGGGACGAAGAGAAAGAGCAGCGCGTGCGCGCATAACCATCTCTTACCCACACAGATGCCCACAGTTGCCCATCTAACGACACGTGCGCTGCGCCGTCGCGGCGCGTGTGTGTTTCAGCGTCCATACTGCATGACCTCAGCGACATGCAGCCTCAAATAAACGCGATCAAAATAGAGCATCCGCCGTACTACTGTAGCAGCTACACACCGCCGTCGGCCGCCACGGCCGCCGAGCAGCAGCAGCAGCAGCAGCAACAGCAACAGCAGCAGCAACAGCAGCAACAGCAGCCGCCGCCTGCGGCTAGCTTCAGTAAGTTTTTGCAGAGAGAGAGAGAGAGAGAGAGAGAGGGAGAGAGAGAGAGAGGGGAAATCCTCGAAGCTCTTACTCTACCTACTGTCTACTGTAGTAGCAGTCCGACGCTTGTTTTGCGGAGGGAGGGAATGGAAGGGGGAGGCTTAATTGCTCGGTAATTATGAGGGGACGGCGCGATAACGAAGCTTTCTTTTCGTGTGCTCTTCCCGAGTTCTCGCCGTTCTTCTTTCTTTCTACCGACCTTTTTTTTTGTTTGTTTTGATGAATTCTCACGGAGGTGTGGTACTCGGCGAGTCTCTTTTATTTTTTTTTTTATTCGAGGGAAGTAGTTTAGATAGGTGGAAAAAAATGGCTAGCCGGTGATTCGATTATGATAGGAGGGGAAAATTAACAATGAAGGAATAATTTATGAAGAAGCTGGTGTTTAGCATTTTTAGCGGTAATAGTTGTATTTTTACTTCAATTAAAATTGTCTGGTTTGTTTAATTAAAATAACAGCTATAGGAAAAGATTACATTTACTAGGATTCATTAAAGGGAGTTATAATAGAAAATCTTACACTTGGGAAAAAGCTCTAATATACTAAATACATATATTTAATATTATAACATAATTTATAAATTCATCAATAAGATTGAAAAAACAATTCAATTAAAATTTAAACATCTTGTAGTGCATTTAATTCAATGTATTTTTTTGCAAGAAATAGAAAAACTCACAACCACAGAAATAAAACGTCGGTTTTCTTTATAATAGATGAAACTTAAGTCGACATCGAACTATTTAATGGGCGATATTCAACAGTGAGAACCGCATTGAATAAATATAGAGAAGCCGAATAAATTAAAATAAATGGCGTAGAACAAATAACTTTATTCGAAAACACAAATATTCGGAAAGTCAATGGGTGTGTGCGCGTAGAAGACGCAAAAACTAAAAACTAGAGGTCGACTCGTAAATAGCGTAGCCTTTGCACGCGTCATTAAATTATCTTGCGGGCCGAGTCTTCCAAAATGCTGGCATAAATCACGCGGTGAGAAGCTTTGAAAATTTAGTATGTGAGTAGAAAATTAGAAGCGCTGCTGCGCTTCTCTTTGCGTATACGCGAGCGAGCGCGCGAGTGGATTTCATCGAACTGCCGCTCGGCGAGCGTTATTTAAGTGCACTTTGAACGCTCTTACGCGGAGAAAATAGAGTGCGAAAAAAGTCTGAAACGCGCGAATAAATCACAAGTATTAATGCCGCGTTACCTTCTAACATGTGGTTTACTGTTTTAAATATAATTAAATGAATCATTAAAATCAGCTCTATAAAGCAATAAAGTATGCGTTACGAAACTAAATCAGATATTAAAAAAGAAACAAAAGATAACAATATCTGTAATATAAAAATGTCAACTAAAACTTAATTTTACCTCCTTAAGGTTGTTATTCATATTATAAAATAGAAAAAGATCGTTACAGCAAGATTTATATTGATATTCGATGAAGAATACACTTGACGTTGGGACATTACTTTGCCGTTTGATAATTGAAAAAATAATTTTTTATTGAATAAATACATTGCTTACACGATTCAATAATAGAACTCTTAATACTGCAAAAACTATCTGATCATGTCATTATTTGTTTTTTTAGGCCCACCACCAGTGCACCAGCTGATACGCAACGACAAGACTGACAAGGCGCCGGCGGTTTCGGTGTCCAGCGCGCCAACCTTCTCGCCGGTTCTCCGACCGGAGGACACAGGTGGCGCCACTCCTGGCGGAGGTGGCCACCGTGGCATGGACTCGCCGCACTCTCAGACGGGTACGTTACCATCCCCCTTGCATACAAATACACTTACAAATTTATTAGCACATATATATACCTTTACATATGTACACCTATCTCACCTCTTCTCATGGAAATCGACAGCTCGAGTTCAAGAGCGAGCAAGCGAGTGCGCGCGTGCAGCTTCGATTAGGACAAAAACACACGCGCGCGCTAGCGCCGCGGAATTGGAGAGTTGCCCGGCGCAAATATTTTGCTTTCGTTCGTTTCTCTAGGCCGGAGGCGCGGCGTTTTACGACGATTTGATTTGCGAGCCGGAGGAAGATTGTTATTGGGACGGGAGAAGGGAGTGTTGGAGTTGTAGGCGACGAATGGGGTGGTGATTTATAGGCTACCGGCACTGAATTGGAATTGGGGATCGATTGCTGTAATGAGTTTGAGTGATTGTGTTTTGGCGCTGTGAAGTCAATGTTTCGGTAATTGTAAGTTGAATATATCTGGATATAGAATTACGTTTTTGAAATAAGAAAATATATTTGTTAAACATAACTATAATTATTTTCAAAAACCACAATATTTAATACTTGACGTTGTGCTGTTGTATTATTTTCTACGTTAATTTTAATAACTCTAAAAAAATTTATTTTCTATAATATTTTATTGTATCGATAATAAAAGAAAATTCATACTTGACGTTATAACACTACCGCGCACCTTAATTCTATTCCTAAAAAATTTCATTAAATTCTTTTAAATTAAATTTCCGCTATTTTCACTTCTTTAAATCACTATTTTCAAGCTATTTGTACGTTACTCACCTGAATCGTAAAAAAAGTTCAAGGCGAAAGCAATCAAGTTTTCAATGGACCATCAGTCCGGCGGCACTAATTCAATCCACGCTCAGCTCGGCAGTCCCAGCCCAGTAACGATCCGGTACCGGTCCATTTCTAAACTCTCGTGCAATTAAAGAGTACGTATGTACATCGCTGAGAGCGAGCAAGCGAGAGAGAAAGAGAGAGAGAAAGAATTTGCGGCGCTGCAGCAGCAAACCGTGAAATTCGTGAAAATTCGCTGCTGCCGCTGCCGCCGCACCGAGGAATGGCCCACCCTCTATTTTCTTTCTTTCTCTCTCTCTCTCTCTTTTTTTTACACAGACGCGCGCTTGCGCGGGCAACCGTCCAATTTTTGTACTTCTTAGTTTGAAACACATTTGTAAACTTTGTCGTAAAAATACATTTTCGCTTCCTGCATTCGAGGGCGGCGCACTAACGCGCGTTCTCTCCCTTTCCCCTCCCCTTCGAAATAAAAAAAAAAGGAGGAGGAGAAAGGAACGACGCCGCGACGGCGAATAAATAAGTTTTCCTATTTCGGACGAAAAAAAGGAGAAGCGAGGCTGTGGGTGGAAGGGGAAAAGGAGGGGGGGAGGAGGAAAGAAGGCAACGAGGCCAAGTGTGCCGAAGTACAAATCACTTCGCCAGACGTGTCATGCCGAATCCTAGCAGAGGGAAGAAGGAGGAAGAGAAGAAGGAGGAGGAGGAGGAGGATAGTCGTGTGGCAGTGCCGAAAATTATACGCCTCTCGCGCTCCTGTAATTCGGGTCAACTCGATTAAACCGACAATGGAATGCTTCGAATATTTCCAGACGGAAATTTCGTCTCTCTTCAACGATCGAACTATCCTCCTCTGTCTGTCTCTCTCTCTCTCTCTCGCATTCCATCTCTCACTCTCTTGTCTCTGCTATATCTCTTGGATTATTCTGCCTTGGCCGGTTTCGCTAATCAAGCGAGTTTCGCTAACGAAAAGTCTAACAAGCGTTGCACGCTCACCAATACAGCAGCACCAGCAGAAGCGGCAGCAGCAGAAGCAGCAGGAGTTGAAGTTTCTCAGAAGGGGGGAAACGAGGCTCTGCTTTATAATCGAAAACTTATTCGCGCACGCGATCAAAATTGAGCTATCCCGAGTGAGTTCGTCCCGGGAAGTTGTGGAAAAATGCAGAATGTCGCTGGATTCTTTCGATTCACGGAAGAGATTTGACGACGCGGGAATGTCCGGGAAATCGTTGGGTGAATTGGAGATGGATGGATATATCGTCAGTGGGGATTGACCTGTTATATCAGGATGTACTTGAGTTTGTTTTCGTTGGAGTCGGATCAAACGTTAGTTTAGATTGGGGATACAGTTCTTGATCAGTTATTGACATAGCGTTGTATTATATATTAGTTTAATAGTCATTGTCGATAATATTCGTTAAGATCCAGTAATGTACGCAAATTCATCGTTAGATAAACAAATTCAGATGATTTTATTATTGTTGAATATTTTCATTCAAATAAGATTTTTTATTTTTTTATTTTTCTTAACAGCACACTTTATGAAAATGGTTTAAATTTACAAAAGAGAATCTCATCAACTGATTTTAAACACCGAGAACATATCATTATAGGTCCCATTTTCATTAATATCATATTTATTTATTTTTTAAGTAACACAAACAAAAAGAAAAATACTTGTAAAGAATCAACAACACTGCTAAAAGCACCTTCTATACGTTTTCTCTCGCTAACTTGGAAATAATGTTGTGATTTATCGACTAATCGATGAAACTATAACACTACTAACGACAACCGTGATCGTGATATTGTCAGCCTATATTGTCTGTCTCTAATAATTATCCAGTGTGCGATAGACCCATTCTGAGCTCTCACCCAGGCATTCATGTAAGTAAGTAGTTTAACCAAAAAAAAAAAAATGCTCGGTGGATTGCGCAAGTCCTGATCGATATACCATTAAAATGTATCATGGAAAAGAATCATTGTATCAATTTAAAAATCTACATTCGCCTTTTCCATGAACATTTTTCTTCACGCGTCATGCTGCCGAACCTAGATTTAGATTACATTATTATTACTGTGTCTGTGTGTGCACTTGCTGTCACGACGCTGCTTCTTTTGTACTACTATTATAAAAGTTTGAACAAAATGGAATTTTTATTATTCACACAGAGAATTGTTTTTTGTTTTTTTTACTCGCTTCATCGTAGCCATTATCATTTTCATGTGTGTACATACCGGGGGAATGTCGTTGCGCTGTATACCAGTATGGGAGAAGAGCAAAGTAGCAAAACAAACAAAAAATTAAAAAAAAATTAAAAAAAAATGATACGTAATTGGATGCGAGTGAGACTAATATCGCGAATTACGCGTAATCTCTGTTTCAGTCTGAGCCTGAGCATAGAGAGCAAGCTCGCTAAATCAACTATAAGGTACTTTTGTGACTGGTTATATCTATATGATGTTATCACCTATATATTATCTATTATCTATGTATCTATCGATATTTGCATACCTCTCTATGTATGTACGTGTACACGAATTATATATATCTATGTCTATATTATACACACAACGGCTATGTGTCTATTTTAATATTGAACGCGTCGATGTGCGACAAGTACGTCCGCGATTGCTAAGAGATGAGAAATATATAAGATGTACTCTCAAGATAATTATTTCATCCTCAAGGTTCAAATGTTATGACATAAAAATACTTTAGTTTTTTTTAAAACATTTCAGTCTTTTTCTCATCTCTTGAGCACTAATAAAAAAAAAGTAAAATTCACAAAGAGAAAATTATGTCTACACAGCTCAATGCTTATTAACACAATGATTCTTAATTCGATAAAAGCAGTAGAAGAATAATATATACTTTTCTCGATGTGAATGCTAATTACCCACTGTTTACATGTAATACCGAGAGAAAAAAAAAAGATGTGCACGATGCCCGAGGTCTCTCTCTCTCTCTAACCGTCCAATTTTTTATATATACTCTCTGTACATTGATATTGCTCCCCACCATCTATATATATATTTATATGAACCACCTACTTTGCAGTCGAAGCACGACACCATTACGACTACTCGCTTCAAACACCCTCGTGCATACAAAAAATACTTTGATAGAAGCCCATGTAAAAGCTTGTCTCGTTGTCGCGCTTTGACTATATATATATACTATATGTTTACTATATACATGACGTTCGTGTGGTCTACAAGCGTTATATACCGTTATCCGCTGTTTTGCAGTCACTTGTGCAATCTTGCGAAATACCAGTAATTATTTTGGTATGTGCTATACTGAATTTATAGTGGTTAACAATTTTGTTTAGTTCCTCTCTCTTCTACGTGACGTAAAACAAACTAAGATATATTATTGAAAAACCTTTTAAATTATTTCGTGGAAATGAAAAAGACTGTTAACATATATATATTCTCTTTTTCTTCTATTTTAATTTGAAATCCTAAAGCACTTGAAAGTATCGACTTTGTATCTTTTCTATCCTTCTTTTTCACCTCTGGTAAATAATTCACGTTTCTGATACCAAGTAGAATTCTTTCTTTCTGTTTATTTGAAGGTTTTGAGATAGTTTTCAGTTTTACAATTTTGATTATATTTTTGAAATGATGTTTGACATACAGAAACATAAAGGTAATCTCAGTTAGGACAAAAAATTAACTGACACTCAATATGGGAATAATAATTTGAATGGTATTAAAAGAAATGTATGGCTACTACAGACGCTCAAAATGTTCTAGTAGCTGTATTTATTTTTGTTGCTTAATGTTGCAGACAAATTTATCAGCAATGTTCAAACTTTACAAAATCTAAACATATAACTAATACAGTTTTCAGCCTATCTCAACAATGACCTTATTCAAATACAATATTGTAACAAAATTTAGATAATATACCGAATTTTGAACATGCCCAAATGATATTAACATAAGTTGAGTCATTTTTAGTTGAAAGGATTACGGAAGACTATAGATTGTTATCACCTATACATTTAATTATTTCACAAGCTATGAGTTGTTGAAAACTTGTATTAATACTAACCAGACTCTTAAGAAACGTAACATTTCTCGAGGCCACATTATCTTTACTTTATCATCATCAGTATGTCTTCAACATCTAGAACGGATGAAAAATTTGTTCCTTCTTATATGACAACTACTTACGAAATCAATTAAGGATCCTTAACTAACCACCAAGTCATTTTCGACTCCTTTGAACAAAAAAATGACTCAACCCCTATACATATATATATATATATATATATATATATATATAAATCCAACCATACCCATCGAGTCACACCCCCTCTCTATCACTCTTTCTCTCTATCTATCTATCTATCTCTCTCAATTTGAGCAAACCCAAATTAACCATGGCGTCTCTACGCTCTTATCACTCTTTCTCTTTCTCTCTTACTCTCTGTCCTCTGTCTGTCGCACGCACAAAAGCCTGCCCGGACGACGGGACGTCGTGACGCGACGGCCGAGCGGCAACTCCAGTCCAGCGGTGTGTCTCTTCCTCGTCTTCGTCGTCTCCAGCGTCGTCTCCCAGCTGGAGCGGCACCAAGGGAGCGCCAAAGAAAACCACCGCATCGCCCGTCGCCCGTAGGTCGATGATGCTCTGCAATGTCCTCTTTTTCACTCTCTCTCACTCTCTCTTTTTTCTTTTGTATATCACATACACACGTACACTATCACACATACATACACAATCACACGTACACATACTCATATACTGTGTCTCTATCTGCTCGTTTAGCCGCCTGCAGCTGTGTCTCTCTCTCTCTCTCTCTACTCTTATACTTACTATTACTCTCTCTCTCTCTCTCTCTCTCTCTCTCTGTATATGCACGATTGTTGGCGCGATGCTATCGCTCCTTAGAGTCTGTGATGTGTATACGCTCGCTCGTTAGTTGTCCCTCCCGCTCGCCCTGTGGGTAGCCCGTGCGGAAAAGCGTTCGCAAGCAAGCGAGAGATAAGGCGGCCGCGACATTACGGGAGAAAAGGGGAGGGAGGATTAGATGCTCTGCTTTGCTTTCTGAGCTGTTTTATCGGAAAGTGCGGGAGATGCTTGTGGTTGTCTTTTTGCGTTTTGCGAATAGGGAACTTGTCGCGGGATTAGCCGCTAATTCTTTCGGTCGTGTTTGCTTTGAGGGGGGTATAGGCGAGAGGAAGTAAGGCTGAGATTGGGTAATTGGTGGGAATGAACGAGACTTGGGGGGATGATAATTCGATGCTGTTATTGAGTTTGCGCTGTTGGTATGTAAATTTTTGCAAATTGTCTAGAGTATAGTATCGTGGAAAAAAGTTTATTATTGTCGTTACTTTTAATGATTTTAGTCGGTTACTGTTGAAGCGATTTGAGTATTGATGAATATTCTGGGGAAACAGTGTGAAAAAGAATCGTGATTTAAAGAGTTAATTTCATATTCAGAATCAAGAATTTTATATTCGTATTAACTTTTGGAAGTTGGAGGACGAATAATAAACTTACAAATGAAACTTTCTATTTGGAAACCACAAAATCAATAACATTGATTATTGATACGACGAGAGATTGATATACAGTATTTTTAGCCCTAATATATAGCGCAAATATTTCATTTGCTTGCTCACCAAATTTGTCTGTCTGTTGCCAATGAAAACCTCACAACCAGAAAAAGTATTTCATACTATTCTATTGTAAACTACCAATTTATTCAAACTATAATAGCATATATTTGTAAAGCACAAAAAAGCTTCATACCAGAAAAATAATTGTAAATAAATGTTGGAACAGAGATTGGGAACGGACAGACGTGCGGATGTGTCCCCTCGTGTCTATCTCTCTCTCTCTTTCCGACTCATGTTATGAAACACGTGTAAGCCCACACTCTCTCTCTCTTTCTCTCACTCACATACACACAGACTCACTCACTCACCATTGTACGGGTAAGCCACATAGATGTGTCACTCTCTGTCTATCTGTCAGTCCGTTCGTCTCTGTATCTCTGTCATACATACATATATGTTATACTGTATAATATATATCTATGTAAACTGTTTGCCCGACCTCTTGTTGTCTATATACCCTACTCACGTTATATATATACTTGCTATAAAAAAAAAAAAAAAATAAATGTGTTACCAAAATCGCAACTTGCGTCAAGTGTCACTGTCTGTTGTCCACGATTTGAACAAAAAAAAATTACGATGATTTTGAAAACGATCGTGTAATTGTATAAGATTAGTTATCTTCCATTGACACTCGACGTAAAGTTGTTTAATATAATGATCACCGTTGCACACCATTGGTATTATTTATATATTTCACTCACTGTTTACACGGTCAATGCTCTGGGTATGTCGTATGCTGGATGGATTAACTCTCTCTATATATATATTAACTATGAATTTAACTTTCCGAACCTATATTTTTGTTTTCTATATATACATTATTATGGTATGCCCCATTATAAACTATATCTATATATATATTATATTCTGCTCCGTACGATACCACCTCTTTCCATTATACATGTATATATATTGAATATATTGTTGTTGCGATGTTAGTGTTGTTGTTTACTATATACATTATATATCTCTATATATATATACTATAATTATTATTACATATATATATATAATCACTGTTAATGTTGGTGTTTTGCTGTTACCTTGATGTTTTGATGTGGATATGTTTATATATTATTATATATTACTCGTTGTTATCTTGCTGTTTGATGTTTGTCGTTGCACTATAAATATATTAATATGATACGCATAGGCTGTCGCGGCCCAAAATCCGAGCTCACGCGCGTGCGTGCGAATCGTCTCGTATCATGTAAAAATTTCTCATCCAATTTCTCGAATTTACGAGGAAAAAAAAGCCAAAATTTCGAGCTTGGAATTTGACTGCCCTGTGCATCCTGTGCGCATGACCTTCTTCATGTGTAATACATGTTCACCATTAAAAAAAAAAAAAAAAAGAAAAAAAAGAAGCTGGACTGTACGTCAAGTACGCGCCTACGGTCGACTAAAAAAAAAAAGAAAGAAAATACTCAAACGTGGAAAAAAGTCCAAAGTAATTCGTTGCAGTGCGCATTTTGCACATACATATACACGTACGCGCGGACATACGTACACGTATCCACGTTTTTCCAGCCGCCGCCGCCGCCGCAGCCAGTCTCACGCTTCGAGTGCGCGCGTGTATATATGTATACATACATATGTATCATATGTATTATGCATCGCATATAAGCTTACATATCATGCATATGTATCTACTTTGTGCCGTATATAACTCGTGTTGCTCGTGCCACTAAAACCACCCCCTAATAACGATAACGCCGTCTCTCCTCTCTTTATACTCCTCTCTCTTTTTCTGTCTGTCTCTCGTCGCTCTCTATCTCTCTTTCTTTTTTTTTGTTATTACTGTTTCTCTCATTCGCCGCGAATTTCTAGCCACGCCTACCCTGTAAAAAGTTATGTATTACACGAATGTTCGAGTACTTTCCGCAATGTAGGTCGTGTCCAATGTTATTTGACTTTTTCTTTCTCTTCAGTTAACAGACCTGATTTGATTACTCAAGTTTCTACAATTTTATTATACATTTTTTTATTGCATATTTACCATTTATTGTCTTAAAATGATTCAAACAATTAGATCCCCGTGTATACGTTACTTTACAAGGGCCAGCGTCACCTATCACCCGCGACTAACAAACTTAATTGTCCGAGTTAATGCGCGAAGCTTCTTGTACACCATCTCACCAGCACCACTACTACCACCACCACGGCCATTATACCACAGTGCAATCCGACATAACCTCAACGGCAAGCGATAAACTTAAGACTTTAATGCTAGACATGCTGCGTCCGTCTTCAAGAGAGACGACGTCCAACGGGAAGTCGCGCAATTCTCTCACTCGTACCCATACACACACAAGCACACGTAAACGTATAAGGGGGTGGTTTGATGCTGGGTATATACATATTCTTGCATACATATATATATGTATATATGTAACACGTGTCCAGGCCATGCGATGATGTGCGTTAGACGTGGGGGGGAGGGTTGAACGAAGCAATTGGAGAATAGTCCTTAATAGAAGATGGATCTGCTGTTTCAGGATTGCACTCACCGCACGAGGGTTTGGCCGGTGCATCCAGTCAAGGCATGTCCAGCCTGGCGTATTACCAACCCGAGCATCCAGGCTCGGCAGGCGTCGTCAAGTACCCGGAGAACGGCCATGACACGCTCTCGGACTTCGTGACGTTCGTGTGTCAGGAAGCCGAGAACACTCAGCAACTACCCCAGGTAGCTTCGGCGTCTAATGTACACTCGATTGAAGATGATCCGTTGGCGTTGTTGTGGTTCGATGGAGTTGTTGGCTTAGATTTGTTCCTTTATAAGTAGATGTACAAGTTAATTTTTGTTGTAAGCCAAAAGCTCTTTTAACGCCATCGACGCCAACGGTTATCCTATATCAAAGTTGAACTACAATTATCATTGTCCACTCGCCCCGGATCGATTGCACCCCTTCAATTCTTGTAACTTTTAACTTTTCGTCAATGATGACACTGTTTGCTATAGTGGCAACCACGCGCTATCATCTAAAATTTAAACTTTTTCAAAATTTTTACCATGAACCGTGAACAAACAAAGCTTCCAAAATGAAAGAAGAAGCACGCGCGCGTCTAGCATCAGAGAATCGATCCGGGGCGAATGGATGGGCCCTCGGCTTGTTTTGTGTTGATCGGTGGCGTGCAATTTCCAGACGCAACTCGCGGGCCCGCGGTCTGGCGTGCAAAAGTTCTCACAGTATTATCCGAGTTCGATGTTGCCACCCCCACCGCCGGCGCCAATGGCCCGGCCGGTCGCCATCATCCGCTCGACAGGTGAACTCACAGCAAGTGGCGCCACCTCGCCGGCAAATTCTCAACCCTCGCCTACTGATCCCTCCGATATGGGTTCGAGTCAACAACAACAGCAACAACAGCAACAGCAACAGCAACAACAGCAGCAAGACCAAATGGCAGCCGCAGCGGCAGCGGCTGGATTGGTTGGTAGCACATGTCAGACGTCTGTTGATCCAGGTGGACGGAAGAGTCCGACGAGGATCCTTGTCGCAGCGCCTCACACGAGTCGGGAGTACACCTTCGCGCACTTTCACTCGCAGCCTGGACAGGTGAGTTATTCGTTGACTATTGTCCCTTTTGCATTTTAATAGAGGCCGAGTGTGATTAGTGGGATTTCAATGTGTATCAAATTCATGTGTACGCCATTGACAATTATAGTAGATAAAAAATTATTGTAAAGTTTTTAGTTAAATTTATTTGCTTGATTTTTGTATTTTAATAGAGTGTTAGAGAAAAAACTATAAATTGTCGTTGAGAATGATATAGTGTGATGTTCACTTTTTATATTTTTAATGAACGACAGAAATAATTACCCCGTGCCTAATTTAACTGCAATCTAAAAGTCAAGTACCGTGTTTAGAAAGTGTAAAATTTTGGAGGCTGCTTTATCAGTGATTCTGGCTTCCATGATAGGGAAACGTTCTCTCAACATCGTTTGCGAAACTTTAAATAGGAGTTTCAAAGTATTTACTGTAATGTGCTTCGGTAAGCTGAAATGCGGTTAAAGTAGCTTAAACGATAATTGATACGTCCTACGGCGAATCTCTGTCACTTTAAATCGTAACTAGGCTTAAGTTTGGAAAGACACGTACTACAAGTTTTACAAATTTAGTCGTTTAATCTTTGAACTTTCAAGCACTTAATCTTAAATTCTTCTTCTCCATTTTATTTTGCACCATCAATTCAAACCGCAATTATTGATATTCTTGCATTTAATAAAAAGTACCATACAACAATACTTACGATAATTGCTTAATTCACAGCAAATTTTCACCTATCCGACCATCAGTTCGATGTCGGGCGTGATCTCGCCGACGAACCTCTCGCTATTCTCATCGCCTGTGTCGGTGACGAGGCCAGTGGCGACGCAACGCTCCGTCTCCAACATGCCGCCGCGCTGGAACACAGCGCCCTTCATAAACCTTGAGGACGATTACAATATGATAGCGCCGATTATCGCGGGCACAGCGAGCGAGCCGCCCACCGCAATGGAAGAAGGTATAAAACATCCCTATCCTCATGAATTATTCATCCGAGGCTGGGATAACTTCGCGTCTCGACGTCGTCGTTTTACGCGAAATTGGATTTCGCCCCTTTCGCCCGTTCTCCTCAAATCTGAAAATATGCGCGATCCACATGGACACAGGAACTCGCGTTCGCCTCGTAAATATCGGGGATAAAGCTTTTTTTAAAGAGAGTTGAGTAATAGAGAAGTTAAGGGACGTTATTTTCACCGTGGAGCCGCCGTTGTCGGCTGTTCGTTATCCTTCGGGTTCGAATAGCGTAATGAGTTATCGATGGAGGTGTCTGGTTGTAAAGTGTGAATCCAATCCATTAACTTAAATGATATTCAAATTAATGAAGCTTACTCGTGTCTTCGTTGAATTTAGTAGACCCTTTCTTTTATCTGTAAATTTTCGTCAACTTTTCTTAAACCTCAATAAACTTTTTACTTATGTAAGATTAAAAACTATCCTTTATTAATAAACTTGGGGAGAAACATATACAAACATCATCAGAAGCCGTTAAAGTATTCCAATCATCCGAATGCTAACATCCAATCTAATAACACTTGAGTGTCTAAACCATTTTCAAAGAAAATTTTATAATTTACATATTACAGAACGATACTTCCATCCCGTCCATACGAGCAGCGTCGTTGACAAGAATGGTAACGGCGGCCTAATGGGTACTGACCTCGGTGTGGGCGCCGATCCTACGACGCATCATCATCAGCAGCAACAACAGCAGCAACAGCAACAACAACAACAGCAGCAACAGCAGCAACAACAGCAACAACAGCAAGTGATGCAGGATAAACTCGGCAGGCCAAAGTCCCCCCCGTGACACTGGAGGACCGTCAGTTACGTACGGCCGTGTGATGATGCCCCGGATATGGCGCCCAACAGTCCCACGAAGGACCTGTCCGGTTGCTCGTCGCGTCGCTGCTGCTTGGCCCGGTAGACGACCATCCGTATCTCTGGCGACGATCGATTACCAGTTTACAGAAATCTACACATACACACACAGATACTACTTGTACACAATTACGAGCTATGCTTCCAGTAAGACCGTTCGTCCGTGACTAACGTGATCGAGCGGGAAAATTTGTCAAAGGTCGAAAAGAGAAAAAAAAAACGAAAAGATAAATGAGAAAGAACGGCGAACCCTCTGGTTCCCTCAGCCCTCCCGATGAGCCTCGTCGACTTCCAATATTGTATCTATTACTACTACTACTTCGATTGTTTGAGCTGTCTGTGTGAAAATTTTTCGAGGACCCAGGTACGGGCGAGCGAAACGCGCTCCCGAGATCGTCTGTATATATATATAATGACTTTTTGTAGAGATTTCGTAGACCTTTACATACGACTTTCGTACTCTTGTGCCAAAAAAAGTATAAATGACAAAGGGAAATCGTAGCAATAATAAACTTTTTCTATTTGTGACGAGATTAGCGTTTAATAAGGTTTACACGACGACGATGACTACGATGATGATGATAATTTTTCGATGAAGACATCTCGCGAGCTCACCGAACAACACGAGTCACTCGGAAAATTTTCACTCAAGGCACACGTAATATACGTAGTACTTAGGTTTTCGCTTGACGCGCAACCAAGCAATAATTAAGTAAAGCTCATTTCTGCGATGGTCACATACACACACTAAAGAGTCTTGACAGTGCCACACAGTCTTCCAAGCCTCTCCGCTCGCGCATGGCCACATGTAATCTGCGATGCATGTAGATAGTTCAGTCGCTTGTACAATACACCTCGTATTCTCTCACACACTCACACATCGACCGACACTTTGATACTTGAACTCTCGAAAATTGAATAAGTATATACATGGTTAATAATGTATTACGGTTGATGTTGTCTCATCAGTTGACGTTAAGATGGATCGTGAGCAGTTAATTGATATAAATTATTTCGTTTTACTGGTAATTACAAAGGTTAGTAGAGTTTTAAATTATAAAAAACATGTAGTTGATTTATTTTTGAAGACTATATGTATATTTGTATTTAATAAAAACATAAAACGGGAATCAATTATTCGATTATATAGAATAATGAATTTACAAAACCACTCATAAAGAACTTATCCATCAATCAACTGCTTGCTCCGAAACGTTATCTGATAAAAGTATCAGCTGTGTTTGACAGACCAAGTCTTTCAAACGATAATTACAAACAAGTTAAAAGCATAATAAGGCGATCCAAATGAAAAAAAGAGTAACGGGTCTGCCCCCAAAAGTCAATATAAATCAAAAGTAGATGTAAAGTTAACCGATAAGCCTAGCGTTGTGTATAGTCGTGTGCGGGATAAACGTCAGTATTGCCTAACCTAAACTATAGTGATTTTTTGTTTTTCGTTGAACGAGAGAGTATATTTTGTACAAGAGGTGATAAACAAATGTGGAAAAAAGATGATAATACGATAAGAGTAGCGCAATGCACACGTGTTGTGTGTGTCGAGAAAACGACTTGTATATTCGTACGAAAATATATAGAGTAAATTTAGTTGTGCTGACGGGGCAGAGGAATCGCAGGGGGTGTAGAGTAATGCAAAGGAACTTCATGAGAAGTCATTAAAACTCATAGATACATGGTCTTCGAATTTGTAAAAAGTATCTGAACTTGATTTCAATAAGGTTGTAAAATTTCTTATGTACAAAATTTAGGTTTACGAAATCTTAAATGTTAAAAAAATTATTTATTTTTAATTTGTTTAAAAGATTTTATTTTTTATGTTTATTGTTGAATAATAATTATTAGTTTTGTCGTGTAATGCTAATGTAATTAGTTAATTTAATGAAAAAATACGTGTGATTTCACAAGTGATTTCACATGTGATTTCATATAGCTTTGAATTAGATTCATGCGTTATTTATTGTATAAAATCTATTATATTAGATTTAAATCAAAATATAGCTAATAATATATAAAGAATAAATAATTGAAAGTGTATCTATAAGCTTTTAATGACTTTTATAATTAAGAAGCCGCAGGCATTATGTAAATGTTCATATGCCTAAAGCTCAGGCTAGTGCTAATACTAGTTAAGACTAGTGCAAACTAGTCAAAAGAGGCTGCTAGTTAGAAAAAAATTAATATTAAAAAAAAAATAACTTGTAGCTAACTTTTTCAGAAAAAAAGGTTAATCGAGAGTTACTTTACAATTATTGAGTCAACGATTAATTACTTGATAGCGATTGTACGAATTACGAGAGGATCATGAAAGTGGTGTTGGCGCAAAGGTATATAAGATAACTAAAAACACAACCTGCGGTTACGAGCAATAATAAATACATGCGTCATTATCTCTTAAGACTTTATATAAACGCCATGCGGTTTAATTTTGAAAAAAAGAAGAAAACTTGAAAAAAAAGAACGTTACACAGAGACTACCTATCCTAAATGCTTCCAACGGCTGTTATAAAAAAAGAGATATCGCGCAAAGTGATGAATAACTGTGCAAGTAAGCAGCGATAGAAACAATGAAGAGAAGAGATGTACTTAAATGAAGAAGAAAATGCCCGCCCAAAAAAAGATTAGCGAACAAAGCATATATTTCTTATTCAGTACAGAGGAAAATAACGTTATCCCCTTTCTAGAGGCTCAAGGATAATAATACTTCTTCTTTGCCAGAATATACCGCTTTGACGAGAACGCGTCTGAGTAACTGAAATATAAAGAATACGAATTGAGTTTGCGATTTACCGTAGAGTTTAAGGGTTGAGAAAGGTTGCACAAATAATTTTCCCTTTCCCCATTGTCATCGTTGAGGGTCGTGTACTTATTACCTGTGACGCTCGATCGCCGTTTATTTATAATCCGTAGGAAATGAGTTTTATAAATAGTACATACGTTGTTTATTATTAGAAAATATTATTTTAATTATATTATGTTACGGTTATTTTTATTTTCTAGATAATTATTATATTGTACTTTTAATCGTATTAGTTATCGCTAATATGCGCATTGTATTATATTACGGATTTAACTTGGACTTCGTTAGCTTGGTTTGTTCAATTAACGGAGATACAATTTACAAAATATTGTTGATCGAAACAAAAGATATTGATCGTTTAATAGATTGTTGATTTTCTTATTCAATTCCTACTCTTCCTTTATTTATATTGCATTAAATAACTATTCACATCACGGTAAGACACATTCATTTTTCGAGTTTGCTAAAGTGTTCCTTTGCTTGTAATTAACATTTTTATAATCTACTAATACTATTAGTTAATAGCGCATCTTAAATAATACAAACTCGTTCCTAAACTTTTGTGAATGCGTGATTTTTATAGTTAAACGTGTACGTCAATAGTGCTACCGATGATCCATAATGGGGAATCGAAAAGTTTGCGACAACATCTTAACCGCTATACTTCTTTTTTTTCGTTTTTTAAGCAATTTAAGCAAAGAAAATGTACTAATTCCGAGGTATAGTGGCAGCAGCTTTAACTCCAATAATGATAAGTTCATTAGGTACCACGGTGCTATTATTATATTATTACAGCGTATTGTAATCGACGTCGGTGGCAAATACTACTGCTGCTGCCACTCGCGAGTTGCTAAAATAACTCCTAAGTCTATTACTAACACTATTACATCTATACTGCTCTAGAATAAACTATAGCTTTACTTCTATTGTTAAAGAAGCATTGCGAATGAATAAGTGTCGTCTATCATAAACTAGTATTCTTAATATTTATTTTTCAAAATTTGATTGAAATATAAATTAAGTTAATATCTATTTAACACCCATTTATTAAATCTTTGGAAGCATTGCACAATGTTATATTTGTATATTGGATGATTTATAATATGATTTCATGAGTGATTTCAAAACTTCTGATAAATTAATAATTTAGTACATAATTATATTTAAGTACGTATTTTTCCAATTTGCTAAAAAGATAAACATAAATATTACTAAGAATACATGTCTGTGGTAGATAACATTTCGACCTAAGAGATAAATTGAGACTACCACCATCACCACCACTGCTATACTAACTCTACAACTGTTACCACCACTTCTGTTATGAACTATTATTACTAATGCGTTATAAAGAAGCAATTTATTACTATATAAAATGGCTACAGCTCCTATACATATACTCTACGCTATACTTTAAAACTGCTGCAATTTCAAATATCACTAGGCAAAATGAAACTGTAATACTACTACTAGTGACATAAACTTACGACTGCTATGTACTTTCTTAAATACAGTTTACGGAAAACAGTGTACATATTATATATAATTTTAAAAAATGTAACATTAACGAGCGACGTAGGTAAAAAGAGAAATGACGAGGCGAACCGAGTTTTCATTTTGAATATATTTAAAATATATTTACGCCTTTATTGAGCGATAAAAAAGAGCTCAACGGGAAATTCGATCTAGAAACAAATATATTATATATACGTTTATAAAATGGCCGAGGAGATCTAGCGTATTATGTAAAGGTTAAACACGTATGCATAAGGTTCATATAGAGAATATAGTCGCGAGAAAAATGCTAATATAAATAATGCCAAGCAGCCGAGCTAAGATAGCGAACAATACGAGAGAAAATACAACAAGTACGTGGTATTTTTTATTTAACGAAAACCAATTGTCTTCGTTGTATCAAACCAAGTTTATTCGGTGCAGAAAATGTCGTTCGAATGTCTGTATAAAAAAAAAATAGGGTGGTCCGGGATCGCGTTTATTAATAATCAATTATAATAACGAAATTCATTTTTTCCTTTACATCGAATACCCATATTTTTTGCTTGATATTGAGGAGTAGTAGCGAATTATATACAAGTATTAATAAGAATAGGAAAGCTTGTGAAACAAAATCGTGCCTTTCATTTTCTAATTTTTAATAATGTGTTCTTTCACTGTCGATGATGATAAACTAGTACTCAGTATTTATACATAATAAAAACTCGTGAGAAGTTCGAGATTTTCAGTTTCACATATGTTTGTGAGGCTATTTTACGATAATTTGCTCGTTTGAAGGCTAATAAACGCGGAAGTTACTGGGGCAAAATAACTTTAACGCGAAATCGAAGTCTGAAATTCCGAAAGTGTAGATGATAGATGACAAATTAGTTGCTTTGAATTCGTTTAAATTGAAGCTGTAAGATTCATTTTTTCCGTGAATCAAATCCGAATTTTCGGAGACATTAGTAGCAGTATAGAGCGCGGTCGCGATAACTTCAAAAGTCAAATACGTAAAACTTTTTATAACAAATGTATATTTATATTATTTTTAAAATATTAATTTATAATTAGTATTCAAATAAAAAATCAAATGTCACTATCTTTTAAACACTGTTTGCTTAAAAACTTATTGATTTAAATATTTAATGTCAAAGAGCACGGTAACACCCTGACGGCAAGTATATTAAAAAATTGCTATTTTTTAAATTTATATATTATTCGGGTTTATTTTATACAAAATTTATGTGTCAAAGGTATTGCAGTAAGAGAAGATAGTAATATTCGATTTTTTAAATGATTTCTTATACATTTGTTTCGTTATAAAGAATTGTGAAAATTGTAACAGAAGGCTGACAGTATCCAACCCGTGGATACGGATAAGTTGTAAGGTTGAAAATGACGCGATAAACGCGTCAACTCGAGAAATAAATCCTTTCCTTTGCGTTAGTAGATTAAGCCAATTGTAACACTAGTAGGTATTAGCTCCAATTCCGTTAAAGCTCTATACAAAGAAAAAAAAAAGAAACGAACAACTGAAAGCAAATCAATTCAAAATTTAATGGAGCTGTAATAAATGAAAATTAGTAGGACGTGTGAATATATGCGATCGCCAAATATTGGACATATACCCGAGGGAAATTTTGTATAGCGTCTCGAGCTGCCTTGAACCGAAAGTGCATTATAAAAATCGTTCGCTCGACAGGTCGAGAGTGAGATGAAAGACAGGCGCGCATTCTCGATCGGATCGACGACACGAGGGTTTTTCTACATAAAAGTAGTTTCACGTATAGACGAGTAAATTTAACGATAAAAAAAAAGTAATAAAGTAATAACAGTGAACGTAGGTAAAAGTATATTATTAATAAGGCCACAGATATTCAAGTACGTAGGGCAGTTTTGAGCCGTGCTTTTATTCATTTTTAAAATCGATTTGTGATACATTGAACAGACATTTTTCAAACTGAACATAACTCAGAGGAACAACATTAAAAAAAAACATTTAGATAGCAGGCTTTAAAATCTATTGTATCGACCATTGACTGAAGGATTAATTCATATTTAACGTTAACTTTTAGCTATTCCAGATAGTAAATCCATTGCTCTTTAAATTAATGTAAGTTCATAGCAGGAATTTACGTTTACTTGCCAAATTCTCATTATTTATTCATTATGCGCAGTCTATAATCGAAACATATATCATATTACAAATTATATTTTCATTTTGAAATTGATTTTGATTATGATTGCTATTAAAGAACATTTGTTGATAAAACAGATTTAATTTCTATGAATTTACTATATTGTGTATTCCGGTATTTCAATCAATATCGGTCAATCAAAAAGAAAAAGAATAAATGAAATTTCAATGATCCATATGGTATTTTAACAGAAAAAATAAAACGTCACATTTCGATGTTTCTCGTTTCCGCCCAAGTTCGCACGTTCGATGGATTGGACAATACTCAAATATCCAAGAAAAAAATGTTAATAATCCGATATAAGCACGGTTCGAATCTTCGGATAGCAATGATAATGTATATCGTAATTGACGAATATAGCCCCGGGCCACCTCCGCAAACGAAACCAAAATAAAAACAAATAACATACACGCATACACGCATAGCACAACGAACTTATACGAAGAGAATAAAAGTTTGTACGAAATGTAACCGAATATACGGAGTCATTAACTTGGAATTGAAACGAATGAAACTGCAAGAGCGAATAAGAGCATGAAACATAATTCGATTAATATTCCTACTGTAAATATTCCATTTTTCAGTGATAAAATTTGATAAAGAAAACAAACGACGCGTTTCATTCGGGTTGCACTCCACGTTTCTGACGTAAGAAAACCCGCGAAATTTGTATCCTCACGAGGCGAAGTTATGATATTTTGTAAGTGATGCGCAAGACTCGAGGAGAGGACGTATAGTCAAATTATCGTATAACGGCAGTTAACCAATTGAAAAAAAGTAGTGAGACGCGTATTATACAAGCAATTATACGTAAAAAAAACAAGTATGCAATTTTGCAAATATAGGGTTAAAGAGGAAATAATGTTAACTACAGATGAGATATAGCGAAGAAGAGGTGCATAAGCGAGCTAATTTGATAAGATAAAAAAAAAATACGTAGACAACGTTGTTGCGTTGAGTGAGTACTCATAAGTAACAGCGGAAATAATAACGAATACTAATAAAAAAAATACAGTATGGCAACAATAATATTAATAATAATAATAAACTTTAACGATAACGATGATTAAAAAAAAAGAAAAAAAAATACAGATGAAGTAACTGACGAAAGAGGCGATAGTGCGATTACGGCGTTATATATACAACTACATTATACATAATGATAAATTATATATAAAACACAGTGATATATTTATCGAATATTTATTGAGCAATACAGATTATAATATCAAACCAACAATAATGGGAGAATAAAAAAAAAACATAGGATATGGGTAGCGAAATTGTACAAAGCATTGCGAGAACAGATATACAGCAGTTTAAACAAAAAAAAATAAAGGAAGCAGAAAACGCGAAATAGGGGAGGGGGGGAACGAAACACATACTTCGAGTTTCAACGACTCGGTCTGACGCAAAACGTGAGCAAAAGGTAAAGAGACGGAGAACGCGAGTGCATGCTTTACTTTTACTTACTTTTTTTCGTAATCCTTTGGGACATAAATTTCGCGCGTAGGCGCGCACAAACGTGCGTCTGTATACGCAATTCGAATGGAAATTAAGCTCGCCGGATCGAATTTGAATTTGACAAATTCGCGTTTGCGAAATTCCGAGTATAGCAAGCGCATTGTAAAGTGAAACTATATATATATACTGAAATTTTTTGTATCCAGGTGAATTTTATCGAGTAACCGAAAATTCGATAGAACCATTGTGTTTACTTTTTTAAATTCGACACGCGAGTGAATTTATCGCCCAAAGAGTTACACGACGAAAGTATATATAGTCCTATATATAAACGATTTATAACCATTTTTCTTTGGCGTTTACGCTTGACGAGAAGAAAATAAGGGAACCGAAAGTTGCGATGATCGTCGTTTATTTACTGATTGCTGACGAGGTTCATTGTATATCAGGGATTAGACTAAATTAGCACAAAGAAGACAAAAAAAAAAGAAAAAGAAGAGGAGAAGGACGAAGTTGACGACGTGACAAGGAGATGCAGGAGACAGAGAAAAAGAGGCGAACGGACGAAATTTATATATAAATATATAGATAAGCGGGCGAGGGAGGAGATATTAGGGTGGTGATAGTGGTGGAAACGAGCTTGGTGATAACGACGTAACGTAAATAACAAACAAATAAAAAAAATAATAAGAGAGAAAAAACAAACTATAGAGCAGGAGACCTCGCGAGTGTCCTGAGGGTGAGGATGTGAGATAAAGGCTGTCCCTTCGACGTGTCGCGCGAGATTTACGACGAATAATTGATGACAAAATGAGAAGAGGATGAAGGGGGGTAATAAAAGAGTCGATGGGTTTTTGTCACTTTACCGCGCCAACGATACGTTGTGTCCATACTGTCTCAATTAACAATTATGTATTATATATCCGACAATATTGATTATTAAAATTCTTAATACATAAAGATTTAGACTGTGTTGTTATTTAACCGTTGTACATTCAAATTTTACTTTGATTTTTTTTTTTTAATTTTTAGTTTGTACGTCGTTTGTTATACCTTAAAAGATATAAAACAATTATAATTTTATCTATTGTACAATAAATAGAATTGAAATAGTATCAAAGTAACTAGAATTTGTATCGCGAATAAATAGTTACTGTCGATAATGACGGTATTGGTTGTACCATGAGATAAGTAATATTGAAGAATTAGGTAACTTGTTACGTTTACCTACATATGGTAAGCTTCATTTTACCCATACCTGATATATATTCCAATTAGAAATCTGTAAGTATAATGTGTATTTTATCGAAGTCATTTTTAAAATGGTAACTTATTTTTATGTGGATTAAAAATTAAATATTGAATAAGTTTTCGAAAATAAAAATTTGGACAGGCTCATATTAGAACTATTTCTGGATTAAAAATCTATAATAAGGTAAAAAAGCTTATTATTATGTATTTCAAGAATTACATTTTTAGGTAAACATGGAAATGTTTGAGGTAAGAAATATATATATATATAAGGACCTACTGTGCACGATCCTCCTTATATAATATATCGTAACTACAAAAAATAAGAAAGCTAACATAGAATGTTACAAAACAATGTTTTTGTTGAATATTAATTTTATTGCTCAGAATCATAAAAAGGACAACATATCAAATATTAGACTAACCCACACATATTTGTGTATTTTGGCAAAGTGAATTTTCTAGACAAAGCTGACACACAAATTTTTTCTGTTTATTCATTAAGGTACACCTGAGAATCTCCAAATCCAGAAATATCAGACAACACTGACCATGGAACCATATTTACATAAAAGAAGATATGATAGTCTAGATTATACCACATAATACCACTTCATTGTCCTTACGTGCTCGTGTTATTAATACGAATGTCAGCTCTAACGACGGCAATCCAAAAGTGTATCCAAGCGGCGCCCTTATCACTTTTTGCAAGCACTCGTTACCTTCGTCCCTCTCTGCATAAACCATCGCCACTCGCTCACGCCCATATATCCATTTTAACGGGGCGCGGACACGCAATGTGTGTTCGCGCTTTCTCTCTCTCTCTCTCTCACTCGCTTGCTCGCTTGCGAAATCAAATCGCTTTCCGCGAATTCAAAGCTGCCGCTTGCGCACGCGCGAGCCTTTCATGTACGTCTCAATTATCTTTATGTAAATTTACTCAGTTTTGCGGTGTGGGAAACTGCCGGCTAGAGAGGGAGAGAGAGAGAGAGAGAGGCCAATGCCTTCGGGCGCGTCAAGTGTGCGAGATGATGAGCGACGACGAGCTGACGTTTCGGGGTTGGTTGGTTGGCTGGTTGGTTGCTATACACGGTGATTAGCTGTTTGTGCTCTGATGGTTAAATTGTTGTTCAGAGAGAAATGTTTCAGAATTTAATGATGTAAATGGTATTTTGAATGTGTTGGTTGACTGTATTTTTCATGTCGATGATAAAGATTCAAAGCATTCGTTCAACTGATAAATCACATAAAGTATTACATTTGTCAAATTGTACAAAATGTCGACGTAACTGTTAATTTACAATTTAATCTACTAACTAGATTCAACGCGCTTCGTGTGTATTGGTTTTCATTATTTTATTTATTTATTTATTTTTCTTAGAGGTTACGAGCACATGATCAAGTTAATTTCAATTTAAAAGTTTCTGTCAATCAGTTTAAATTAAATATGATAATGAAATTTTTCTTATACTATTCTAATTATTCAGTTTTAAGTACTGATAAACTCGAGAATTAAATCTATTAGATAGACCAATCTAATGAGTCTATACAACAACCAATAAAAACAGTCTTATTGTGATTACAAATTTCATCCATCACTTTTTTAAGAGAAGATATACTATATGATCATAATATTTTGATGAGATTAAAATAGATAAATCAGCCTTAAAAACAATGATAAACCGGAAAAAATGTCTGATGGAAATATTGCGTGTAACAATAAGATGTACTATAAATTTATGTTTATTTATTAGATTCTATTAAACAAGTTAATTGTACAAACGTACGAAAAAATTTCTGCTTAAAATGGTCGAATTAATTACAGTTACTTTATTTTTTCTTTTTAGTGGTATAATTTTCAGTGGTATAATTATTTGTACGAGAAATATAGTTAGCATTCCACCATTCACAGTAAGCAAGAGTAAGAGATAAAATTTCCATTACCTTGTAATGAAACTGGATTGGATAGCCCTGTAATATCTGCTTACAAATAGCAATGCTTTTTAATTTTTTTACATCACAGTTTACATTAATGTAGAAGTAGTAATTAAGCTCTTAAGAATAAAATTCAGAGGCAAACTTTTCCGTTTTTACTTTTATGGTTTTCGTGCAGTTAAAATAATTAATTTTTAACATTGATAATATTATATACGCATATTTCATTTCATTTATATTTCGGATTTCAGATAACGTCATGATGATTATATTTTTTAAACAATATATATATATATATATATATGAATTATTACAAAATTTAGACAAAATATATTGTACTATAATCCTGTTCAGCGTGTAATCCGCTTATGTTATAAGTACATCACGATCGGATTCGAGCGATTTTCAGTAGGTCACACGCCAGATTTTGATATTATAAATACATACCTATATCTCGAATTTGTATTGAGAACAACGTATAAAAATGCTATTATAGTATCGATAGGCGGGTCAGTACAAGAGATTTCCTCTGCGCCCATCTGTCAAATCGCGCGTATTATAGATGTCATTATTAGCGTTATAATTCCCAGGAACATACAATGGATTTGCTGACCACAACCCGAGGGGCGTTCCCGAGAAAAATCTTCCATTTTCCCCGCTCACTGCAATAAATCCATATATAGAAAGTATATTAATCCTATGGTTATATATATAAATTTATTCAGGTAAATGCTCGAGTAAATTGTTAACTTTGCCAAATTATGTCTAGCAACAGAGAAAAAATTTCTTTATAATGTGAAAATATTAAGAATAATTAGTGATATCGAATATTTATTACATGTAATCAAATATTTCTGATATTTCTTTAATTTTATTTTCGGTTTGAATTACGAATCGAATAACTTTGGTCAAGTTGATGACTGTGAAACACGAGTTAATAATCATTATATCGTGATTTCTAACCAGCTATTAACGCTTACACTAGGATCATAAAATGCTAAATACCATATGATAAATTAAAATATCATCAAACGTCAATACCTTCAAACCCACTCACCACCAACACCCACAATCCTCACCATTAAAACCATCGACTACTTCTCTTAACCTAACAAAGACAGCACGCCACATCTCGCCACCACCACCCAAAAACACTTGCATGGCACAAGAAAAAAAAAATAAAACAAGGGAATTCCCCACAATATTCCAAAAACAAAAGAACCGAACCCTACCACCGCAACAGCCTCATCATATATACTCGTATAGCCCTTACAGTAGGCGTACAACGCTTATGTCCATGCTACACGCAGCTACGGTGGCAGCGGCGACGGCGGAATTGCACCTTTAATCAAGATTTCTACCAATTTGCGCACGAGCGCCGCCGACGGCGCGAAGACAAAGCCCATTGTTGCCGTAACTGGTTGGGGCGCTTCAAGTGTTCGCAACTCTCTCGAGCGAGAGCGCGAGTACTGCACACGCGCAGCAGAGGGTAAGTCTATATATATATAATGTGTATATATATATATATTGTATGGGTATAGTCCGATGCGCCTGGTGCACGACGCCAGATGGCTGAGCGCGACATTCCGCTGGCTCGCAAGCGAATAAGCGCACGCGCGCGCGCGCTCTCGTCAATTTACATAAGTTCCGCTGAATCGAAGCCATTAGCGGACAAGAATTTGGCCGCGTAATGAGTTTTGAAGAAGTTTTCGAGTCTTCCAAGAGAGAGTGAGAGAGAGAGAGCACTAAATTAGTCTTGACTCGGCAAAGAGGTTGTGCATCAGTTGTTGTTGTTGTTGTTGTTATTGTGAACAAAGAGGGGGAATGGGGGTAAAGGAGTTGAGGTAGGTTAAGATAGTTTATTGATAACTTTAGATTATGCTTTAGTATGCTGGATATTTCCGTTAGCTTAGGGTGGCTTTCGATGATGGATCACAATATAAAGAAGTGACTGTGGATTTTTATTTGTAAACGTCTTGCTACTCAACAATTAGCAAGCAATTATTAGTAATATAATACCAAAGTCGAACAGCCTCAATGTTGGTATGACTTTCAAATTCTTCGGTGACAACGAAGTTGTTAATATGGACTAACAAACATTGTTTCTTATTTATTGTCGAAGCAATAAACCAAAAAGTGATATTTCTGCTCTTTAGTTTAAGAAACTAAACTACAAAAGCCACTGACGTAATCTCTATAACGACTGAATAACAATCTTGACCGTACCAATACTTGCACATGTTCAGAACCATCTTCATTGACTAATAGATAAAACTTTTGCTAAACAGAATTACCAATACTCTCGCTTATATTCTCTATACTTATACACTGAAGACATTGAGCACAAAACGCTCTTCAACCCAATAAGATCCCGAACTCCCGCAAGGTTAAAACCGAGCGACCCAGCGATGTGCCTCCCTCTCTCTCTCTACTCTCTACGAGTGTACACACCAACCTCATCCTCATCCATCCACACACATGTACACATATCCACGTACATTCACCTAAACCAAACGAATAGCATATAGGATTCCCTCGACGTAGCTACTGGCGCACAGCGACTACGACGACGGCAGCTATCTTGCTCTCTCTCTGCCGTACGCTGCACTCGAGCGAAGCGCGTGTGCCTTCGGCTGCTGCTGCTGCTGCTGCTGCTGCTGCTCGCTCCCGTATTTGTGTTTGCTAATTGCGAATTGTCTGGCACTGTGCTGCACGCGGAGGAATGCTCAGACCAAGGAAAAGACACTAGGGGAATGTGGCCGTCCCTCTGGCGCAAGCGTACTTTTACGTCCTCGTTTCGCGAATATTTCGTTTTTTTGCTTTGTAGGAGGAAAGGTAAGAGAGAAATGGTGGAAAGACTTTCATCCGGCCTTTTTAATTATGCCGACTTTTGCCACGCGACTCGCGCGGTCTGTTGTTGTCTCAAAGAGAAGAGAGTGTGCGGCAGTTGGGAAGAGGCGAATAGTTTCGAACGTGAGGTTTTCCAAGTGTTCCGATGCTTATGTGTATGTGTGGTGTTGGGTGCTTGAACAGAAGCATTTTGAAGTTTTATTTTTCCTTTACGGTTTCAGGTGCGAGTTCTGTTATCGGTTTATGGTGGGTTGAAGGTTTGGTAATAATACTGTATAGGTCATCAATTGCTATATTTCCTAACTGTATATATTTATAAAGAAATGAAAATTTGTCCAGGTCTTTGACTTCATTTCATAACAGTGAAGTATATATAGCTGGAGGCATTAGTGTAGCTTAATGGGATGCATTAAAATGTAATTGAAATTCCATTATCCCAGTTATCAATCGCTTGGTTTTTAAGACATAATAATCTCATTAGTCAATGAAGTCAAAATGGGCAGTAGTTGTTCTTTTGAAGTTGATGAATGTACATCACGAACATCATCCGTTAAAATTGTAAACAAATTTTTTTCTTTATTCAATACTCTATACATAAAATGTTAAAAAACTTTGCTTATAACAGTGTCTTAAGCATTTTATTATCTATAAAACGTAATTTCGGTAAGTGAATATACACTATTATATATAACGTAACAACAATAATTTATCTCCAAATTTTCGAACACAATACAAGCATAAAGATCGCAAAAACTGAACTTTCACTGCTAACAATGCTCACTCGTTCCTCCTTTCATTACCGCGTACGCTTCTCTCTCTCTCTCTCTCTCTCTTTCTCTTCTTCTTCTTCTTCTTCCTCTTCACCACTGCTTACCAACACCTGGCCGGGCCTAAGCGCACTCGCGCGCGCAAGCCCGAGCACACATATATACACACACACAGAGAATACGTCTAGCCTTTTCTCCTCTCGTCTTCTCGTGCCGTCCTTTTCCGGCGACACACTCGAGGTTGCCTCGTGCGCCCGCGGGCCAAGGAGAAAAAGAATAAGAGAGAGAGAGAGAGAGCCGATATTGCGCGTGTGTTACGCATTGATGCTATATACTGTATTCTTTGTCCTGGAAATCCGCACTGGATTAGAGGATTAGTAGAGTGCGCGCGTCTTTTTAACCCTTTGATGCTCAGTTTTGCCGATTACGGTGGCTGAGGAATCAGGGATAATATACGAAATGGTCATAATAGGATTGAAGGGAGAATACGATATGAATGTGTTTAGCTGGTATGATGAATTGGTAAGCAGCTTTTATGGGAGTTTGAATAGTAATGCAAGGAAAGGACGATGCTAAGTGATTTTTTTTTAAGTTTTATATATAAGTGTTTGTAGATATGTGGTTTATACACGGTGTGATGAAAAAATAGATCGATGAATAGGACTCTAGATTGCAGAAAGAGTAAAAATATTGGTTCGTCTAGATAACCAAGGGAAAAGATGTTATTTTAGCTTATTATTAACTTACTTATATAGAGATAATTATATGTAAACGATATTACTAAAGGTATATAATTAAATAATAAATTGATGAAATTTCTGGAAATTACAAAAAGATTACGACGACAAGTTCATCTCGTTAGAAATTCCACCTCCGTTCCGCGCAATATGAAAACTTGTAAACTACGAGATGAAAGAATTTCCAGCGTAGACAACGTGGAAACAAGCTCGAGAAGACGAGCGCGTATATATATATATATATACATATATATACACATATACGCAAGTACCAGATAAAGAGAGAGAAAGATAGGGAAACCGCGCGTGAAACAAAGAGCGAATATCCGTTGCCACCCCCGTTGCCTATGCCCTGCTCGTTCTCTCTCTCTCTCTCTCTCTCTTTCTCTCTCTCGGGTGGGCTCGTGGAAAGACATATTGTTTGGTTCAGTAATTCCTCGCGTTATTTCCACTGTTTGCTTTTTATCATTGTAAACTGATATATTGTTTCAGGGGGATCGAGCGCAGGCGCTATATGTATATATACGCTTTCCTCTCGCTCACTCGCTGTTCGTACACCCCCACTCTTCTTCTTGTGCTTTGTACATATAGAGCGCGCGTGCGCGAGAGTCGTATTATGCAGAGGGATATTAGGGCCACGAGAGTATGAGTATTCTTTTGTACGTTGTTCTGCGAAATGTTGCAGAATTGTAGTTTTACGAGTATAATCTGTGTTTGTGTGCCGCGAGTTTTGATGTTTTGTAAATTTTTGTCCGAGATTTGTTATATAGAATTAAACAATCCGGTGCACGGTATTTGAATTGCTTCGTTAGTAAGGAGTAAATACTGTAGGACTCCAAGTGAAACAATGCTTATACTTCATGTTTGCAATGAAGAATGACCATAACGTCCTTATTATATTGAATTAGAAATACGCAATCTATAAAATCTATCTTGTCATGTAAAGTGTATAGAAATACGACATTTAGAAAAAAAATTCATCAGTTTATAAATGAGAAAGTTATTAAAATGATTAATTATTATTTCTCCTAATACGAAATACATATAGAAGTAGTATAACTTAATTTTGGGCAATCGTTGATATTCAATTAGCATTTATATAACTTTCCATGTAGTAACTCGTCAACTTTTTATCAATTTTATGGTTTTTTAAAATTTTTTTTCAAATGACAGTATTGGGTGATATGTTCTAGTCTGATTATTCACAAACTATACATTTTTACTAAGTAATACTATGATAGTTATGATGTTGTAACTGCAGTTCCTTATATACATTAGCCTGTTTTATATTTTGTTGGAGTTGAATCTCTTAGCTTCGTACTATGGTTAGCGTTGTGCCACCTAGTAGCAGTTTTTGCTGATATCTGTTCAATCAGTTTTATAAAATTATGATTAAAATCTTACAAATACTTAAAGGAATAATATTGTATAAACGTAACGTTGATGATATAGTGGGTTTATTATAGGTTTCCAAAGTTTTATAATATAAACAGAGCGCTTTAAAATGAATATATTCCAAAACTTTTTTGTTATACCAAATTGCATTAATAACAACCGCTACGCCTACTCCGATGTTAAATACAAGAATATCTAAAACATTAGATTCAAATTATCTAATTTTGTTAAATTCGAATTTTAAACAATATACGAAAGCATTTTACACTTATACCTCTCACTCTCTCTCTCTCTCTCTCTCTCTCTCTCTCTCTCTCTTTCACACACCACCTCATCCCCATTCACACGAAGTGTTTGCACGCGGCGGCAGCAGCAGCAGCAGCAGCAGCGGCGGTGGTGGCTTTCTTCGCGCTTGTCACATGGCGTGTGCGCGTGTGCATTCTCGCGCCACTGCGACACGTGCGCGCTTGTTCAGGGGGCAAACAACAAATTAGAGAAAGAGCGGATTCAACTTCGAATCCCATCATGGCGCGTGAGCGTATGCACACGCGCCTGGTCATTGTTCCCTCTATGATAAGTGCGCTTATGATTTCTGGAGGATGAGAAAGAGAGAAAGAGAGAGAAAGAGAGTGGGCGCTATATATTGCGATTGTGTAAAGAGCAGCGCGGCGGCTTTGATGCCTGTTCTTCATGATGATGATGAGTCATTGGTGTGGAGAGGACTTCGAGGATGAATAGAAACGATCTTGAAGGATTCTTATTTAATAGGTGAAGATTTGTTTTTGATGAGGTACAATGGTAAGGGTATTTTTTTCGTATTGGCGTTACATCAAAAGTACAGAAATCAAAGGTTAGATAAATATTTGTTATTTCTCTTATATTATATATGTTACTTTTTATTACAACTTTAAGACTAATTAGAAACATTATTTGAACAGTAAAGTAATATTTACTGAATAGAATATCCGTAACAATTTATACTTATGTTAAGAATTTCTATATCTATATAATAAAAAATACTTGTATATAATATTTTCGCAATTCTTATATTAATATTTATTATTTATATCAATTCAACTTCATCGAACAACGTTTTACAATAAACATTAAAGTCCACAAGGAAAAATATTATCTCTTCAATATCTCATAGCATTTTTTTTAACTTATAAATCTGAAAATAAAGTTTCATTGTATGGGGAACAATGTCCTCTGAAATCCATAAAAATATTTAAAACTCGCGCTGAGTACAAAGCAGCGAGCATCCAATTCCTTAACATTCGGAAAATGCCCAGACTTACACAATTCCGGCCAACCGATCTCTTCACGCCACTGCTAAATACCATCTCCCTTGCACACCACCTTTCTCCTTCCCTCTCTCTATCACCCTGCTATCTCGAAGCATTCCGTCATCTCTCGCACTCGCGCCAAAAAGGACGACGACTGCATCAGGCGCGCTCTCACAGGCAAAAGGGAGAGCAAAACCGCCCTCCCTTCGCCGGGCTCTTTACCCCCCTCTCTTCCCAACTGATCCGTTGGTGGGGATCGGTACGCTCCGATTGGTTGGAGGTCACGAGACGAGGGTGGCGCGTTGAGCGTCCTATTGGTTAGTGGCGCGTCCATGCCTGCCGACTTCGGGCCACTCGTCGTCGTTGCGCGTGCGAGGGGAGGAAGTGCGAGAGCTGTGGCCCGGCAGGATATACTTTGCTTGACGTCTCTGTCTCTGTCTCTTTCTCTTGCTAGAGCGCAGTATACACTGCGCCTTTTTTGCTCTCGTTCTCGCACGAGTTTGCCTCTATGTGCGTGTGTGTGTATATATATGTGTGTGCAACCCAGAGGTTGCGGGGCTACGTCTTTTTGTAGGTGGTAGCGCGCGGCGGTGAAGCTCTGCTGCACACTTTCCTCGGCTTTATTCGAAATGGCCTTTTGGAGGGAGAGTGAGAGAAAGAAGGTGGAGTTGGCTGCTTTTGGAAGATGATTTTTTGGTGTTAGCTGAAGCTTGAAGAGATGTCAAGAATTTAAGGATTTTTATTTGTTTCAAATGTTATCCAGTTATTTTATTGATCATGACATTTTTTAAATACGATATATAAAAAATGTTACTTCTTGTATTAAGTGATAAAGTTTTTTATTGCATTACTTTTATCATATTTCGATCGATTTTGTTGCGCTAGTAAAAATATAAGCTCAAAGTTCACTGCATTTATTGTAAATTAATTAACAGTTACTTCTACTACTCCGATAGAAATGGTAAGAATAATATTCTGCTTATTTATTTCATAATTGTGTACTAATTCAATATAATTTTTGTAATTAACATTCGGCAGTACTGATATTTAAATTATTAATTATACTTTTAGGTACATCGTGTTATTACTACATACTCATTTTTGTTCATAATTTTTTCCATTTAATTACTACAGTAGCTATAAAATATCGTTAATTTTCTACCAGTGTAATTCCATACAATTTACATCATATAGATAGTTATCTGTAATCAGCCAGCCAAAACTTCTATGTTTCTGTGCTTCAACTAAAGTCAACTAGAAGTAAAAGCAGGTAGACTCCTCCTTTATTTATTTCGCCAGCTTTCAAATTCAGTTTTCAACCTCTTATCTCGCCTCGGCCTCACCCGCACGCAACTCCGCGCCCAATGGTCATTTCTCGGGCGCGCAGCCGAGTTCTGCACCCGCGGCATTATCTCCTCTTTCTCCCTCTCTACCCGCCATTCCTATCTATCTTTCCATCTCTCTCTCTCTTTCCGCTATACACGCGAGATAGAGAGAGAGAGAGAGAGAGAGTGAGTGAGAGAAGGAGAGAACTCGATTCAATGCACTTCGCCGCCACCGCCTTTTCCCTCAGCGCGCGCGCGCGCGAGCGAGAATGACCGAGTAAATACGAGGAGACGACGGCGACGTACATACGTACCGTACGTTTGCGCTTTGATGCTCGGCTACGCGAGAGCTCGCTTTTTGTCATGACGAGTGAGAGAGAGAGAGAGAGAGAGAGAGAGAGAGAGAGAGAGAGAGAGAGAGAAAGTCTATCTCTGGTGCGCGTTGCCTTTTACGTACGCTGTGTGTGAGGGGGATTGGAAATTCCTTTGGGCGCTCTTGTGCGCTTTTTTCCTTGTTTTTTTTTGAGGGCGAATGAGAATGATGGGAGGATTTCGTGTCGTTTTAATTGGGCATGGAGAGGTGATAGTAGCGGCAGTGATGATAATGATGATGATAACGATGATGGGGGAATGAAACGGTCGCTGTTTATTAAAATCCGAGGGAAATCGAGCGAACGAGCTTGATTAAAAAGTCATCGAATTTTAATTAAATGATTTTCCTGATGAATGTGTAAAATTGAAATGACGTTTTATTTAATAATCGGATTGAGATTTTTCTGGTGGTTTATTAAATATTAAAAAGTTTTTTAACTTGAATAATTAACACTGACTCATAATATTGGTCAGAGATTTTTTTTTACAAAGCTAATTCAAAGTTTATAAAAATTTCTATTAAACTATCTATACGTAGCAGGCACACTATACCTTTATATCTTTTCTACTATATTTATTCACCTCGCAAAAAAGTACAACCCGCATCAATTAAACTTCCATAGCCTATACAACCTCATTACACAGCCACCAAAACCGACGCGCATCCTTTTCGCAAAACAATAAACCACCCGGACACACTTAGCAACAGCGCGTCTGCGTTCGCGCTTGCGCGTACTGCTCACAATGCGACAATGCGACGACCCCTTGAAATTCACACGCTCGCGTTTGTCCTCGCTAGCAGACAATTGAGCGCCGTGTATACTATATATACAGCAGCAATGGCAGCAGCAGCAGCAGACTGTTCATCCGCCAGGCCCCAGACGTTGCCGTCGCCACCGCCGCGAGCGAGGAGTCAAGTGCGTTGTGTCGTCGCCGTCGACGTAACGAGCGGTGGTGTGGTATAGTGGAGAGAGAGAGCGAGAGAGTGCGAGTGCGAGTGAGTGAAAGAGGACGACAATCGATCGAGTATGGAGAAATTAAAGAGGAGAAGAGAGGAGCGGAAATAGCGAGACTCTTGTGTATGGTTGTCTGGTGATTTGGATTGATTAAAGTTTGGATGTCATGGTTTGAAAAAATAATGGATTAGTAGAATAATGGCAATTTTTTTAATACTTGACCGAAAAACGATTTTTTGGTTGTATATTCGTGAAAATTAAAATTTCAAATTAATGGTTTAGACATTTTATAAAATCCTTGTTCAGAATAATTATTCCAGAATATTTTATCTTCTCAAATTAAAAAATTCAAATAAAATAAAATAGTATGAATACGTTAGCAACATCGCAATCAAATTTAAATACGCAGATAAAAAATTCGGCAATACAAAAAACGTTTGTAACATTGCAATTTCTTTAACTATCAACTAAAATGCATAAATCAACAAATTCATCGTATGCAGCGTATTTATCCAACTGCCAAGTGCAAAAATCTCGACGTGAAAATTAGCCGAACCAAGAGCCTCGCGTTCTCTCTCTGTCGGCACAACTGCCGTCACGCACGACGCACACATATGAATCATAAGGACCAATTTGCCCGAAATCCGGATAAATAGACTGCGGCTCGCGAAAAGGAGAACGCGCACGAGCGCACGGATCCGGAGTCCGGCGCTTTTCGACGCTTCTGCTACCTATAATACTGCTTCTATACTACGAGAGCGGGGAACCACAGCGCCATGGGCGTGGCTTAATGCACCCCAGCGCCGCCCGTCACATAAGCCACGCCCATCGTGAGCCTTGCGCTCGAGCAGGGAAGAGGCGCAGCGGCGGCAGCACAGTTCGACGCCGGCTTCGAGCGACGCGCGCGCACCCCCGTGCTAAAACGAGAGCTGCTTGCTTGCGTGCGTGTGTCCTTTTTGCGTCAACGTCGTCGCCGGAGGCAAGAGGAAAGAACGCGCCTTTTTGCCGGATACTCTCATGGTGATGAGGAACTGTGACCAGTGAAATATATATACATGTATCGGGACTAGAAACAGGTGATAATGTCACGGCAGACGTGGCCGTCGGCAAGAAGCTATGTGCGAGGAGATCAGTTGAGTAATAATGTCACCAGGTTGACTATACGTCGACATGAGAGTCGAAGACTATTGCCGGGCCCGACGGCAACCCGGCATCGAGAATGAGCCGAACGATTGTAGACAGTATACGTGGATTTGGCAACGTCAGGAGTTGCGGATCTGACCCGTCGCTCGCTGAATCAGATGCCGGATGCTCGGAGCCCTGGCGTCCAAGGCCGTTGAACCCTTTTGAGAGTAAGTATTAATTATTGTTAAGTTATAGTAGATGAGAATGATTTAATATGAGTAAATGTTCCCTGTTTCTGATGCTCGATTATGTATTTTAGGTGCGATGAAAATCGATGTAATTTGTTGATAAGCTCTTTACGCGTCGATCCGATCATTACAAAATATCATTCATACAAAATAGGTATTCAATTAAGTCTCTGACCTTAATTTTTTTAGTGTTACAATCAATCCTTTCATTCACAAAAATAATAATAATAAAACAGATTTTTTTTTACTACAGTTAATTTTTAATATTTTTTTTAATCAAATCGGTGTATAATACACAACGTTTAAGCTCGACAAAAGACATAAATCTTTCTCTCTTAAATCGTAATCCGCGAAAATAGCATTATCGCCGAGAGTGGTTCGATTAGGAAAATCACTGTAATGAGATTTGCGGAGCCACGAGAGAAGCGCGATAAGTGATTAGGCAGATTTCGCAAAATGGATCAAGGCAACTCTTGCGCGAGCGTATAACAGGATTGAAGCGGCCGCACTCTCGTGGGTTCTTGAGGCGAGGTTTATTAGCTGGATTTGTGCTTGGTTAGCAAATTTTCTACCGATTATCGCCGTGCTCGTGATTTCGTTCGTTTGTTGTGAAACTGTATAATTTTAAGTTTCTGCATCATTTTAAAATTGTTAATATGCGGATGCCAATAAAAATGTTGAATGATATAGAAAATTTTGTAGACATTGTTTTAGAATTAAAAAAATAAAATGTATATTGTAATTTTATTACTAGAGATGCATGGTTGTTAATTTCACGAATATATTATACATTTTGTATTAATAATAATAGTAAAATACTAATCTACATGTTACTACCGAACAAATTATAATATTCTTTATATTCACGACGTATCATGCGTTGTAGAATGTACAATAAACAATGCCGTCTGTAAGCAACGGTAAGCTCAGCTCCATCATCTATAAATTCTCCCATTGAATTCATTAAACAAATTGTAATAATAACAGTTGAATTTACAGGACAATGGCAGTACGCGTACCATTACACTAACAAAAAAAAAACTCGTGCTAACAATCAAAACTTTACATCCCAAGCGGTCTGTCCCCATCTCGTACCACAAACAATTCCCTCCAACCATATCGACGAACCATTACAACCTGAGAGAGTGCGATATCGACGGTAAACAAGCTTAAACATCGATATTAATTCGACAATGCGTGCACTTCAACCAAGTACCACTATCCCCCCATACTCATACACACACATTTCCATTAACTCTGTAACCCCACGTTTTCTTAAATCTCAAGCGTTCGAGCAAATTGTCCTGACCGATCGATAGACGCACATACTCTCTTGCAAAATATATCGCATAATCGTCTGCAGGAACATAGCGGTAACAGTACATTGTGACGCGCTGACGAGAGGCGAGAGCGAAAGCCACTAGTCGTGTAGTGCCAACGGAAATTAGCAAACAATTAGCGTTACTCGCGAGCAGTGCGAGTGGAGCTCTCGGGGTCTCCGTAACTGCAGTCCACTGAGCCTGGGGCCTCCATTATTTTAAGGCTTCGAGGGTGAGCGTGTATACGTGTACTATATATATATATATATACGTAACAACCCTTCGAGTGGTTCGCTTGCTAGTGTATATGTGTAGCCCGTGGTTGGGGCTTCTTTCATTCGGTTCTTTTCCTTTTTGATGTCGCCGTGCAGGTCGCGTTCGCTCACACTTACGCATCGAGGCTTTGTTGCTATCTCGCTAGCTCGTGATTTGTATAGTGGTTGCGTGTTTGGATTAGCCGTGTGTCGATGGGTTTTTGAGAGTCGCGATTGTGAAAATGATTGTAAAAGTAGACTCGTGTATAAGAAAGGTGTAGATATATTTAAAAAAGTATCGTGGTTGAAGCTTTGTTCATTGATATTTTTCATTAGCTGTATAATTTTTTTTACATTTTTAGAAAAGTAATATTTTCAATCTGCTTCTTCGAAAACGATGCTGTTCTTTTATTGTTTTAAGACCATGAGTAAGGGTAAAGTTGAATGATTTAATAGTTTTCGTAGATTTGTGCATTCATGCTATTCTGATTGAAGTTTTGTGAATCTTATCATGCGCCACCTAGCGGCAAGAAATCATGACATATAAATACAGTACTACCAAGTATAAATTTTCATATTTATATTATCGGCAACGATTAATTCATAAAAAATATTGTTAAATTTAAATTCAAATACAACATATAAAATATTATTCATATATATATATCATACATATTTACAAATATTAATCTCTCAAGTTCCACACTTTACATCTCTACGTTCCCAGCTGTACATTTCTCTGTAACAAATTACAAAGCCTCCGATCGTTTTGTACACATACTCGCACACTATCGATGAAGAAAAAAAAACCTTTTCGCATTTTTCACTGAACCTCCAGCGTATAACTTATGCATACACATCACAACCCTGTGCTCATGCTTTGCGTTGCTTCGAGTACCTCGTTGGTGAGCTCGTGGGTATATATACACGCGAAGAAGAAAAAAAAGGGCCGAAAGGGTCTCCTCCTCTCTTACCTACACATACATACACACACACATACACGTGTGTTGGCCTACTAGTGTTGTTGCAACCAGCTCTCAAGCGTCACTCGCAGCAAACACACATCACACATATACATACACACGCACTCCGGCGATTAATATCCCAATAAGGGCAGCGCGCTGCTGCTGCACACTTCATTTTTTATTCATACCGTAACTGGCCGATTAGCCTTTGTACGAGGAGGTCTGGGATTTTTTTTTCTTCCGTTCGAGAGGAGAGTGAGAGAGAGAGAGTAATTTGGCAGTGTCAACAACGGTGATCGCTTATTGGACGATGGTCGGAGCGATAGAGAGAAATTTTGCGAGCATATAGAGCTGCGACGTGGCTGGGAGACTAAGTGGACCAATTAGCAGTGTGAAAGGATATGGCTGATATGGCTGGGGACGTGGACTGGGAATTTATGAACAATGTCGTTCTTAAACAATGTTTTTCTTGCCAGCTGTTTTTTTTTGTTCATGGGACTATTGAACTTGTGAAATTGTACGTCGAAGTGTATCTGAAATTCGTTCATCGGTTGTTGTTTACACTTGCTAAAATCCAACTTTAATTTAAAATTTACAAGCTTACTCGTCGAGCAATAATCTTTTTACAGCGTTTACGTAGAAAACCGACGATCAATCTCGTCTCAAACATTGGGAATAATCTTGCCGTGCTCCCCCTCTGAAAAAAACGCATTGCCTCCTTGAATCGAAAAGAAGGTAAACCCTTCAAGCAGGAACAAAACTTTTCACTTTAATCTACTGGATCTTTTTTTCCCTCCGGAGAATTCAAGCAGTCGTCTTAAAGATTTCTTTTAATTCTTGCATTACGCACTTTTAAGATTAACCGTACGAGTAATATATATAAAATAAAATTACGGATTAAAAATAAAATAGCAGTTTTAAAAACGCTGTAACTAGAATTACTGTATACTAAAAACCCCGATTCTATTAAATACATTTTATTATAAAAGACTAAAATAAAAGTTTTTTTTCGTCAAACATATATAAATTTGCTCTTTTTCTCAACTCCCTATACCCAATTTCTCTTTACACCACCACGTATGATTGATAACCTTGATAAAAGAAAAACTCCTACAAACATTTCACGTTCCAAATTACCACAACAAAAATATTGCTGAAAAAGGGAAACATCGCGTACTCATGTGGCGCGTCGACGTTCCGTCGGCGGCTGTAGCATCAACGGTGAACGGTAAAATGGCGTCGCGTACACGTATAGTATCGCCGCCACAAATCCCTGTCGAGCCTTTTGAAGTATGTCTCACTTTGACTCGCTTGCGAAACATATATCGTTCCTCACATCTCGCGCAATAAGGTGAATGGGTGAGTTTGAATACGTTCTTTGGTGAATTTTTATAAATCATGGATTATCGGACGGAAAAGAACATTTATGGTAGAGGTTTTTCTTTCAAAGATTAGAAAGAAGACTTTTTTATGGTTGTATGGTTTTGTCAATGTTACACAATTAGAAAACAGTTTATTGATTATAAACTCTATTTATATTAGAAAAACAAAAAAAAAAGCAAAACCAATACAGTCGTAAATTTTGAATTCCATATAGTTAGCGCCATAAAAATCTACGATTATCTTTGATAAATATAGTAACGCACCACATATACAATATGTAACTAAAAAATAATGTAACTCCCTCGGATATATACTCATACACAATCACCACATCGCCTTACGCTCGAGCGTGTCCACTGCTACCTACACACTCGCTTTCTCTCTTTCTCTCTTCTCAAATATTAGTAGAGGACCTCGCGGCCCCCTCTTCCTTTTTTTCTCCCCCGATGGATTTCTTTCTCCTCGCGTCGGGCAGCAGCTGAAGCTCGGCGCGCTCGAAATCAAGTAGCGTAATAATGCGACTGTGCGCGCACACGGGATTCTCCCTTTTTTTCGTATATATTAAGCGCATGCGCTCGCGTACGCGTAATACGGAAAATTCGGGAGGATCGCGACGTACGGTGTGTATTGTATATAGGTAAGTCATTGTGGGCCTGTATCGAGGAACTGGTTTTCATGGGGGATGGTTGTGACGACGGTTTTTTTGGGACCTTTTTCCATTGAATGTTGGATGTGTAAATGTATGAGATCGGTTGGGTGAGGTGTGATTTGAATGGTGAAAATTTCGTTTTGCTGCGGTTTTTGTGAAGCAGGATAAGAAGGTTGATAGTGAACTATGAAGAGTATTAGATGCAGTAAACACTAAAATAGTAGTTTAAGTTAACATCGTGCCTATTCCTAGTTCATATTTTCTACTCTAAAACTCAAAGTAACATAAAAAATTTTCCTAGGACATCATTATTAGTATAAACTAGATCAAACGAGTGTGGAGATGCTCTGTGCTTTGCATATAAATTCTAAAACAAGGGAAGAAATAACGTTATAATAAAAATATAAACAAACATCATCATGTTGCCATGCACATAGTTATAGAATGACAACGCTTCCGACCAATCAGATTCCGAATAAAATGCGAAATAAAATAGCCATTAATTTTAATAAAGGGGATTATTGCACTCACACTAAACATATGAAAAAAAATTAAAAAAGTTTTTTTTCAATACAATAATCATTTTCGGTTTATTCAAATTTCTCTTTTTCCATAAAAACAGAAAAAAATTTTCTTTACAGCTCATCCCATAAATATAAAAGAAAACATTCCTTTGGACTATACACCAGCACTCGATTACACGTTCGCTTCTAGACAAACCATCTACCGGTTGAGCTCTTGAATTAGACGCGCATACAACACTCTCAATCCTTCAACAAACTCACATCGCCTTTATTAAACTTACACACTCATTACACGATCAACAGTGCGCGTACATATACCATCAATTCCATTCTACCTCTATACACATTCACCTATCACCCTATACCACTCCATCTCTAAGGAACCGATAATCCACCTCCTCACACACCTATCTATCGCACATCCCCTCTCCTCCCCCGTTACGCGGTAACCAAGACTCTCTCTCTCTCTCTCTCTCTGCTCTCGAGATCGCCACGACCTGATAACGCGCTGTATGTGCCGCCTATATAGCACCCGCGAGAAATACGAGGCGGCTATCGCGTGCGAGTGAACCGCCACGTTGCGCCGCGCTCTCTCTGACACCCCCTCATTCCGAGTTTATTATCGCGGTCTTTGTCTCTAGCTCGCTCGTTCTCTCTCTCTCTCTCTCTCTCTCTCTTTCTCGTTGGAGGAGTAAATTACGCGTTAGCCGCGCGTAGGTTACGCTCCCGCTGCGCAAGAAAGCATGCGGGTTGTTATTTACGCGGTAATTGTGCGGTCGTGGAGGAGAGGCATGGAAACGAGATTTTTTTTTATGTTGTGTGTGTGTGGGTGAATGTGTGTCTATGTATATGTTGGGAAAGTGGGTAGGTTTGGAGGACCGTGGAAAGATCGCAGATTGTTTACAGGAATTTATGATGATTAATGTTTATCTTGATGTGAAATTTCATAATTATTACGTGTATATAACTGTTGTGAGGAATTACATAGTTTTACTAATGACTAAACGATATGTAGAATTGAATAATCTATATTTTTAAAGTAATATATATGTACTTTTTTATCATCACTTGTTTACTATCC